>LNAC01000246.1:1897869-2050030 GCA_002007465.1 Ailurus styani
ATTGTCTTTCTCTGATTGACTTATTTCACTTAGCATAATACTCTCTAGTTCCATCCACGTCCTTGCAAACAGCAAGATTTCATTTCTTTCGATGGCTGCATAGTATTTCATTGTTNGACCACATCTTCTTTATCCATTCATCTGTTGATGGACATCTAGGTTCTTTCCATAGTTTGGCTATTGTGGACATTGCTGCTATAAACATTTGGGTGCATGTGCCCCTGAGGATCACTACCTTTGTATCTTTAGGGTAAATACCCAGTAGTTTGATTGCTGCGTTGTAGGGAGCTCTATTTTCAACTTTTTGAGGAACCTCCATACTGTTTTCCAGAGTGGCTGCACCAGCTTGCCTTCCCACCAACAGTGTAGGAGGGTTCCCCTTTCTCTGCATTGCCAACTAGTTTTTAAACTGTACATTTTACAATGAAACTTTTAAAACATATCAAATTCAGAGTAATGTTACTTACACAAGTAATTGTGCAATGATGCATTATAGTAGAAACTACACTAAATACAGAATGAGAAGATTTTAGTTTGAAATTACACTTAGGCTAGGCAGTTTGTGCATATGTAAGATGTCTGACTCAAACTACATATTTGGTATTGACGATTCATTATCTCTAATTCCTATCATATTACATAGAATATAAATATTCTTATTCTAATGTTCCTAATTTATCCCTCTCTGGCTAGTACTGCTAGTATTTAACTATGTAGTAAGTGGATAGTAATCAATTAATGTAAATTCATCTGCTGCCATGAACTTGATATGTCTAAATTACCTTAGAACCTGGTAACTTGAAGATATCACATTGGTAAAACCAACTACTTACTGTTCTGAAGCCAATGTCTGTGTTACCAAAATGGTAGCATAAAAGAAGATAAACCTGTTTCCCAAAGCTTTTCAGCCATGTCCTGTTAAGATTATTTGTCAATCTGTGAGAACCAGACCACTGACAAAAGTCAAATTAAGGTTTTACTTTCCCAATCAAGGCTGTTGTTTCAAAAGGTCTCACGGTGCCATCTTTAACTTGAGAAGGAAATGAGTAGAGCACAAAGGCCAGAAAGTAAAGGAATATAGTGTTCAAATTTAAAAATATTTCTGAATGAAATATTTGATTGTTAGTGTTTGCATGTGCGTCTATGTGGGTGGGTGGAGGTGAGGGAAGAGAAAGATCTTACTTCCAGAGAGTTTTTGAAGAAATCCAAGTTTAGCCCATAAAACCCAGTTCTATACATAAAGCTGAACCTAGGCCTAAAATTTGTTCTATATGATTCGGTCCAAAAGAAATATGGAGGTCCATGAAATATTAACTCTCAAGAGCCAACTTATGCTATATGTGCCACAGATAAGTGATATGGAAAAAACTTCCAGGGTTCCTGGGTGGCTCAGTCATTAAGTGTCTGCCTTAGCTCAGGTCATGATCCCAGGGTCCTGGGATTGAGCCCCACATTGGGCTCCCTGCTCAGCAAGGAACCTGTTTCTCCCTCTCCTACTCTCCCTGCTTGTGTTCCCTATCTCGCTCTCTGTCAAATAAATAAATAAAATCTTAGAAAGAAAGGAAGAAAGAAAGAAAGAAAGAAAGAAAGAAAGAAAGAAAGAAAGAAAGAAAGAAAGAAAGAAAAAAGAAGGAAGAAAAAGAAAGAAAGGAAGGAAAAACTTCCAGAAGTAAAAGCAAGGGTTACAGACGAAAATGGATAAGGCAATTCTATTACTCCCAAAGGGCTGAACCAGGGACTGTCAGATTAGCTCACCAAATACCTCATTTTATTCTCAGAAATTGGTCAAAAACACAGTCATTCCTGTGTTGACCATTTTTCCTTTTTTTGAATGTGAATTTTTATTGTGCTTATTTTATTTCTACTCCACTGTTATATCTGGGTATGCGGGGTGAGAAAGTGCTCTTATTTTATAATCTATTAGATCATGAAGGCCACATCCACACCTGATGGAGAAAATAGTGCATCACCATGGACTTTGAAATACATACAGTCACTAAATTGACTAGATATAGTCACTAAATAGATACAGTCACATAATTGTCTCCTTGGCAAGGTGGAGAGGAAATGTGTTCTGTTTGGCATAAAAGTACACATTTGAATATTTAGATAATCCAAGGATGGGCTATAGCAGAGATAACTAATCATACCCCAGTGTGTTCCTCTATTCTTGTTCATAATTCAAAAGAACCCATGATTTTTAGCTAGACACATGGTTGTCAAGAATAAAGATGACTTTTCCAGTGTTCTCTGCATCTGGAAGTAACTAGTAACTTAAGTTCTTGTGAATGGAATGTAAAGGAAATTGTGCTTATGATAGCCAAGTAAAAAGAGGTAAAGTAACACTTCCTCCCTTTTCCATTCTGTGGCAATGCAGTAATATTGAGAGGTCTACAAGTTAGAAGTCTACATCTACAGATGACCCCAGAGACAAGGTTTTACATACCAACTCTGAAATGGTATGATAATTTTCAATCTTGTTTAACTTGGTCTCTGTTTTGATCTGTACTCGTTGATCTATATCCCATCAAATGCTCTAGGTAAAGGGAGAGTGAGTTCAGTGAAAGAAATGTTGTATGAAGAAATATTGTATGAAGAAAAAAATGGCAATCGTGAAGTCTTAGAAGTTAAAAAAATATAAATGTATATATATTTATATACTATAGTGCATTTGAGAACATTTGGACTGTCATGACTATCTCAAGAAAATGAAAGCAAATCTAGTATGTTTGAATTAGAGAGTATGATGTATTTTGGAGGGAAAAGGGAGTCATAATTGCGTTAGGGCAGAGAACTAGTTAGGTTATTAGAACTTACTCTTAGAGTCAAAAAAAGAAAACAGATGCTTAATTACAGAAGTAGATGCAGTCCCTTGGAACCTCAGCAAGTTTGTCTTTTGCTTTCTTCTGCGAAACACCTTTCCAAGTATCTCGTGGTTGCCTAAAATGTTTGCTGTTATATTTTCTACTCCTTTAACACAAATATCACTTGGTTACTGGAAAGAGTGAATCCTCACATTTAACTTTTAGACTTTCTGAGGTCTTTGCCTGTCTTATCTTCCTGGATTCACTCTTGACTTTTCAGTTTCCCAGTCTCAGTGAACTCAAGCATTCATGCACATGGCTCACATACACTTATTCTTGAAAAATTAATTTTTCTTTCTGATGAACCACAGAGATAGGTTTGTAAGAACTGTGACAACACTTGAAACATTATATTGTATATTCTAGTCTAGGTTTCCACCTCTGTAAGATCCTAAAGGCAAAAAAAGCATTTAATTCTTTGCTGATTCAACGCCACCTAGAAAAATGCCAAGGATACAGTCATAGCAATTATGTATTTTGGATTTGTAGACCAATTTATATTCCCCAAATGATCTCATTATTCCCATAAATCTTCAGACTATTGCAGAAATGCAAACATTTGCTCATCCAGTAATACATCTCCCAAATTGACTCTGATATATGTATTGACTCATAATATTAATTTTCAGAAAACATACCTCAGTTTTGGTTGAGTAAATATAATTGTCATGCACATAGTATACACAAGAGAGACATTTCTAAGTGATAATGAATGAATGGAAAATCAGATATCAATGACCCTGATTTCCCTTAAGTTACTCTTTTCTAAGCTTTAAGTAATAAATACACTTCTTGAAATTGTACTTTATACATTGTTGCTTCAACTGCCCCACTGTTTATTTATTCTTTGAGTTGTTGTAATTTGGTGTCTGTTCTTACTATTCTACTGAAACCATTCTCCTGTAGGTCAGCCATAACTTGTCAAACACTATCATCATTAAATACATTTAAATATTTTGTCATATTAGGAAATTTTTTCTTTTGATTTTTGTGATGTTGCATCTCCAAAGATCTTTCCTATTTTTCTGACATATTCTTGTTCTCTTGTCTTACTAATATTCTTCCTTTTCCTCCCTGTACTTCTATTCCAACTGTTCAACACTGAAGGTGTTATTTTCTTTTACTTCTATCTCTACTTAAGTTTGTGTCTCTCAAGGAATTTATCCATTCCATCTAAGTTGTCAAATTTACTGGCAAAAAAGTGTGCATGGTATTTTCTTATTATCTTTTTACTATATGTAGAATTATATAATGATATTTCCACTCTCATTTCTGATATTGATAATATTTATTTTCTATCTCTTTTTTATTTTTTACTGGCTAAAAGTCTGTCCAGACGTTCCCTCAACTAATGAGAGAAAGTGTGGGCGGCTAAATACCACTGCTTCTCAAATCTCTGTGAGACAATATGAAGCATGTTCTATCTAAATAGTGACTCAGAAAATAAATAAGTAAGTAAGTAAAATAGTGACTCAGCTTCCTTCACAAAATGGAGCCCAATTGCTTAATCCTCCTAGTGCATGTTTCATTGGCCTTTCAATCTTTTTTGTTTTACTTTTTCTACTACCTCATTGGTGCTTGTATCATGGTTGGCTTCTACGAAACTCAAAATAAGAGAAAGTTCAAAACCAGTATCAATTCAGGTATTAAATATTACTTAGTAAAAATGGGGGAAAATACCATCCTTCAAAAATACCCCAAACCATGTACTTACACAATCCTTACCATGTTATGTAGAGAAAGGCCTAAGGATGACAAAGTCATTTTCCCTAAGAATAATCCCTTTGTATTATTTTAAAAAAAAGTTATTAGGCAGTAATAATAGGACTATTTTAGGCTTACAGACTTGGATTCTGTCAGGCATTAAAGTGCAGGATCTTGCTTAAAAAGTACTTCATAACTCCAGTGAGATTATCTCTAGGATATATGGAGGTAGATAGGTATTTATTACATATATATGTGTGTGTGTGTGTGTGTGTATATATATGTATATATGTGTGTGTGTGTATATACACACACACACATATATATATATATGATTTCTTTCTTCATTGTAGAGAGAGAGAGCTGGGGGAGAGGCAGAGAGAGAGGGAGAATCTCTAGCAGACTTCTCTGAGAAGTAGCTAAATGCAGGGCTTGACCCCATGAAGCCGAGATCATGACCTGAGCCAAAATCAAAAGTTGGACACACAACCAACTGAGCTACCCAGGCACCCCATCTAGGTCATATGTTTTCTAAGTTTGATATATGGAATTTAATTATTATATAATTTATAGTGTTTTAATCCTTGGTTCTTTCATTTTACTTTTGAGGACACTGTGGCCCAGAGAACTTTTATGACTCATCCATATTTAGTTGTAACCCATCCATAAATGACATAAAACATTGGAAATACAACTGGGAATGGGATTCATAAATTCTAGTTTACAAGTCAGATTATTCCTACATTATCATATAGTATTTCTCTTATAGTGGTCAAGATAGTTCACTATTTTATGTTACCCAGAGAGCAGAGCCACATGTAGTTTACTCTGAGACCAGGAGAATTTACACATAAGGTTACATGTATACAGCATGGTGGTAGAAGCTAGGTATGTAAATTTGAAAGAATAACCCCACATTAGTAGACATGGTGAGTTGGTCCATCTAAGCCCCTGCTTCTTTAGGCTTGTTATTTTCTTCTGCTGAAGGAAATGTAAAGTTCAGAATTTAAAGCATATCATGATTAAATGGATGAGATTAAGGAAAAGTGAATCAAATGATTGGGCAGCAAGATGAGAAAAGTTTATTTGTATAAAACAATACCAAATGTCATAACAGTTGTTGAAGAAACTATGTTGTGGCTCTTTGGGGAAACAGACATAAAACTAATTTTTAAAATAACCAATTAGATATCTTCATTTTATTTTTACCATATGTGTAATGCTAACTCCCTAAGGATATTGGCCTCTACCAACTTCTGATTTTTTTTATCAAGATGTTGGAGGAAGAAAAAGACTTCAATAAGTTGTATATTTACAGGTGACGATAGCTTACCATTAAAAATAATTTAATTAATATTTACTTAAATTTTTGCTTATAAATTATGGAAATTTATATTTTGCTTCATTCTGTATTTGTTTAATTTTATTTTTTGGAGGGACAATGTTAGCTTTAAATTTAGCTCCAAAATAATTTGATAACTTATAAGAATTATTTATATGTTTGGCAGTGATATGTTCTTAGTCCTCAAAGATAAATCTCAAGAGGAAAAAAAATACATAGTTATACAACAGAGTAAGCTGTTCACATTTACTGTAGCCTGCTTTATTTACAGCAGAAACTCAACTTTTCTTCCCTCAGAATGCATTCAAAACCAAACAAAGCAGCTTAAAAGAAAAATTCATCTCTATAAACTGTGGTTTATAAGCAGGTCGCAATCATCTATTCAGATGTTGTTGTTGTATTCTTTAAATAAGCAAGAAGGGCAGGAATATAACCACATGAATTTGGTACTGTTGCAGATTACAATTCCAGACCAAATGCATGAAGCAAGGGATAAACAGCTGATTTCTGCTACTTACAAAACATTTAATGGGATCATTCAGTTCTGAATTTCTAAGGAATAATGTATCCAATTGGCATTTGATTGTGTTTTGAAGACATTTTAAAGTGTATAATATTTTAAATATTCAAAATAAGCATGGATTTTAAGTATCCATATACATACATGTAAATACATATATAAATAATACATATTTTTTTAGCCCTTCTACTAAAGCCAAATTGAAACATTGACAATCAAATAGTAATGAGCACACGAGATTTCCGAGTTATCAATCTCTAAATACAATTCTCCATTAAAATGTTTCAGGGCTTCTTGGAAGAAAAGTACCCTATTGCAATGAAATAATAGTAAATAAATTCTGAGATGAAAAATGTGCAAGATGAATCTGGGACATTTATTTGTCACCAGAAAGGAAGAAAACTACCAAAGACTAATAGCACTGTACCAAAAGAATGCAAAAGCCAATGTGAAGAAGAGACTCTCATGGACCAATGATGGGACAATTTGATCATCAAAAAGAATGATGAGTACAATTGATTTTCAAACCATTTATATATAAAATCAACATGTTTGATTATTCTAATTATTACAAAGTAGAAAAGCAGAAAACCTCTGTTTGGTTACCATTATAAGTAATTAGGTCTCCAAGTCCTCTCTCTGGAAGTCATTAATTAAAAGGAAAGTTTAATGGGGGTGCCTGAGTGGCTTGGTTGTTTAAGCAACCAATTCTTGATTTAGGCTCAGGTCATAATCTCAGGGTTATGGAGCCCTGCATGGAGCTCTGCTCTGGGCATGGAGCCTGCTTAAGATTTTCTCTCTCCTTCTCCCTCTGCACCCACCTGCCCCACATAAAAGACAATGGGGGGTGGTGGAATTTAATCTTTCATCTTTCTGTTTCTCTATGAACTCCATTTCAATGTAGCCAAATCGTGCCAGTTGACAGGAATTGGTACGTAATTTGAGGAATTGAGTGCAAAGTGAAAATTTAGAACTCCTTGTTCAAAAACTGAGATTTCAAGCTGGCGGCTTCAAAGAATTAAGAGAAACATGGGATCCTTCAGAACATGGGGTTCTGTGTGACTTTAGGCTGCATGTCCATAAAACCAGCTCTGCTTCTTGATGAAAAAAATAAATAAAATATCCAAGTAAAAGAGAAGAATTTCTGCTAATAAATCTGTAAACAATGACAGAATTAGATTGATTGTCATTAACAATAAAATAATAGATTCAGGCACTAGTAATAAGTTTAAGGTACACACACAAAGAAACTGCAAAGTTTATGGGGAGGCCTAACAGAGAGATCAGCTATCATGAACTGTTTTAGCTGATACTAGCATCTCCCAAGGAAGACACCCAGGCATCTTGTGTATCTTGATGTGCTGTAATAGCAGGGACAAAGCATGAATATGAATAGCTGACCTAAAAATATCCTCAAGGAGTGAAAGGACCTGTAAAAGGGAACACTGGGTTTTTGGTATGTTAGTATGCCAGCTCTGTATTTTATCTTCCGAGAGAATGAGAACATTATGATTTAGGGATTCACTATAACCTAAAATAAAATTAGAACCCAACATTGAACTTGACCTTACTAAACATTTGTCTTCCCAACTATTAATATATACAAATAAATTTATTGAAAATTTATTGAACATCTACTGTATGCTTGCTGTGGTGGATTCTGTATCTGCAAAGATGAAAAAAAAAACAAGTGGGGAGACAAGTCAAGAAAATAATGGCAATAAAATGTAAAGTTCTTCACAAAGAATAAAAAGTAGCAGACTATAGGTATCAATGTGTCTTATATACCAGCAATTTGGTAGGAGGGTAGGTTTAAGTTTTCACAACACACACACACACACACACACACACACGAAGGAAAAGAAAAGACACTTTATCTATGTGAGGTTGTGAGGCTGTGGATATGTTAATTAGCTTGATTGTGTTGATTATTTCACAATGTACATATATATATCAAAATATCAACTTATACACCTTAAATATATAAAATTTCATATGCAGTTATATTCAGTAAAGCTGGGGGGAAAACAATGCATTTTATAATAAAAAGCTCACAACCTTTTCACCGCTTTTTAAGAATTTATAAGCCCAAGGGGTGAAGAATGGGCAGATTTTCCACAGTTGATTAATTTAATTGGGAGGGTTATTTCTATGCCACATTCTCTAATGCTCAATCTGATCCTTCATCCTTCATGGTAGCCGTTCTAGAGTATGAGTAAGATTAAATGCTTTCGAAGGTGATTGCTGATGACACCCACAAAAATACACCTTGTAAGCCTGTTTGTTTCTGTTTCCCTTTCCCACTTCCTTTTTTTTCTTCTTAGTATTCCTTTCCCACTTTAGTTGCTGGTAACTTAATTGTGTTGGTGGTATTTGTTACTGAAAAAGCCATTTATTTTAAAAGTGAGGAATTACTGTGGAAGTATAAGATAGTAGTTTAGACCTCAGACTCTGGAGTATGACTGCTGCTTTTCAGTCTGTAATGTTAGAAAAGTCACTGAAACTCTCTGTGCTTCAGACTTCAGATATTGTCCATACTATCTAATCTATAAATTGTCCTAAGAAATAAATGAAGTAATGCTTGTAAAAATTCTTGCATAGTTTTTGGCATATAATAAGCTTAAGAAGTGTTAGCTGTTGCTGTTATTGTTAAGTGAGGAAAATTAGATTTAGAATATAAGGAATACTTAGGAAGCTTGAGCTGTTGCCACTGTTGGCTTTAAAAAAGTCCTGAAGGGGCGCCTGGGTGGCTCAGTGGGTTAATGCCTCTGCTTTCGGCTCAGGTCATGATCCCAGGGTCCTGGGATCGAGGCCCGCATCGGGCTCCCTGCTCAGCGGGGAGCCTGCTTCCCCCTCTCTCTCCCTGCCTGCCTCTCTGCCTACTTGTAATCTCTCTCCCTCTGTGAAATAAATAAAAAAATAAAAAAAATCTTAAAACAAAAAAAAAAGTCCTGAGGTAGGAATGAAAAACAGTCGTGTGTGTTCTAATTGTGTGTCTCACTTGCTTAAAAAGGCAAAATACTATTGTGGAGGTTTACAACATTCCTTTCACTAGATGATGTCTGGGGCTTACGCGATTCCATGTCCAGCCTTGCATATGAGGATAATATATACTCACATCCCCCACCTATAAAGAGTGCTTCCTGTCCCCTGCCCCCCAGACTTTTCTTCTTGTGGCAGGATCCTGAGTAGAGGCCGTATATCGATTATTTGACACAGTTGGTACAATGAAGTTTACCCTTTATGTCTTTTCTCCATCTTCTTATGTCTTATTATTTGGTAAGTATACAGCTTGAATGTTTTGAAAGAAAGCACAATATTATCTAGATATTTTATAAATATATGAGAGATGAATGCAAAATTGGAATGTATTGGTGGTGACTGAGGGGCCACATCTCCTATATCCCAAGCAGCTAAGTAAAGCATGGAATATCACAGTTAGTCAGTGTCAGAGCTAATTAAATCCTAGTCCTAAGGTCTCTGGCATCAATAAACTCACTCTACTTTATTGGTGCCTCAAGTTAAATTTTACAGGAAGATACAATGGACTTTGTTATGGATTGGTAGAATTCAGAAATCATGCTATAGCGTATATAAGAATATTGTTAGTGATGATAATAATTTTATTCTAAATATACTGACTGCTTCACTGGATGCTAAATACTATGCCATGAGCTATGTAGGAACTATTTTATGGAATTTCTATAACAAATTTATTTTCAAAGATAAGTAAAATTCTTTTTATTTTTCAGATTATGAAATGGAGCACAATGAAATTTAGGAGATTAACAGTGGCCATTGCTGTCAACAAGTGATAGAACCAGGGCCCAAACCCTGGAAGTGTGACTTTACTAGAGCCAACACATGAACAGTATATATATATTATGTAATGAACCAATATAATATACTATATATTGCCTAAGTCAAGTTAGTGTTGTTAACTGACCTGGAACTATCTATGAACATTACACACACACACACACACACAACATGGCCAACATGTGTGTTTTAAGTAGGTGATTGTATTTTGGAATACAATCTACATATAATTTCTAAAGCATAACTCCAGTTGAATTCCCCCAAGAAAATTTAGTAAATAATATTTCTTATGTTCACAATGGCAAATATTTGACATGGGTATATACGCACAGCATTTTTTAGCCTCAGAAGCAGTTTGGATTGGTTTTACATAGGTTCCTCTGGAATCTTTCATTTTGCTTTATTATCATTTTTTACTTTTTTGGTTCTTAAAAAAGTTTTAGAGGCCTAGGGGCCAGCAAAGCAAATCCATCCATTTGTCTGTAGTATACATCAACACATCAGTGTATTTCCTTGATGTATGAATGAAGACATTCTGTTAGATACAGAAATTTGAAGGACAAAAAGTCTTTCTGCTTTCTTTTATTGGGATCATGAGACATCAGGAAGTGCAGAATACAAATGTATTTGTAATATTTTTGAACTCAGGAAAAAATTATTAGGAGATTATAGTTAATAATAAAATAGTATATTGCTCATTACCTTCTACATATTTATGATTGAGCTTTTCTTTCCCCTAGAAAACTCTTAATCAAGTGGCTCTTCCATAAGTGTTTAGATCAAGCTTAGGTTCTTTTCCAAGGGTTTCTTTTCCATGGGTCAAAGAAAATTGGAGATTGAAACATCACTATTAGTTTTTTAAGACTACAAATTATTTTTCTTTCTGTGTAAATGGTATTGTTATTCCGAAATTGTAAATAAGACATGTCATTCAGCTACAGGAGAAAAATCTCAATTTGAAAAGATTAGCTGTCTCTACAACTGGCACAAACTTATTTGAGGTGGGTCAATTTTCTCAGTTTTAGCAATGCCTAAATATTTCTGGAAGTTTTTATAAAGCATTTTTCACAAAGGGTGATTAAGGCACATGATGAAGCCCAAGATAGCATCGTTCATGCTAACATATTTTTTTTTTAATCTGTGTCCGTGAAAATAGTTTTTCAAGGGATCTGTTGAAACTATGACTGGGGCAAATCCATGTGTGCACTGAATTCCAAACTGTAATTGTAAGTCAGACGTAAGGAATTTTATAACTTTCCATAGAAATGATGGTATATAACATTATTAAGTCCCCAGGTCACCTTTAGTAAGGATAGATATTTGAGTCAGTTAAAAGAGCAAGGGAGAGGTGTGGTCAGTTAGTCTGGAAAATCCTTCTGCTGTAAAATATAAGATGTCAGATAAACCAGGAACCGTTCTTAGAAACATTTAGCTGAATCTAAAAGAATGTAAAGGGTATTCCCAGGAGCACCCTCTCTCCCCTTGCAGAAAAAATAATTAAAACCCAAATGGTATGGGTTTCCAGGGTGGCTCAGTTGATTAAGTGACTAATTCTTGATACCGGTTCAGGTCATGATATCAGGGTTGTGAGATCAATTGGGTTCCATGCTGGGTGTGGGGGTTGCTTAAGATTCTCCATCTCCCCTTCTCTCTGCCCCTCCCACCTCCCCCCAGAGAACTCCAATGGTAAGCAAACTCAGAATATAAAACTTTAGGACACTTAAAGACATGTAAGAGCTGATACTCATAAGATGTGACTTCCTTGCCTAGATGACAGAAGCACATCTTAGCTGAACAGGGTCCTGAAAATTCCCAAATGGGGTAGTTATGAGTGTCAAAGCTGAGAAGCCAGCCTGGCCAAGATGGCAGGAATACTTGGAGGTAGAAAAGCAATTCAGTGGAGAAAGGTAGTCCCATCAACAAATGGGCATCATACGCAACATGATGCAATATTTGGGCATCATACGCAAAAAAGTGGATATTGATCTGTCTTAAATTATATACAAAAATTAACTCAAAATCATACATAAATTAAAAAACGTAAAACTATTAAATTTCTAGAATAAAACATAGGAAAAAAATCTTTGTGAACTTGAATTAAAGATTTGTAGGTACAACACCAAAAGCACCATTCATAGAATAAAAAGTAGATAAATTTGACCTCCTCAAATTTAAAATTATTTTATAATACAATAAAATTGTTTTATATATAAAGACCTTTCTAGACCCAATTATCTAAATGATGCTATTACCATATAGTATAAAAAATTTTAAATTTTATTATTTATCATTTTCAGCATGTTTTGAAGGACTGATGATTATGTATATATAGTAATGACCAAAATCTTTCATACTTCTTGAAGGAGTCAAAAATTTACAGACCCTATTTAGTCAGTTAGTGTGGGCAGTTTTTAAATTTTTTTAATTGAATTTAATTTTTCCTCAGCTTTCTTGGGGTATGTAAGATTGACGGATAGAAATTATATATATTTAAGTTGTACAACTTGATGATTTTTGTATACATTGTGAAATGATTACAACTAAACTTATCAACATATCCATCACTACACATAATTATTCTTGTGTGTGTGTTTGTGCGTGTGTGTGTGTGTATAGTTAGAACACTTTAGATTTACTCTCTTAGCAAATTCCAGGTGTACATTACATTATTATTAACAAGAATTGCCATGCTGTACATTAGATCTCCAGAATTTATTCATCTTCTAACTGAATATTTATCTCCCTGTTTTCAGGACCCTCCAGCCCCTGATAACTACCATTCTACTCTTTGTTTCTATGAATTATACTTTTTTTAGATTCCACAAATAAGTGAGATCATTCAGTTTTATCTGTGTCTGGCTTATTTCACAAAGCATAATGTCTTTTAGATTTGTACATGTTATTAGAAATGACAGAATTTCCTTCTTTTTTTAAGGTTGACTAAAAGTTTATTGTATAAGTATATATACAACATTTTTTAATCGACTTATAAGGACATTTATGTTGTTTTAATATCTTGACTATTGCTTCTAATGCTACAGTGAAGATATCTAACTCTTCAAGATATTGACTTCGCTTGACGTCGTTTCCTTTGATATATACACAGAAGTGGGATTATAGAATCATATGACAGTACTATTTTTAAGTTTTTTGAGATGCCTCCTGTGTTTCCATAATGACTGTACCAATTTGCATTCCAACCAACAGTGAGTGAACAAAGGTTCTCTTTTTTTCCACATCCTCACCAGCATTCGTTGTCTCTTGTCTTTTTGATAATAGACATCCCAACAGGTGTAAGATGATATCTCATTGTGGTTTTAATTTGCATTTCCCTGATGATTAGTGACATTGAGCACCTTTTCATAGCTGTTGGCAACTTTTATTGTCTTCTTTGGAAAATTTCTCTTCAGGTTTGTTGGCTATCTTTAAATTGAGTTTTTTGTTTTGTTTTGTTTTTGTTTGTTTGTTTGTTTTAGCTGCTAAGTTATGTGAGTTTCTTATATATTTTGGGTATTAACCCCATCTTGTATATATGGTTTGCAAATATTCTCTCCCATTCTGTAGATTGCCTTTTTTCTTGTTGATTGTTCCCTTTGTTGTACAGATTCTTCTGAGTTTGACGGAGTCCCACTTATTTTTTATTTGTTGGTCTTTGTTTTGTCTTGTGAGGGTTTTGTTTTTATTTTTTGTTTTTTTGTGGGTTTTTTGTTTTGTTTTGTTTTGTTTTTTACTTTTTGTTGTTGCTGTTGTAGTTTTTGTTGCCTTTGCTTTTGGTGTCATAGCCAAAAAAATCATTGCCAAGACTGATGTCAAGAACATTTTCTCCGGGCACCTGGGTGGCTCAGTGGGTTAAAGCCTCTGCTTTCGGCTCAGGTCATGATCTCAGTGTCCTGGGATTGAGGCCCTCATCGGGCTCTCTGCTCAGCAGGGAGCCTGCTTCCTCCTCTCCCTGTCTCTCTGCCTGCCTCTCTGCCTACTTGTAATCTCTCTCTCTCTCTCTGTCAAATAAATAAATAAAATCTTAAAAAAAAAAAAAAAGAACATTTTCTCCATTTCCTTTTTGGCCTTTTTAGGTTTCAAGTTTTGTGGTTAAGTCTTTAATCCGTTTTGATTGATTTTTGTGTTTGGTATAAAACAAGAGTCCAGTGTTATTCTTTTGTATGTGAGTATCCAGGTTTTCTAACACCATTTATTGAAGAGACTATCCTTTTGTCATTGTGTATTCTTGGCACCTCTGTTGAAAATTAGTTGGCCATATATATGTGGATTTATTTCTAGGCTTTCTTTCTGTTTTATTGATCTGTGTGTCTGTTTTTATACCAATACCATAATGTTCTAGTTACTCTAGCTTTGTAATAGTTTTGTTATTGAACTTATGCAAATAATTATATTGCCATAAAAATAAGAATACTAACTTGGAAGTTCTAAATTCTGGAGAGATAAGATAGAGAAAAAAATAATTGCTTCATCTTTGTTCAGAAAGGTATGCTTTATCAAATTGCCGATAGCTTAAGCAAAAAGAGAAAAATTGTTTTCATTAAATCTGGAGAAAAGAAAACATTAAAAAACCAACAGAGTCTCAAACAAAAGTCATAGAAATTATACTCCTCTCTATCTGTTATTTACTCCCAAAAGATCTTGCCCTTTTGTTAGTTTTATGAATCCAGTTTTACCCTTAGAGTCCTATACATTCTTACCCAGTTCAGTAGTACGACCCGAAAGTTATCAGAAACCTGAACTTGTGAAAGTCCTTTCCATGAATCTCCTTGATGATGAAGCACTTGCAGGAATACTTTTGCAATAGCATCAGCCTAAAATAATAACTGTCTGTAAATGTCAAGCATTGCAACTTTTACTCTTTTGTGTGCGATGGATAATCTTGTTTTTTGTTTTGGTTAATATTCTCAAGGTTTTTTCTGGGGCACAGTTAAATTACTTAGAAACAGTTGGATCTTAATACTTGGAATAGACCAAGGGATTGAAATAAAGAGGGGTAGAAAATAGTTTATCCAGATGGCATAAGCCTTAAAAGAGAAATCTATATGCAAACAAAGGTGGAAGGATAATTGTGTAGGTGGTACTTGAGTATTACTGAGAAATTGATTCCATCTCTCAAACCTGAGTGCGTAGATCCTAGGGGAGTGGAGTAGAATCTATTAGGAAATAATGTAATATAAGCATTGGGGCGGCCAAATTTTATTCAAAGCAGGAAATAGAGGAAAAATTTGAAGAAGAGATTGATATTTTTGAAAGGTTCAAGTATGAATATAATGTAAATCAGTCAGATATGTTAACATAAGAAATATGAAACAGAACTAAAAGGAAATAGAGAGATCAAATTACATTCTCTTTAGCTATTTTTTCCAGTATTTTAGAAGTATTAATATAAAAATCTGCCTACATTTATATTCCTATTTTATCAATATTTTATACAATTTCATATATTTTATAGAATCATCTTTTAATATATTTAGAACTTAAACATGCGTATTACATATTTTTAATTTTTCTACCATATGTTATACAAGCAATGATATACATGTCATATAAATTTACTAATATTTAACTATTCTTTTTGAAAACAAAATCAAGTATTATACATAATATGTATACTTTTGAATTCTCGGATTTTCCCAATAAATTTTGTGTTAAGGTAGTGTAGATAAGAAGGAAAATCTTAAACCCAAAATGTTAGATTTGGTGTAATACATTTGTATTAGCCAAACCCAAGGAAATGCATATATCTCAAATCTGGGGAGTGGGGGTAAAGTAAGAACAAAAGAATGTGAAAAAAAAAAAAGGATCCATTTCAACTATTTAAAAGATAAAAGGACTATTAAGAATAATTCTCTTTTAAGGGACCCGATTAATGATAACATTTGTCAAAATTGCTATTAACACAGATCCTTTTAACTTTATTTCTCAATAAAGAATTTCCCAAAGGAATGTACTACAGGGCTCCCAGTAACAACTTTGCCCAGAAGTGTTCTAATTAACTGTAACAGAGGGTCTGCTGTGCTGTCTAGTTAATGCTTTCTATCTGGTTCTTTGCTGGCCATCATGTATCATTGTTCAGCGAGTGACAGCAGTCAGGTTATTAAAGGTGTAGATATTAAATTAACAACAGTAGTAAACATTGTAGCTGTACTTCACATCTCAGCAGAACCAATGAAGTGGATGACACTGAATCCATGCTGATATGCTGCAATGACAGATGGGCGTCATTTAACACAATACATCAGTGGGCAACCCACGTACCACAGCTGTCCTCCACTAAATGAATTAGATCAGGGTAATTAATCTAAAGCAGAAAGTATTACTAAAGTGGATCCTAAGCAGAATTAGAGAAGAAGGAAATCTGCTCAAAAATGGAAAAGGATTTATGCATTAACAGTTTTAGTGCTGATGAGAAGGTTTCCAGAAGTTATTTTACTTCTTTAAAAAAATTATAAAATTCTTTGTTTTTGTTTAGAAGCAAATTCACCATTTGGGGCTAAAATGGGCTATGACCATTCCTTTATTCCTGTGCTTAAGTAGGAATTCAATAAGGTATATAAGGGTATGTTCTTTAAAAGAAATCTCATTATCTTTTATCACATATGTTTGCTTCAGGTATAAGAATGTGAGGACTAGTAGTTAAACTGGTAATGATACTCATGTTAAATTTTCATTTTATTTTATTTTAAGATTTATTTATTTATTTTTGAGAGAGAGAGAGAGAAAGCAGTGCACATGAGAGTGGGATTGGGAGGGGCAGAGCGCGAGAGAAAACATAAGCAAACTCTGCCCTGAGTGTGGAGCCCCTCAGAGCTCTATCTCACAACCCTGAGATCACTACCTGAGCCGAAACCAAGGTTGGTCTCAACTGCCTGGGCCATCCAGGCACTCCAAATTTTCATTTTAGGTAGATTTTAGAGAGAGAGATGAATAGATAGGTAGATAGATAGATAACTTATTTTCCTTTCTGATTAAACTAAACTAAATTAAACTAAAGATAATTTAGGTTTACAAAGGTAGTCTTGCATGAAACAAGGTACACATTCCTAACACAAAATTTGGAGGAATTTCTTAAATATCTTATTTTAAATATCTTAAATATCTTATTAATTTAAGATATTTCTTAAATACCTTATCTACTTAAAGTATATTAAAAATATATTTAATATTTTAGTATTATTAACACTTCTAGTCATTTACAATAATTTACATTTAAGATCCAAATACTTATAACTTAATATAAAAAAGTTGCTTTTTAAAATAGCTAAAGTCTTTTTATGACCTTAAGGTGCCGATTTGTGATGTATATCTTTTAAAAAGAAAGTGTTCTGATGTTGTATTTAAAAACTGCCAATAGATCAAATCCATGATTTTGACGAAAGTCAGAAACCATATATAAAATCATCAAATAAGCCAATACATTCTTTCTCATGTTTAGCACTCAATTAATGTGTGCCTAATTATACTCACCTTTTTTTAAACTGAAAGATCTCAGTGCTGAGAAATGATTTTCTAATTCATGAATATCTTATGGAGTTAATTTCGAATATTTCTCTGATATCTTCCTGTAAAACATATTTACAAGAGTTGTGGCCATTGATCAAGCAGCATGTTCTCTGCTCAATTGTGACAGTTCTCTTGTTTTTGCTTTCTTTCTATTCTCCTTTCTGGTGGTTCCTTTCTTCTACCTCTCATGTGAAGATGGAAAAACCTGCTGCTAATTACTGCAGTTAAAATTTTTAACACAGCAGGAGATATGCAAACACCGATCCTTCTTTTTTAAAGAATTCGCTAGCTTCTTGTTAAGTTAGCAACTCTTAGTTGGAGGTCTGCAACAATCACATCAAAGTATTGTGTGTTTATTGTAGAAGCATAGCAAGCTGCAGCTGGAAGAAGCTACCACATGCACGGTATCTGATTTTTAAACTTCATTATCTTGATCATCCATGATTGGAGTAAATTGTGGACTAACTGCTGATCACATTCAAGTATTAAAATTGAAAATATGTTTGAAGGGCAGAAAAATATAAACACACCTCAGTATGCAAGGATATTTAGTCTCTCTCCCTAAATCCTCCAAATTTAAAGATGCACTTGTACATCAAATTACATAATTACCATAATCAATCTCGTCTATATTTTTAACTGAAAATAAAAGACTAAATACAAAAGGAAAGGGACTATAATATTTAATTTAGTTCCATTGAATAAGAACTGTGTTAACTCTTAAGTTTAACCTGCAGTGGCCTCTCTATCTTGGCCAAAAGAATAGTTTCTGTTATTTTAGAATATTAATAAGGCTAAATTTAGTGGGTTTGAATTTTTTTCTGATGTGGACAGCTGTTGACAATATTGTCAGCTGAATGGCCATCGAGCAGAACGATTCAAAACCAATTTTTGTTGTTGCCTACCTAGAGATATTTTGCATTATCTTCACAAGTTCTTTGTTTATAACATCCTCTTGTATCTCCATATAGTTTAAACTCTATACTGATATATGAGCAGTAATAAAATACTGCTGTAAACTAATTTTATTGCTGTAACCTATGATATGACAATTTAGAGTGACAGCAATATCATACTGTCCTTTGCATACAAAGCTGACATTACTGAGTCACCAATATTAGGATGCATATTTTCAGTCATATTCATTTCCTGACTTTTCTATTTTAGAGCTTTTAGACTTTTTTTTATCTTGAGTATATTATTTTAACTATCTGAATTTGAGTTCTCATTTCTCTAAAATGGGGAAGAATAACCTTTTGCATTGTTTTGAGACCCAGAAATATTTTCACATTTAATTCCTTTGCTGTTTATGGCACAGCAGTCTCACAAATATTTTACACTGATCAATGTACAAGGACTGGTGCAACATTATTTATGAATTTGGCTTGGCATGGAAAAGTAACATGCATGATTTATAAGAGAAGAATTTCTTGTCCAAGGCTGTTTTACTTGATGTTCCAAAATGTAGCCTTCCTAAAGGATGTTCTCACCCACTGAATCAACCAAACCTCCATCTATACAAAACAAAAACAAAACCAAATCTACTTGGAAGCGATTATTACCTATTTCAGTACCATTTCAAGAACCAGTGGTTGGATTTTAGATTCCAATAATGCAGACACATTCTTTCTTTATGGATAATAGCCATTGAACAGGTACTTAAGCATTAAGGTTGATGAATGGAAGCTCCTTATGATATGATTTTCTATAGGGAGAAGCAGGCTCTCCACCCAGCAGGGAGCCCAATGCAGGACTCGATCCCAGGACCCTGGGATTATGACCTGAGCCGAAGGCAATGGCTTAACTGACTAAACCACCCAGGCAGTCTAAGAAGATTGTCTTTAGAAGCAAACAGACTTGTACTATGGGCAAGATACTTAGCTATACTTGGTTTTGTTTCCTCATCCAGGAAATGGGAGTATCCAAACTTGCAAATTCATTGCCAAGATTAAATACCACTATTTCAACATAGTAAGGATGCCTCACACATAATACAGGCTCAATAGTTGCTTATCATTACCCTTTAAATACAAAGCCAAAGCAAGGGTGAAGTTAGCAAGTAGGAAAAGCTTCTGAATTTCTCTGTCCCTACATCATCAATGAGTCATTTCCTCATTCCACACACCCATACTACAAACAAACAAAAGAAAAACCCTAGGGAACCTTATCCATTACTTAATGTGGAGAGGCTCTCTGGGGCAATTGCTACTGCCTGGATTAAAGGACGAGATATCTGGGATGGTGTCATCATTAACTGAGATAAAGAATGCCAAAAAAAAAAAAAAGTTCTGATTTGGAAGGGTACAAAGAAGGAATCTACTTTTCATAACATAAAATATAGGACATTTCAATAGAATTATTAGACATTTGTGAATGAAGTTATAGGATATTAACATACCAGTGGAAGCTTTTATGTTTTAGGAATAGAATAAATCACTGAAAGAACCTACAGAACATGAGGAATAAGGACCAAATACAAAATCTGGAGTGTTAGATTAAGAAAGATAAAAATAATTGCGTGTGTTTGTGTGTGCGTGCATGCACAATTAAGATTGGAGTCATGAAGAAGAGGAATAACTGGTCTTCTGTGGAAGTAGAAGAGTAGCATTGATAACAATACTAATAACATTTAAGTAAGAGATCAAAATTTCAGAATTTCTGAGGGAATTAAAAGACAACCGAATCTAAGAGTCTGAGGGGTTGTTATTGAGGTTAGAGGCTAAAAAAGGAAAAGAATGAGAACAGGAGGTTAAACAAATGCCCAGGGACACACCAAGCACTCCTTCTGGGGAAAGGAGAGAGTGGGCTGAAGTACAGTATAATGGACTTAATTTATTGATGGAGGTAAGACAGTGACCTGCATATTGTCTAATCACTTTATTTTTGTCCAATCATTTTAATGGAAAAATGGAAACTATAGAAAAGATAGAGTTATCTTTCAAAACTAAGATGTGTGCCACTCCTTTGATAATGTTATTCAATTTAGTTCTGAATTAAAAGATCTGATTACTTAATTTGTTGGTTTATGATATGCCTGAGATATTTTTGAAGAGAAATTTCTTTTTTGAAGATACAGTTCGTTAATTTCTAAATCTTCTAAAATATAATCTTTAATGACTATAAACATCTTTAATAACTATGAAAGTAATAATGTCCTTATAACTTTGATAAAAGTTAAAAAGATAACAGGTACATTTTATAAGCATAATGCATATGAAGATTAAAAGCATAATACTTGGGCTTTGCTACATATGCAGTCATTTTTGCTTATATGCTCATTTGGTCTTCCTGAGAAAAGGGGATAGGATTATGAAAGGCAGATGTTCGGTGAAGGCAGATGTAGTGACTGGCGCCCAGCATCTCCTGCTTCTGCACACATCACATCTCTCACTGTGATCCACTGCTTCTGAATCAGCAACAGTTCTCTCTGGTGATTATTGACCAAAAAAAGAGTGAGCTATTGGTATTGAAATCAGTGGCCTGTGGGTCTCGCTCTGGCCCTTAGTATATTCTTTATCTTTATGTATGATGAATCAGGTTCACAAGGTCTTATCTTTCCTTTATCCAAATCCTTATAACCATCTTTATCTATTTATGTTTCACAGTCAAATGTTATTCCCTGATATTGTGCACAGTGTTCCTAATAAGATGCAAGGATTTAGGAATGCTTGTTGAATTGAAGTCAAATCCCAAATAATGATTTTGCCGCTTGAGGAATAAAACAACTATGATTTTGGAATTACACTACTTGAATAGTGTGTTTTACAATTACTTATTTATCTATTCATTAGCGCTTCAGCTAAGAGGTAGGTCAGTGATGTTAAAACAACTTTCTCTTTTCCAACTTCCTCTTTTTAAGAATTTGTGAAGAAGACAAAAGAAAAATCATTTGAGGCTAATGGCTAAGATGAGGTGGACTCTCATGTTTCTCTCTAGAGTTTAAATTCTCGCTAGAACTGTTCTCTAATATCTGTTAATAGTGGAAAAGCCTATAGATTACAAAGTAAAACATAATCTTGTATGTATGAACATGTATGGATGCATATCTGTGTATGTATACAATGCATGCCTATATTCATGTATGCATATTATATGTTTGTGTCTATGTATTTATTGTAGGGTCCAGAAAAATATTTGTAGTAGATTTTTTCCCATTTTAGGAAAATGGTTGATTCAGTGATTCTCAACTTGCTCTATTTTTCAGAATGGGATTCTTTTTTTCTTTTTTTCTTTTTCTCTTTTAAAGATTTTATTTATTTATTTGACAGAGAGGTCACAAGTAGGCAGAGAGAGAGGAGGAAGCAGGCTTCCCGCTGAGCAGGGAGCCCAGTGCGGGGCTGGATCACAGGACCCTGATATCGTGACCTGAGCCAAAGGCAGAGGCTTTAACCCACTGAGCCACCCAGGTGCCCCAGAATGGGATTCTTAAGCAAACATATGTAGTACCTCAGTGGAAGAGCTACAGTGGATGTTTTATCTCAGAACATTTCCTGGCTTTGCTAGCCTTGCCAGCCCAGATGAAGTAGGCTTAGAAGGTTTGATCGTAACAACAAAACTTACCGAGATTTGCAATTTTGCACATGTTAACAGATTTCATCCAAGCTAATTTTTAATGTTTGGGACATTTCAATCACTATCACTCACTGGTTCCAGTGAGTGTGCTTTAAACTCTAGTTAAACTCGTGGATATTAATTCGTGTATGTCTATTATGCAGTATTATGTAGTATGCATGCTTAGATACCAAAAAGGCCTGTATTTACATTTCAGCTTCACTGTTTGCCAGCTCTGCAACCTTAAAATGTAATTTTATCACATTTGGACCTAGGTGTCCTTATCATCAAAAGAGTTTGATTTATGTCATTACTTTCATAAGGGATAAATATGATTACATATGTAATGTCACTAGCATAAGGCCTAGCACATAATGGGTGCTCTATAAAAGTTCTTTTCTGCTTTTGTTCTTTCCCTAAGTGGCAATAAAGGTGCCAATGATCTTTAATCCTTAAAGACACAGTTCCAAACAGAAATTGAGCTTTGAATGTAATTGGTGATAATAATGTGATCTTTAGTTATCAGAAATGTGGGCCTGTAAGTCTTAAATAAGTTTACAGGCAATTCTAATTTCATATATACATATGTGAAGTATCTATATTTGGTGTATATGTATGTGTAAATATATGTGTGTGTGTAGTGTGTGTGTGTGTGTGTGTGTGTGTGTATGAGAATTTTAACTGTTATATGAAAGGTTGCTCCCATTAAGCCATCCTGTTGACTTCTGACCTATCTTATTTTAATTAGTTTGAATGGACCCCCTCAGCATAGACATGAACTGATTGCCTTATGTTTGGTTGAATGACTTAGGTGAAGTTCATTAAATCTTTTCAGTAGAAGGATATTATGTCTTCATCGGCAGAGAATTCGTCTTCTGTTTCTGTTTCTGCTCTCTCCAGAAAAAAATAAAAGCAAAAGCAACCACAAATAAAAAGGATTTTACATTTGTTGTCTGACATGTTCTTTTACATACATATTTTAATGGAAAATTTAGTTCTGATAGTTTTATTATTGAATGCTTGTTAATGAAGATTAAACAAGGGTATTTTAGATATAAGAGTATATTACATACTTTGTTTATGCTTGGTTATCTGCTAAGTCGTCGACTTTGTCTTTCAGTGTATAATTATTTTCTTTCTAATTCCCATAATGTTAAAAATTTTACTACCTTAACATAATTTAGGTAGAACACTACAGAATATATTCTATGCACACAGATTTTTATTCTCTGAAAGAGAACTTTGGTAGCAAATTAGTGCAGCTGGTGAATCACACACACACAAAGATCTGTCATGTAAGTATTTGATTCTTTTCTTCTAAGGTAACCTAAAGGCACTATATTTTTATAGGGATTAACTTGTTTGAGAACAGAAGCTATTAATCTCTCCCATAACAGGCTGCTGAATCATTCTCATTCATTCTGCCAATGTCATTTTACAACTGAGTTTCAGACAATTTTTGCAAGAATAAGATATATAAGTATTCGAAAATGCTAATATTCTCAGCTGAGTATTCCTAATTATGTCTTCAGTTTATATTTGCTTAAGGCTTTTATGTTGCAATAATCCCCTCTTCAGTTTCTTCCTTTTCCATTATACCATTCTGGGCTAGTGCTAGGACTATGGAATTCTTTGGCTGGTAAATCTTTACTTTCCCTGAATAATGGGATGCTTCGATGGAATATGTTAAAGAAACTAGTTATCAAGGGACACTTGTGTGGTCCAGTTGCTTAAGCATGTGCCTTTGGCTCAGATCATGATCCTAGAGTCCTGGGATTCATCCCCACATTGGGCTCCCTGCCCAGCGGGAAGTCTGCTTCTCCCTCTCCCTCCCACCCTCCCCCTTGCTCATGCTCTCACTCTCTCAATGAATAAATAAAAAAATCTTTAACAAAAAGAAGTTAGTGATTGAAAGGATGGAAAAATCATATCTCTTTAATCATTGTGCTAAACTAAAAGCAGTTACTTGGACAGATAAAACTTCTCTCTAAAACTCCAATGCAAATCTTACTTTTAAATGAGAAAGTAATACCAGTTATTTTACCAAGCCATGGATAAAATAGATACTTCCTTCTAAATATGTTTCATGGGCGCCTGGGTGGCTTAGTGGGTTAAAGCCTCTGCTTTCGGCTCAGGTCATGATCTCAGCGTCCTGGGATCAAGGCCCGCATCGGGCTCTCTGCTCAGCAGGGAGCCTGCTTCCTCCTCTCCCTGTCTCTCTGCCTGCCTCTCTGCCTACTTGTAATCTCTCTCTCTGTGTCAAATAAATAAATAAAATCTTTAAAAAAAAATATGTTTCATAATGGCTCCACAAATTTTTCTTCTTTTTATCCTATTGGCTGTACAGAAAACACTATATAGAAAGGTTTTGTTGTTGTTGTTGTTTTATGAACAAAATCATCTGTCCAATTGAGATATTAACAATAATTCCAAAAATTGAGAAGTAATTAATCACAATGAAATAAAATCTATTCACTTTACATGGATTTTTACTAAATTATAAGTTTCTATGATGCCTTTGCTTTTTTTTTATAAGGCATTTTATTTTAGAATAGCTTTAGATTTATAGAAAAGTTGTGAATATAGAGAATTCTAATATACCTCTCATCCAACCTGATTTAGTATTAATATCTTACATAAGTATGATATATTTATCACAAATAATGAACCAGTTTGATCTTTTGTTATAAACTGAAGTCCATTCTTTATTCATATGTCTCTAATTTTAACTGACATCCTTTTAATGTGCCCCGATCCCATTCAGGATACTACATCACATTTAGTCATTACATCTCCTTAGGCTGCCCTAGGTCATGATGGTTTCTTAGATTTCGCTTTTTTTGATAACCTTGACATGTCGTTTTGAGGAGAGCTGATCAGGTATTTTGTAGAACATGGTTCAGCTGGGATTTGTCTAATGG
This sequence comes from Ailurus styani, assembly GCA_002007465.1. Taxonomy (NCBI): domain Eukaryota; kingdom Metazoa; phylum Chordata; class Mammalia; order Carnivora; family Ailuridae; genus Ailurus; species Ailurus styani. The sequence goes on from LNAC01000246.1 coordinate 1,923,094, forward strand.
TTTTCTCATGAATAAACAGGGATTATTGCTTTTTAAGAGACAACTCCTAGAGTCAAAGTGCCATTCTCATCACATCATATCAAAGGTATATCCTCTCAACGTTATTTATCTACTGATGTTTATCACCTGGCTGAGATAGTTTTTGCCCGGTTTCTCCACTTGTAAAGTGATTTTTCTCCCCTTTACATCTTGTACTCTTCAGAGAGAAAGAGCTATGTGCAACAGATACTCAAGAGGTGGGGAGTTACCTTCCATCTCTCAAAGAGTGGAATATCTAAATGAATTATTTGGACTTTTTTTTCTGTATGAAGATGTGTCTAGTCTTCCCCAATTTGTTTCTTTTAACCACTTGCTTTTTCAATGTAGACTCACAGGTATTTATTTTATAGTTTGTATTATAAACTGATACTTACTTATCTTTTGTTTAAATTATTCCAGCTTTGACCATTGTGAGCTCTTTCAATTGACTCCCTTGTCCCTTTGACATGCCCTTATCTTTGTGTTTTTCTTGAGCAGCTTCTTACTTTCTGACACTACATCATACTCTAGATTCATATATTTCCTGCCACAGTCCTAGAATCAGCCATTTCTTCAAGGGGAGCTGGTTTCTATTATTAGAGATTAGTGTTGTAAATCAAGATCTAGGCATTAGATATTTCTCTGTGATTGAAGTGCCACTCTTTCCAGGCCCTCTAAACTGACAGAGAAAGGAAATGTATCTGTGTGTTCTAATTAGTGTGTATGTGGATGTCTACAAATATTTATATTATAAATAGATAGAATTGCATTGTATTATATATTTATTTTAAGCTAAACATGAGTTATACCATCTCCATATATAGTCCATCACCAGTGAGATCATTCTTTCTCTCTTTACTTATTTGTAAGTTATTTTTTTTAGAATTGTTAAGTTATAACTCCATTAGAAATTACTTGATTATTTCTAGATCAAATTTCTGTAAGGAAAATATGTCTTGTTCATTGTTATATTTTCATTATATAATCTATTGCCTAAAACATTGAGAAGACTTAATAAATATTTGTGAATGAATAAAGATAAGATACGATTTTTACTTAGACCAGAATTGTAGTTGCAGATATTTGAAATTGGGAAATTTAGAACTAATATGGAGTAAATCAAAAGGTTTTAGCTATATTGGACTTAGGAATAATGAAATAAGATGACTTATATATATGTATATATATTTAGATATATTAGATTTTATTTATTTATTTGACAGAGAGAGAGACAGTGAGAAAGGGAACTGTAGCAGGCAGAGGGAGTGGGAGAAGCAGGCTTCCTGCTCAGCAGGGACCCTGATACAAGGCTGAGTCCCAGGACCCTGGGATCATGACCTAAGCAGAAGGCAGACACTTAATGACTGAGCCACTCAGGTGCCCTAAAAATGACTTTTAAAGAAATTTTCTGACATTAGAAGGATGATATTCTTGAGAAATTCCCTTATAATTTTATAGAACAATTTATAATTAGTACCATCTATAACCATGCAGTTACTTTTTATAACTGATAAACATGACATTTTAATATTTTAGTTTAAATTTGTATAGTTAGCACAGGGAGCTGTATATTATAGAATTTTTACCTGCTCTACTAGTAATATTTTTCTGTACCACTATTTATTGCATTTGATGTATGAAGTGGGCAGATAAAGTACAGTATTATCATTATGTGGATGAAAATATCAGGAGACAGTGAGATAAGCTTATTTCTGTAGTTGAATGGCATTGCAAATTCATAACTAGGAAAAAATGCAAATAAAATTTGAAAAAGAAATACAGTGATTTCACCGGACATCACCGATTTCACCGGGGAAACTTAATAGTCCTACATTTCTGTTTTATCACTTTCACTAAGTAAAAGATGTAATTGTAGCAGATTTTAGGATAAATATTTTGTTGTTACTAGATTTTTGTTCTATTAATTTTATATTATTTTTATATAATTATCACATTTGGTTTCTACGTTGTTATGACTCCATTGAACTTAAAAGGAAAAGTAAAAATAGAATTAATAAAATATGCTTTGGATGCCAGAGTGGCTCAGTTGGTTAAGCCACTACCTTTGGCTCAGGTCATGATCGCAGGGTCCTGGGATTGAGTCCCACATGGGGCTCCTTGCTCAGCAGTAAGTTTGCTTCTCCCTCTATCTGCCGCTCCCCCTGCTTGTACTCTCTCTCTCTGACAAATAAATTAATAAAATCTAATAATAATAATAATAAAAGATGCCTCATCAATTTTAGTAGATGTGATCCGTAAATTTGTTTGCATTAGTGGAAACATATATATTGATCAGGCATGAATACTGGAAATGCTTTGATAGGAAAACTTAGTTTTTATTGAAAACTTACTTAGTTTTTACTGAGAATTTTCTCCCCAAATATTTTCAAATGGAAATGTGGGCATTATCTGTGTAAAGAGCACTATTATCCTCATCATTTTTAAATAATACTAAATTACCTTTGAACATTGATTTCTTCAAATAGATTACTTTTTTGCTGAAGGATCTAGAAATAACAGGTGTATATTATAGTGGGTATATGCATACTGAAGTATATGCTTAAAACCATTTGCCTACAAATAATTGAATTGGTCTTTTAAAACCATAGTATCTCAGGGCTCCTTAGTGCCTCAGTCATTAAGCATCTGCTTTCAGCTCAGGTCATGATCCCAGGCTCCTGGGATTGAGCCCTGCTCTGCTGGAAGCCTACTTGTCCCTCTCCCACTCCCCCTGCTTGTGTTCCCTCTCTCTCTGTGAAATAAATAAATAAAATCTTAAAATAAATAAATAAATAAATAAATAAAACCGTAGTATCTCAACATCGACTAAATCTTTACTTAGTGCTTACTGTATATAACTATACACAGTCTTACTATATAGTCTTAAGTATATAGACATATACTTAGTGCTTACTGAGTGTAACTATATATAGTCTTACTATATAAAGGTCTTTTCCTAAAAGGGGAAAGGGAGCAGCTAAGGAAACATTTACCAAGTACTGTATCAGTAAAGTGAGTATTACATTGCTTATTACATTCTTCTTTTTCCTAATTCTTTCAAACTATTATTTTAGTAGTCACTGTGCATTGGACTCAAAGAAACAAAAGGTTTGGAATTAAACCCAAATCAACCTCCACCACTTGCTAGTTTTTGGATTTTGAACAAGCTACTGCATATGTCTGAGCTTATTTCCTCATTCATTCATTAAACAAACAAACAAACAAAAAAAAACAAACCGAAAAACCCCTATACAGGGCTTGTGGGGTTTTTAGAAATTTTAAGGAACTTAGCACAGTATAGTTAAATGCATTTTTTTTTTTTTGGACACTTGGGAGATGGTCCATCAATATATCAAGACTAATTGCGATATTCTCTGGAAACTTTGTATTTTCATTTATCTTTTATCATACATGTTATAAAACAGAATAATTATCACATATGAACCTACCCTAATCTAAGAATGAAAAAAATCATGCATCTATGTGCTTCTCTTTCAAGCCATGTTAGATGTATATATTATGTGACTCTTGTATTTTATCCTGAGATGAGGTAATCATAATCTTGAAATTTGTTTTTCATTCCTTTTTTTTCTTATTACTCTCGCCACAGTTTTTAGATTCTTTTGCTCTTTTTTTTTTTTAAAGATTTTATTTATTTATTTGTCAGAGAGAGAGAGAGAGAGAGAGAGAGGGAGAGAGCACACATGAGCAGCTGGGCAGCTGGGAGGGGCAGAGGGAGAGGAAGAAGCAAGCTCCCCTTCTGAGCAGGGACCCCCAACAGGACATGGGCCTCCATCCCAGGGTCCTAGGATCATGACCTGAGCTGAGGGCAGATGCTTAAATAAGCCACCCAGGTGCCCCTCTTTTGTTCTTTTTTTATTGACTCTTTTTAAAAAAATCAGTTTGGGAAACTTCTATTCATGTATTTGTAAACACAATGAATGATTGTTTTCTTGACTACACCTAGTTTACATGCCCATCAAAGGCATTCTTTATTTCTGCAGTGTTTTTGATTTCTAACATGACCTTGCAGTTCTTTTCTTCTTGTTTTTCTTTTCTTCTTTTTTTTTTTAACGTCACCTTTCCCCCATATCCCAGCCTTTAGTAAGTACCATTCTACTCTCTACGAGTTCATCTTGATTCTTATAATTTCTTTCTACTGAAGTTATTATCCATCTATTCTCATATGTTGTCTGCTTTCTTTCATTAGCCCTTAACATATTAATTATAGTTATTTTTAATAACTTATATGAAATTCCAACATCTGTGTCATATTTGAGTTTGCTTATGAGGCTTGATTTTTCTCTCCAAACTGGGCTTTTGCTTGTTTGTTTTTGTTTTTGTTTCGTTTTGTTTTTTATTTTTTCATATATCTTATAATTTTTTGTCAAAAACCAGACTTGCATTGCATAATGGGAAGTCAGGTATATCGGTCTCTACTGTGAGAATTTCTGTTACTCTGGCTAGTAGTTGTGCTTTTAAAACGTTTGCTATTACTGTAAGTGCCAGAAGGCTCATATTTTTCTAACATCCTTGGTTTTGTCTCCTGTAACTCTGGCCTTCCCTATGTGGTCCTACTTAGAGGAATGTTTTACATGCCTTTTACAACTGTAAGCTGTTCCATTGTTAATTGTACTGGCCTTCTGGTGGTGTGATAAGGAGATAAGGTATATCTGGTGTGGGTGGTGGCAGGGGCACATTCTACAATCTCCCAATGAAATCTCAGTGTTCTAGTACTCATGTGTCTGACCCCTGTGACCTTCATAAGTATATATTCTTATATAATTCTCCAACTGGAGGTGAAACAGAAGGACTATGGGAGGCTGGAGAGAGAGTAATGCCCTTAACTATTCCTTTGAGACAGGCTTTGATAAGGTTTTTCTACTGCAGTATGTCTTTGTTAAGAAGAATGCTTTGGGCATATTTCAAAGTGATTACTTTCTCTCTTCTGCCAGAGACACTATGAAATCTTTCTTGAGAATGCAGAGATAAAATCTGCTTTTGGAAGCTTCAAGTCATGTATAAGATGGTCCAACAAAAAAATCTATCGTTTCTCTGAAGATCAAAGGAAATACTGAAACTTGGATTTATTCTCTGAAATTCAAAAGCTGTATACAGAAATTTTGCTATGTTAGTAATGAGAGTGACTTAAAAAGCAAATATACTAATTAACTAATATTATTAACTATTGGGGAATCAGCTTATATAACGTAAGACTGCATTTATCACTATTTTTCTATATTCTTCTATTCTTTATTCTTCCTCGAAGATCATCAAAATGGCTTTTTATCAAACCTAGAACATCGCATTTCCTTTCCAATAAGTCGGTCTTATAAACTTCTTTTATATTGAAGGTGAAAATAAGGCTAACAATATTCATCACCTTAGTTTGCTTGGATTTGGGGGATGTTATGTAAACTATAAACTCGGTGCTAGGATATCAATAAGTTCAAGTCAATTTGAGAACACTTTCAAATGCAATGAATAAGCCTGCTATCTCACAGGTTTCTAGGAACCCACAGAAATGGTTCCCCAGCAGGAGGGCAATTGATCAGAACTGGTAGGATGCAGATGAAGCAGTGCTTGTGGGGAAGTTTATAGCTTTAAGTGCTTTTATTAGAATATCAATGACCCAAGCTTCTGCCTGAGGGAGAGAATAGTATGAATAACTCTATGTCAACAAATTAGATAAGTGAAATGTACAAAGTCCATAAAGATGCAAACTGACTCAAGATGAGATAGAAATCTGAGTATACTAAGCAAGAGTTAAAGCCCTTGATTAATTATTAAAAATCTTCCCATAAAAGGAAAGCCCAGACTTAAATAACTTTGTTAAGCATTTAAAAGCAGAAATAAAGGGGAAAATTATAATAATAATACAACATTTAAAAAATCAAGTTAGTACAGACACACATACATTTCCACACACCAATATACAGCCTCAATTTCTTTAAAAATGTAAACTAAACAAGAAAACACTTTGTTTACCAAATTACAGAATTTCATAAATCACTAAGGAGACTTCTGTATTGTAAAGTAAAATGGAATAGACACTGCAAAGCCCTACTTACTGCAAAATTGATAGATCCCTACTAAAGCAATATTTATTTTATTTCTGATTCTCAGGAAATAAGAAAAATCTCTAAAATGTCTTTTTATATGCTCCATGGGGAGAGGATGAAGTGAGAATTATAAAAGAATAAGTTAAAAAGTTAGCATTTGGCCTTGGGGAAAAAATGTCTATGAAAAAGGCCAACCAAATTGATAAAAGGAGCAACAGCAAGAAGACAGGAAATCTCATGTTGAAGTGAATTTTGTAGCATTTGGCTCTTTGTGGGACTGGTTATATGGATATAGATTTGGTAACACTGAAAGAAAACAGAATATTCTCAGAGCCTTAGATAATGCAATCACAACCGTTATAGAAAACATTTATTGTTTCTGATACCTTATTAGGTATTGGGAGACAATTCTTCATGAATCTCACCTTTCTGTACATCTTGGTATTAGCAACACATCTGCTCCAGAATTCTGTTCAAGAATTGTTTAATAAGGCATCCCTGGAAGGGTAGAGTTAGAGTGCCTCTCTGGATCAAATTTATTTACATTCAGTGATAGTAAAATGGGAGACTTCCTATTCCCTGAACATATTCAGGCTAATAAAGATGAATATGTCTTTTTGACTTTTCTGAAGATATTTGAATACATTCTAAGATAATAAAGATAATTCCCTCTCCAAGGGGAGGAAACACAGGTTTGCCAGCGACTCCTATATGATGTCTGAGTTTCCTAATCTCAGGGTTCCTTTTTCATATACACCCACAGTAGATGCTAGATGCAGGTAATACCTGAGCCTTACTACATCACTCTATGGAAATTAGGGATGAGGGAAATGACACCAATGGTTGCTCTTGCTTGAAGTAATAAAACTATCTAAATCCATTTGTACTCATTGTCTTCTTGCCAGCTGAATCTGTGGAAGTGTGACAAGCCAACCTAGCACTTGCCACCATGCTGCTGCATAGGAATGACTTGCCTGATTGACATTAGATTGGTTTTTCCAAACTCTGGAATAGTTGGGAAATAACTTAATTGATATGGAGTTGGGAAAAGAAATACAGATATACACTTAACAAATATAATTTGCAAGCATTGTTTATGCCATATTTATTAACAATTAACTTTATGTTCCATTTTAGTTCTCCCTAAAAATTAGATGTGTCAGGATTTATTAGCTCTCAGCTCCTATCTTATTAAAAGTACAGGTACCTTAATATCATTAAAATCACATGAGAAAGTCATGGTACACATGAAGCTTATGACATTCGTGCTATGGCTTAACTTTATTTACCTACAGGACATAAGCTTTAAAATTATAAAGCAAAATTTTACAAAGACATGGAAGATACAGTAGATCATTTTGGCTCTGGGATGACCAGAGCCAAAGGAAGATGTTTAACCAACTGAGCCACCAGACACCCCTGGATTTAAATTTTTAGGATAAAAATTGTTCTCAAAAAGGTATCAAAAATTAGTAATCTATACATTATCATACACCTTAGAAAGAAGTATAAAAGTCTATAAGGTGTATATATGGTAAGTATAGTTATCTTGTTTGATTAACTAATTATAGGTCCACATATTTTTGTAAAATTCAAAAACTTTTCCTTCAGGTCTGATTTCTTAAAGGTTTTCAAAAGGTTAGTTCTGCTTGTTGGGTATAGGACAGGGAGAAGAAGTAAGTCTTTAGAAGAGTACACCCATGAAAGTGTTCAAATTAAAATGTTTTTTCTTTGATAAAATTATAATTTCATCATTTATAATCACTGTACCTAAAAAGGGGGAAAATAAATGGCAGTCTCTTTAATAAACAAAAATAAAGCTCCATCCTAATATCTGCTTATGTGAAATCTGGGATTGTGGATGGGCTAATTTAACAGAAGTATTCATTTTAAATGACAATTACAAAATTTCAGCTTGCTACTAATCAGAATCATAAAAACAATACCCTCTCCCCAAACATTAGCACAGAAGACCACGTCTTTAGACTACTACTACTGCAATATTTTCCTCAATAGACAATAATGGTGAATATATCCTGAGCAGATGTTATGGGTTTAATATTGTGGTGGAGTAGTAACCTAATGTAGTGAACATTCAAGATAAAAGTTTCCTGCTTTTAAAGTAGTTATTAGATAGTTGATCCAATCCCTATGAATCAATAGTTTATAATGCAATAAAGAATGGAGATCGAAAGTCTTGGATATAGGCCCAGTTTTGTTATTCTCAATTTTTGTTGTCACTAAGTCACTGTCTTATGATTTATTATTTATTGAATTGTACAAACTCTTTCATATGGTAGTTTAAAAATTCATTCATGTGTTTATTCCTTCAACAAATTTGTTTAATGGTTACTCGGTATGAGACATTGTTCTGGCTGCTGAGATTACAGCAGTATGGAAAATGGTGAAGTCTCTGCTTTTTAGAACATTTATTATGGTAGGTTGAAACAGAAAATATGCAGATGAACCAATACTCATATGTCAGATGATGACAAATCCTCTGAAGAAAAACAACAGAATAAGTGGATGGGATAGTAAAGCCAATGTTAACAGACTCAAACTCACTGTTTTTTCTGTGTCTTGAATATACAACTGCCAAATGTTATAAATTCAGTGTAATTGCTGGTGAAGTACTATCACATTCATTCATCAATACATTCTGTGGGTATTTAGTAAAATCCTAGTATGCGTAAGGTTTTATAGAAGTCATTACTTTTACCTGAGTGATGTCAATTACTCTATATTGAATAGATTTTCAAATAATGATTCTCTGACTTATAACAATATATATAAATATAGTTCTGTATTTTAATGAATCATGTATTTAGTTACAATCATGTCACTGTGTCATAAGTAGAATAAAACTGCCTGTGAAATATATTAAGTATGATGCATAGTGGATAATAAATCTCTTTCATATGACTATACATACTTAAATAGAAGCTTTCTTTCTGAGTTGGTACATAGTATCAGTTAGAAATTTTAAGTGATGATCATAATAATGCATTTGCACCCAGGAAAATCTTTATATACTCTTGAATTGACTGTGTGTAACTTTGCCTTTATATCAATACTACATGCTATTCATCACCAACTAATACATAGCTTCATCAAGAGTAAAATCAAAAGTTAAGTTATACTTCCTTTGGTAAGAGCACATTTTCCTTTACAAATATTAAGGTACACATTCAGAATGCCCCAAATTGGACTCTCCGAATGTAGATGGCCTCCAAAGTCATGTTCTCTTGTTACTGAAGATTATAAGTTTTAAGTGTAGATAGTATTAACATTTATTCACATGGACTTTTGCTCTTCAGACCATGTGATAAGTGAATGTATAATATAGATGTACAGTTGTTTTTGTGCTTCACCCAAAACTCCCTGTCAGAAAGTCCTTCCTTTGGCATTGCTGGAGAAGCTAGTCGCTAGAGCTTTCCGAGAGTTTATTGTCCTGGGCAGGAAATAATTTGACAATCTGGTGCAGGTACAAATCTAGAACTCTGCCAGCATTCAATAAGTGCTCAACAAAAATTTGGTGAATAAGTGGATAATTATGGGCTAATTACATTTGATGACACAACTTAGAAGCTTTAGCCATTATTTGTAACATCATTTCTATAGACCAAATAGTTTCTTACTACTGATTTCTCAATTTTGAGTCCAATGTTATGACATACTAAAGTCGACTATTCAGTAAGGGATAAATAAAATTATGTCACAACATGAAAATCCCACATAAATTGCAGACATATCAACATTAGTAAGAAGGAGAAAAACGAAGCTACCATCAATGGGTATTTGTACCTTTGGCTTGGCTTACCTGTCTAGAGCATTCAGAAGTCTTTGCAGGATGCAAATAGCTGTCTTGGGTATTTTACACATCATGGACGTATTTGGGGTTGGGGTTGGGGTCTAGACTGATGAACACAAAATGGAGTTCAGAGATCTTAAAGATCTGTCTCCTGCCTACATGCATCTTATTTTCTACTTATATTTCTATAGTACCAAATTTGTATATTTACCCAATCAAGCCTTACCATATCATGACCCTGTATTATACTCATCAAACTCTATGATAAGCATGGTCTGACATATTTTTCTTCTCAGGCCTAGACCTAATTGGTCCTCTTATATGGTTGACATATATAAAACTGCTGTTTTAAAAAAAATCAATTTTATATGGCTCAATATAATATTAGGAACATAATTAGTCAAATTATTACAAGATGTACACAGCATTTTATATAATACATAGATTATTTCATACATTTTTATAAATTATATGTATATATGCTAACGTTACTATCATCATCGCTTCCAGAGCCTTATGCAGCCTCTGCAACATACCAAGTACTCATTAAATGTTTGTAGTCAAATTAAAAGTGATGAGATAAGTCTGAAATGCTGAAGCACTTACAAGATTTTCCTAAATTTGGAAACCAAAAGGGGTCTTGAACTTCAATTCTGGAAGAGATTGTGATACCAATATTAAATATCTCCTTGTATTATTCCAGTTAGGACAGCAAAGCATGAAGTGAAGCATCAATAATTGCTTTTGTAGACCTAAGAGCATTGCAGTTTGTTGCCTGTTGAAGGATTGTTATGAGCGGCTGTAACTCTCATCCAAAATGCCAACCTAGAATCTGGGTTTTAAAAATTGTTCATTTATATCTTGGGCTCCCTATATTCATTTATTTTTTGGCTTGTTGGGGCTTTATATCTGGGGTAGATGTCCTGGGCAGTGCAAGTAATGTTTTTTGATTGTGGTAGATACCGATTGATAGAAAAGTCTAGAAAACACAAAGTAAGATATATTTTGTAACAGTATACAGAAAAAACATTCTCTAGTGACCTTTCCCTCCTCTCTGTCCACCTTCCACTAGATAGGTCATAACTGGGTAGCTATTTTATTTTTCATGGTAAGTATTTGTTAACATCATATATGACCAATGGAAAATAACATTCCTTGCAGATTAAGACAAAACTATTGGAAAAATCTACAAAATCTTAAAATTCCTAAGAGAAATTATAGCTTACAAACATACAGATTCTTTTGAGTATAAATGGGCATTTGCAGAAAAACTTCTGGTATTTCTCAGTATGGTTTATCCTTATCTTTTGACATAAAAATATAGTAAATATCTCTTGGTCTGTGCAATCAATGGTCATTGACAAACCTGGCATTAAAAGTGTTAGGCCATATGAAAGAAGAAAACAAAATAATAACGTTAAAAAAAAAAAAAGGATTTGTGTTTGTATCACCAGATGCTTTTATTATAAGAAGAGGCAGTGTTGTTGATAAAGAAGCTATCCCCCCAAAAAATCAGCTGCTTTTCACTTTACATGAGTTTAATTAAAAAAAAATTACTAGGTACTTAATTTCTCATTCATTCATTTTTTAAAATATTATTTATTAGAGGTCTTTTTTCACCTATGATAAGTTAACAGAGACCAGATATACCCTCTTACTTGTCACTGTAAAAAACTGGCAACAGTGTGTGAAAAATGGCTTTCGATAATTTGACACTTACATTCCATATTTGAAATTCCCAAATCAAAAGGGTTACTACAGTAATACATTTGGGAGACATAGAAATAATTTCTGAATGATAACTAGCAGTTGGTAGCTGTCTACATTAAGATTTAGCACCAAGGAGAAAGAGTTAAACAATTCCAAAGAGCCGAGAATAAGAATTAGTTTTGCCATTAGCTAGCTTCAAAATCATCACTGTTTTTGCCAGCTCATCCTTAGTATATTTCTTTTTTTTTTCTTTTTAAAGAATTTATTAATCTATTTATTTGAGAGAGATGCAGAGAGAGCATCAAGGTCAGGGGGAAGGGGCAGAGGGAGATGCCAAGCAGACTCCCCACTGAGTGCAGAGCCAGCTGTGGGGCTCAATCCTAGGACCCTGAGACCATGACCTGAGCCAAAGTCAGATGTTTAACCAACTAAGCCACCTAGGTTTATACGATCTTTTCTTAACACAAGTAGTTGGATTTCTTGTGGGAGTTTCTGTTGGTGACTCTGAATTCAACAGCCTTTCACTGCAAAGGTGCTACTCTGAGGGAATGAAAGATATAATAAATAAGTAAATAGATAGATAGATAGATAGATAGTGATTTTGACTTTAGAGAGGAACTATTTTACTTTATTTTATAAAGATTTTATCTATTTGACACACAGGGAGAGGATAAGAGAGCAAGCACAAGCATGGGGAAAGGCAGAGGGAGAAGCAGACTCCTTGCTGAGCAGGGAGCCCGATGTGGGGCTGGATCCCAGGACCCCAGGATCATAACCTAAGCCAAAGGCGGACCCTTAACCAACTGAGCCACCCAGGCGCCCAGGAAAGCTATTTTAAAACACATGAGGTCATAATTGGTTAATTGATGCTGGTCACTTATTCAGGCAGCTATGAACTGAGAGTTTTTTAAACGTCCTACTCAGAGAAACTCATCTTGCATTCACAAGGGACAGTGACTGTGAACTAGAAGAAAGCTACACTGTTCTTTCTCCTCTGGCATAGTCTTAGCATTTTGTGGAAGCTGCTTAAAGAATCAGGAATCAAAGGAAAGATGACTTGGGAGCTTATCTGGTAGAGAGGAATGGTTTAGTAGAAGCTTAGAATGGAATACAGTGGCCTTGTGTTAAGCCCTATAGCAGAGGCATCACTAATTATTTACATCCTGCTGTTAAGCGTAAAACAGGCTTGACCGCCCTTACAACAGCTGCAATCTCACCATGTGTGCAGCACCATGAACTTTATGTGTGAGTTCTTCTGAAGAGCTTTCAGGGGCATGGGGCACCATAAGCAGGTAGAATCATTGTCAGAAGAGCCTTCTGAAGAGTACTGGTGCATCGGCAGCAATTAATGCAGGTGGTATTTTAGACAAGGGAGCTAATGAGCTTTAATATGCATGCAGGTGAGGGAGTGCTGAATCAGTAGAGCCATTAATGAACCTATGACAGCCTAATTAGCTACAATTTAAAATCTATGGAATCTAATCAGAGGAGCTGAACACTGCTGCAAATCTGTGTATGAATGAGTCTTTCTAAATACTCCAATCTGTTGCTTAGTCACTGATTGATAGTAATTGCTTTTTTTCCTCTATTGTGTATAGGAAAATGCCCAATTTTGCTCTGATAGGGGAGGACACAACATTGAAGTTAAATGCCTAAGATGTTTAGCTGCTTAAGTTTAATCAGTGGATGTTTAAAAAAAAATCAAAGTAAAATTAATTTTCAACTCTGAATATAGATGATTAAAAATATACCATCAACTTCTTATATATTGGGTTGGCGAAGACTTCCTAGTTGTTAATCAACTGCAAATAGTATATCTGAAAAGCAAGCAAAGACAGTATAACATGCAAATGCGTAAAATGCATTTATTAATCCATAATTTGTTTTAAAAGGACTTATTTATGTTAGTGATCGGAGATAACAGGGCAAAAATATTTTTTATTGAATGCTTGAGATGAGAAATAGTTTTCTGAGGTTAACGCAATCTATTAAACATCCTATTTTAAAGTGGCTGAACTAAGTGTTCTTTCAAAATCGAGAATAATTTTACGAAGGTGTGAGGTGATACTATTTTGTAGTGCCCATTTGGTAATAACTGACGTATAAAAGGTACAAGCAGTTTTTCTACTCTGACATTTCACCTTTATATAGCACAATTCATCTGAGAACCTTAAAGAACTTTGTAGGCTCTGATTTATTGAGTCTTATAACACCACTGGAAGACAGGTCACTGCGGCTGTCCTCCTTTACAGTCAGCTCAACTGAGCTCCATTTGCTGAAGGTCACAAGTGAGTCAACGGAAGAACGATAAAAAAGAGACCCAAGAAAGCCCAGAGTGCTACTCCCTTACTTTTTCCATTTAATAAATGGTGAACCTCACAATTCTGACATTTCGGATAAAAATCTATGCATCTAATTTTTGAATATCAACCTAGAAAAAAAAAACTTGAAATGTAGACTTATAATTTTGAGTTATTATTAAATGTCAGTTTTTGCTACATATATATGATATTATCAGTTAACAACGAAATGAAGAGAATTGCCACATTGCTCACTGGTGTCAATAGAAGTGATCTTGAAGTGTTGTTTCTGTTAGATTAACCACCAGGTGCTGAGGCTAAAACCTAAAGAAGATAAAAATGAAAAGTTTTCTGTAGTTAGGGACATCTAAAATAAAAGAAAGAAAGAAGAGAGAGGGGAAAGAAAGGAGCAAGGGGAAGGGAGGGAGAGAGAGAACACACACCACACACACATAAACACATCCACCAAAGAACTTTAGATGAGACAGCTTACTAAGTAGATGCTGTGGACACAGAAAAGATGTATATCATCCATTAAATTCGATTTTAGTGGAATCTCTATATAACAGAAAAATAGGAAAGGACACCAACAACCCAAATGATATGTTAAAACAGTTTTAGATTATGTAGTAACACTTCTGCAAATCCTTATTGCTAGTTTAAAAAATGTACTGGAAGGGCAATTGCATGAAATCTGGTGTTTCAGTGAAATTCACTTCATTTCTGCTCCAGCAGATTTTTTTTGTAGTTTGACCATATGACAATATCACATTTTCCCTTGTATCAAACATTATGCATTGAATTTGTGAGCAAAATAATCTCTAAAGCAAATGTTTTTTAAACTCCTGCTGATGTGACAGTATTTATGAAAGTGCCCATTTTCTTTGAAACGGCCAAAAAGTGTTGTGAAAACTTTATGTTAATAAAACTTTATTTCACCTGACATGATACATCTTATTCCTGAATACAGCAAATTTGATCATTGTTTTCCTTAATTTAATTAGTAAAGATAAACAGTCTCAGGGCACCTAGGTAGCTCCATTGGTTGAGCATAGGACTCTTGGTTTCAGCTCAAGGAATCTTCTCAGGGTCCTGAGATCAGCCCTGACAGAGGGATCTATGCTCAGGGATAGTCTGCTTGACTCTCTCTCTCCTTCTCTCTCTCCTTCTTCCTCTGCCCCTCCCCCTGCTATATGCTCTTTCTCTAAAATAAATGAATAAATATTTAAAAAAATAAACAGTCCTTACATCCTATTTCATTTTCATATGCTGTGATGCAATATCAATTAATTAGAAGATGGTCTATTATGTCTAGGGATTGATTTTTTATTACTTTTATGCATACAATGTGAGTCATTTTTCTTCACTAGCTTTTTAAATAACTTTTTAAATGAAGTATTATCTGTGTTATTATTAATTAATATTATTAATTTATTTTTGTTTCTAAAATTGTACTGAGTGCGAGGGATAGTAGGTCTTCAATAAAAAAAGATGCCATTTTTGCTTCAAGGAGACTATACTATTTGTTGACAATAAGAGAGTACTTGGATCAGATTTTTTTTTATATATTTATGATTTTGTAAACGTCCCCTTTGAACCACTGGCTTCAAACTAATAAACATACTCTTTTTTTTAAAGATTATATTTATTCATTTGACAGATAGAGAGAGAGCACAAGTAGGCAGAGTGGCAGCCAGAGGGAGAGGAAGAAGCAGGCTCTCCACTGAGCAGGGAGACCAATATGGGGCTTGATCCCCAGGACCCTGGGATCATGATGTGAGCCGAAGGCAGCCGCTTAACCTACTGAGTCACCCAGGCACCCCCAATAAAAATACTCCTGACTTTTCAGGCTCAAATGATATTTGAGTTTGCAACCATTTTACATTCAGAAATGAATTAGTATAGTACTTTGATATAGACCATTCTGTGTATTGAAAATGTTTCATTCAGTGGTCCAGTTTTCCTAGACTTTGTTTAATTTTAGAAATCGTAATGATTTAAATAAGAGTAATGAGTAGGATTAGTATATTCGTGAATCAGTTAGTTATAGTAAGTTTTTTTTGAACATGGATTTACCCACTTGAGCTGCTAGGTTCAGATATGTCTGAAAGTAGATAGAATGAGGCCGACATTATCCTGACACCAAAGCCAGGAGAGAATGTTTCAAGAAAAGAAAATTGCAGGCCGGTATCCCTGTTGAACATAGCTGCAAAAATCCTCAACAAAATACTAGCAAACCAAATTCAGTAGCACATTAACAAGATCATAAACCATTATCAAATGGCATTTATTCCAGGGATGCAAGAACAAATCAGCATCCACAAATCAATCTATGTGATATACCACATAAACAAAATGAAGGATAAAAATCATATGATAATCTCAATAGATCCAGAAAAAAAGCATTTGACAAAATTCAGCATAACTTCATGATAAAAAGCTCTCAACAAACTGGGTACAGAGGAAATATATCTCAACATAATAGAGCCCATATGTTACAGGGCTACAGTTAATATCATACTCAATGTTAAAATGCTGAAAGGTTTTCTTCTAAGATCAGGAACAAGACAAGAAGAATCCTCTTGCCACTTTTATTCAACATAGTCCTGGAATTCCTAGCCAGAGCAATTAGTAAAGAAAAAGAAATAAATGTCATCTACATCAGAAAGGAAGAAGTGGGCGCCTGGGTGGCTCAGTGGGTTAAAGCCTCTGCTTTCGGCTCAGGTCATGATCTCAGGGTCCTGGGATCGAGGCCCGCATCGGGCTCCCTGCTCAGCGGGGAGCCTGCTTCCCCCTCTCTCTCTCTGCCTGCCTCTCTGCCTCCTTGTGATCTCTCTCCCTCTGTGAAATAAATAAATAAAATCTTTAAAAAAAAAAAAAAAAAAGAAAGGAAGAAGTAAAATGTCTCCCTTTGTAAATGGGAGACATATATATCTCCCATTTGTAAATGGGAAACATATTATCTCATAATAATATATAGAGAGAACCTTAACGATTCCAACAAAAAACTGCTAGAACTTGCAAGTGAATTCAGTAACGCTGCAGGATACACAATATACAAAAATCAGTGTGTTTCTATGCATTAGCAGCAAACTATCCGAAAGAGAACTTAAGAAAACAACCAAGTTACAACTGCTTCAAAAAGAGTAAAATACCTAGGAATAAATTTAATCAAGGAGATAAGAGACATGTACACTGAAAACTATGACATTGATGAAAGAAATTTAAGAATATACAAATAAATGGAAAGATATTCCTTATTGTGGATTAGAAAATTAATATTGTTAAAAGATCCATATTATCCAAAGTGATCTACAGATTCAGTGTAATTCCTATCAAAATTCCAATGGCATTTTTCACAGAAATGGAACAAACAGTCCTAAAATTGGTATGACCTTGAATGGCCACAGCAGTCTTGAGACCTTGAATAGCCACTGCAGTCTTGAGAAAGAAGAACAAAGCTGGAGGTTTCACAATTCCTGGTTTCAAACTGTATTTCAAAGCTGAGTAATCAAAACAGGATGGTAGCAGCATAAAAACAGACACACAGATCAATAGAAGAGAATAGAAAGCCCAGAAATAAACTCAGGTATATATGGTCATTTAATTTATGAGAAAATAACTAAGAATATGCAATGGGGGAAAGGATAATCTCTTCAGTAAATGATTCTTGGAAAACAGGACAGCTACATGCAAAGGAATGAAACTGGACCCATATATCATACCGTCCAAAAAAAAAATCAACTCAAATGGATTAAAGACTTGAACATAAGGCCTGAAATCATAGAACTTTTAGAAGAAAACATAAGGTCTTTGACATCAATCTTAGCAGTGGCTTTTTGGATTTGACACCGGAAACAAAGGTAACAAAAGCAAAAATAAACAAGTGGGACTACATCAAACTAAAAAGTTTTTGCACTGCAAGGGACAATCATTGATAAAATGAAAAGGTAAGATATGAAAAGGAAAAAAAACCCTAAAACAACAATGCAGGATATTTTTAAAACCTTAATTTTGTAAGAGCCTTAAATCAAAGCATCTTTTCATACATAACTTAAAAAAAAAGTCTTCTCATGGTGTGTACCTTTAGCATATTTTTATTTATAAAATGGAGTTATTTGACCCAAATTCAAAGCTAAACTCAGAAAGGTAAGGCAACTTCACTAAGGTCAGTGGACATTTCACTGACCATGTCAGAGGATCTAACTCTTGGCCCAAGTCCTTCTATCACTACCCATTGCCTTTTTATCTTCTTTAGTTTTCTAAGAGAAGATGTTGATCAAAATGAGTCAAGGACACAGATGTTCTCACCAAAAGCATACCTTAGTTCACTGGTAAAGGTCTATCAATAGTGTTTTGTTTTGTTTTGTTTTTAGTTGGAACACATTTTAATCTGACAATATCAGAATTGGCTTGTAAATCAGACTTATAAAAAATTACTAAATTGAAAAATGTCATTTTACCAGAATTACTTAGGTCAGAAGCCATTGGATATCACTAAAAATTTCATTAAAAGTGTCTAACTTTTCAAAGACTCAGTACCTTCATCTAACAAAAAAGAAACCAAAGACATGCGAGACTGCCGCTGCATGGACTTTCATTCCTTTTTTAATTTTTGCTTTGCTTGGATGTGAAGATATCCTGTGTGACTGAGCCATCTCATATTGAAGAGTCAGCACTGCTGTTGCCGTTGAAAGAGCTATATTGAGAACTTTATTATGCTCATCTGAAAAGCAAAATCAGTGATTATGAACAACTTACAGGACAGCTGAAAGTAGTTAAATCATTTACTTATAATACGCCCAAGATCTTAAAATGCTACAATATATAAAATACATTCAGTCACTGCAGTGCTTTTACACTCAGATGAACCCTCTTGAGTCTATGGGAGCTTTTCATTTAATCCATTTCTCCTCATTCTAGTGGAAGACAAAAGGATTCACAAGTAGACAGTTTCCTACTTTTTGCTTTGAATTAGAGGTTTAAATTTATATACTGTTTCCAATCCGGAAAAACAAGCACATTTTAACAAGTGGTCTTATGAGATACTGTTTATTTCGAATCTTAAAAGCCCTACTTTACTCTGTAGATCTTGGGCAATGTGTTCAAGTCCTGGATGGGTCACTTACAAGCTGTATGACTAAGAAATTCACTAACCCTAAACTGACTCAGTTTTCACATCTGAAAAAAAAAGGGCATAGTAGTCAAATATAACTTTACCTGCTTACCAGTATCGTACTGCAGGTCAAAGGTGAGATCAGAGAAGAAGCAGTTTGTGTAATGGTTAAAGTTTTCAGAGTCAAAGACTTTAATTTCAATGCCAGATATGCCACTGATGGTTATGCACTTTGGGGCAAGATTTTCTAATTTCCTTTAAGCCACAATTTCTTTTTCTATATAAGGAATAGACATTTACCTCACAACTGTATGGATATTTATGATAGCATAGATTTAAAGCTACAATCCTACCTAGATTTCTGTGTTCCATGTTTCTCTCACCTATTTTAAGCATTGCAGATCAAGCATTGCAGGAACGCTGTGATTTAATCATTGCCTTGACCTTCACTGCATACTTCAAGAGATGTCTATTACGAGTCACCCTAAGACTTTTGGTCTGAACTCATACCAAGTATCCCTTTATTAGATCCAAAGAGTTATTCCCTGTGTCATATTTCTGTTTATGAGAGATACCATCAGAATCTCTAGCCTCTGAGATCAATTATCTTCATCATCTTTAAGACCATGGGGTCCTGAACATCTACTAATTAGATCCAATTTTCAGGTCCTTTCTGTCCTTGCCAGCATTTCCAATGTGCCGTCTCAAATACACCATCTGTCATTAAGGCTGTGATGTGATGATAGTGGTTCTCCTTTTCTCTAATGTGATTTCAAATTATTTCTTATTCCTCCTCCTCCAGAAACCCCTCTCCCCCAAATCTCCTTCCTCCTTCTCCAGAAACACTACTCCCATAATCTTCACATCACTGAGTTGATTGCATTTTCATTAATTATTACCCCTACTGACACCACATGGCCATCCTTATCCCCCTATATTTCCAAGATCTGTCACAGTGAACACTTCCTTGCAGCCAGCCTCAATTCCTTTGCCCTGCTTTCCCAGTCCCTGGATTTATCTACTTGATGTCTGAACCTATGTAGCTATAGCTAGACAAAAACTTGTAAGAGTGGTGACCGGTCTAATTTTAAAATAATTGCCATCATTTCAAATAGGCATCCAAAATGCCCATTAAATTTCTTTGTATTTGCACTTTCACCCCTAAAACAATCATTTCAGACCTCCAAGTTCATTAAATCTCTAGCCGCCTCACTAACCCAGTCCACTCACACACACATATACACTTGAGCACACACACACTTTCTGCCAATGAATTTGTTTTCATTTTTCCCCCCAAAGGTATTACTACATAAACTCCCTCACCTTTCCATTTTCAAATCTATCAAACACTCAATATCCTTATTCACATTCTTTCCCTTCCCTTCAATTATGTTGGATAAAATGTTCCTATTCCTGTAAAAACCACTCACTTTTTCAAGGCCTTTTTTCATTCTTATGTTCAAACATCAATAGCATTGTAGATTGACAGCCTCCATTTTATCCCCAGATCTGACTAATGCTTTGTGAGTAGCTCACTTTGAATTGGGTGGCTTTGCCCCTGGTAAGTCCTGTCACAGCCTAATGCACCAAAGTTCACCTGATAGAAGTCTCTTCTTGGCTGTCTAGTAGGCAGGGGTGGCTTCATCTAGGCACACAGTCATGCAGAGCCTTGTGCTCAGAAAAATCCCATACTTGACTTAAAGCTCTGCACACACCGTTTTGAAATTCTTATAATTTATGAACAAGAACTCCACGTTTTCATTTTACACTGGACTCTATAATATAAGCAGCCAATTCTAATAAATACCACAAATTTAATATGGCCCAAACAGAAGATTTTATTTTCATTTGCCAAACCAGTTTTTGCTCTATTTATCTTATTTCTCTAACTGCCAACAATATCAATATAGCTGCTCAAGTGAAAAGTCTAGAAGTCACATTGGATGCATTTCTCTTCGCAACACTCAGTGTGTCAAAAAGTTCTATCTGTTCTGCACACACATTTTTTATACTGTTACTCTATATGCTATATCCAATTTCTCCATCACTATAACCAACAGAGAGAAATGGGTTGTATTGTATATTGTACTTGATCTTAGCCAAAAGGCCGAGAAGTGATTGTATTGTATATTGTAATAGCCTTTTAACCTGACTGACTTTTTCACTCTTAAATTCCTATACTCCATTCACCACAAAACAGCCAGAAACATCCATACGAAGTATAAATCAGACAGTATCACTCTCCTGCTTAAAATTCTGCTGTTTTCCCATTGTGTTTTAAATAAAATTACTTTTCATTACCCTGCATGATTTGCCATTGCCTACATTTCTACCCCTGTTAACTTATATTTTTATGTTCTTTCACAATGCACCAGTGACAAAGGCCATCTCTCTATTTGGAAATATAGCAAACTTTTTTTTTTTTTTGGCTTTAGAGTACCTTTATTTGCTGGTTTTTTGGTGTGAAATGTTCTGGTTCTGACATATGCATGTCTGTGTGTATCTTGCCCTTCATATCTCACTTCAAATGATACTCACTTAAAGAAACCTTTACTAACAACAAAGCCCAAGTTAGTGTCTGTTCCACCACTCACTCACTATCTCAGGATATGTTTGTTCCTTTTAAAAATATTATTTACTGTATTCCAATTTATCTTGCTCGTGTACTTACTCTTTTATGTTACTCTGTCTAAGAGAATGTAAGCTACATGAAAGCAGAGACTATGTTGTACAATGTCTGCACTGGAATGAAATATGGAATGAAATGTTTGTTAAATAAATTGTAATTATGGTGCTTAGAGCATGCTTCTCATATATTAAATGTTCAATAATGTCATGTGCCATATTTTATTATATGTAGAAGAGTTTCTTAACTCAAAAATATTATAAAAATTATATTGCAATTGACTTCTTAGGTGTAAAATCATAACAGTACCAAGGGTTCTGAAGGTGTTTCTTAATCTTTGGATTAGACCCCTATACTAATTTTTACAAATGGACACATTTTGCTGTTTTCCAATATAAGACCTCATTTGTTTAATAAGGTAAAAAATTAAAAAAAATTAAAATAGCATCGTAAACTTTAATGTGGAGAAGCTCTTTTCTAATGATAGAGTAAGAACTTCCAAAAATCTGCTACTCCATAAAAACAAGATCACTGGAAAAATATGTCAAAATCAACTTTTTTAGAATTCTCCCAATTAACCCAAGGCTACAAATGTCCAAAGAGTGCTTTTTCAAGGAACGTATCATGAAAAGAACAGTGAGCTTTGTAAAAGTGTTTTAACTTGCCCAATTCCCATAATTCCCTTTCCAGAAACATGTATTCTTGAATACTGGCAGCTACATAATAGTAGTTGTGGAAAACAGTAGCCTAACAGCCAATAGAGGGTGCAAAATGTGATTAGAGCTTACCCAAAAATATAAAACCCAGAGATATTTTACTACTTGACCTACTTGGGGTTTTATTTGACATGATTTGGAGCTCAGTTTGTGAGAACAGATGATCCATAAGATGATTGTCCAAAAAAAAAAAAAAAGTGAAATTTGTTTATGTGTACAGCTGCCTAAGCAATACCAAGTTAGGGTAAATGAGAAGTTGACCAAAGAACTTAAAAAGAAAATATGTGTAATGAGATGTACATGGGAAACTTCCACTTGGAAAAATCTATTACATGTTTCTGGGAATGTAAGAACCTACCTCCATATGTGGGGATTTGCATATGGCCAGGAAAGCCCTGCGGAGGCCCTAATGAGTCAACAATGGCTGACCTCAAGGCACTACAAAAGCAGAAATTGAATGCTAAGCAGAATTATAAACTGCTGGTACAATGAAGTCCTGCGTAAAAGCTGAGAGACTTACTGGTTCAAGGAATTTAAGAAAATTTGTGACAAATCACTAACTGACCACTAAGCTAACTATGCCAAGATTTCAGTTATGACATATCAGAAAGAATATAGGCTTAATAGAATTAGATCAGAAGAGTCATTAAACAAACTGTAAAAATAGTAAACCTAGGAGGTGAGATCTGATTTCTAGAGTTACCACATTATATTATTTCATTATTTGTATATATATGTGTGAATGTATATATGTGTGTATATAACAGTATATATAATTATATATATCCATTTATGACCAAAAAAAGAAAAAAAAGAGACACCCAAAGAAATAGGGAAAATGGTGTAATTCATACATAGGAGAAAAAAGCAGTTGATACTGCCCCTGAAAAAGTCCCATCATTAAACTGACCTAAACAAAAACTTTAAAACAACTGTTACATTCAAAGAACTAAAGGAGACAATCTTTAAATAACTAAAGTATGAAGAAGATATTAAAAAAATAGTGAATACCAACAAAAGGATTGAAAGTTTAAAAAAAGGAATTCTGGTTTTGAAAATCACAATAAATTAAAATAAAATCATTCTAGGAGCTGAACAACAGATTTAAACTGACAGAAGAAAAAATCAGGAAACTTTTAGATAAGTCCATTGATATTATACAATCTGATAAAACAGAAAGAAAAAAGAATAAAGAAACATGAACAGAGGGCGCCTGGGTGGCTCAGTGGGTTAAAGCCACTGCCTTTGGCTCAGGTCATGATCCCAGGGTCCTGGGATCGAGGCCCATATTGGGCTCTCTGCTCAGCAGGGAGCCTGCTTCCTCCTCTCTCCTCTCTCTGCCTGCCTCTCTGCCTACTTGTAATCTCTCTCTCTGTGTCAAATGAATAAATAAAATCTTTAAAAAAAAATAAAAAGAAAAAACATGAACAGAGCTAGAGACCTATAGGACACCATTAAGCATTCAAGCAATTACATAATGAGATTACCAGAAGAGGATAGAAACAAAGGGACGGAAAGACTATTTGAAGGAAATAATGTCTGAAAACTTCCCAAATTTGATGAAAAACATTAATCTACACATCCAAGAAATTCCATGAATTCCAAACAGGATAAACTCAAAGTGATTCTCATCCAGACACATCACAGTTAACCTGTCAAAAGTCACAAAGGCAATTGTGCAAGTGGCAAGAGATTATCTGTATACAAGGGATCTTCAATAAGATTAACAACTCACCTTTTATTAAAAACCATGGAAGCCAGAAGTCAGTGGGATGATGTATTTAAAGTACTGAATTTACCCTCTGGGCCCCCCATGAACTTTTTGTTATGCTGTCCTCATCTCCTCTTACCACCTCCTGTTCTCCTGCCTGAACGTACACCTGCCACGCTGGTGCTGTGCTGCTGCCCTGACTGCTTGACCTGTTCCCTGTTCCAAACTCCCTGACACTCTGCCTCCTCATGGCCTGTTGCAACAGTGGCTCTGCTCCTCCGACCCTTATCCTTGTCTTCTGGCTCCCCAATTGTGTACCCAGATGTGGGCATGGACTAGCAGCCAAAAGAAAAAAAAAAAGTGCTGAAACAAAAACTGTCAACAAAGATTCAAAACAGAAGGAGAAGTACATTTCTAGATAAAGAAAAACTAGGAGAAATAATACCTAGCAGAACTTCCCCATGAGACTACTAAAGGATGTCCATCAGCCTGAAATGAGAATGCTAGGCAATAACTTGAATGAACAAAACAAAGAGACTGGTAAAGATAACTATACAGGTAAATGTAAAGACAGTACAGATCTGATTTTGGTTGAAGATATTTTCTTTTACAGTCTAATTTAAACAAAAATTACATAAAAAATAATAATGATAAAATACACTGATGGGCTTATAAAAAAGGATCATAGGTCTAAATGTCAGAGGTATAACTACAAAATTCTTAGAAAAAACATAGGAATAAATCTTTGTTGTGTTTTGTTTGACAATGGTTGTTTAGAGAGGGCATTAAATACACAAACAACCAAAGGAATAAACAATAGACAAGCTGGACTTTATTAAAATGGAAAATTTTTAGGGGCACCTGGGTGGCCTCACTTAGTTAAGCGTCCAACTCTTGATTTTGGCTCAGGTCATCATCTCAGGGTCATGAGATTGAGCCCCGAATTAGGCTCCATGTTGGGCATGGAACCTGCTTGGGATTCTCTCCCCTCTCCCCCTACCCCTCCCCCCTCTAAAAAAAAAAAGAAAACCTTTTATACTTCAAAGATTTCCTTTAAGAAAATGAAAAATCAGGCCACAAAATGTGAGAAAATATTTGCACATCATATATATGATAAGGGATTTACATTCAGAATATAAAAATTAAAATTAATAACTCCAATTTTAAAAGTCAAATTAAAACATGAGCAAAAGATTTGAATAGATATTTTCTAAAGATGGGATAAAAGTAACCAATGAGCATATTAAAATTTGCTCAGTATCATTATTCATTGGAGAAATTTAAATCAAAACTAAAATGATTTTAAAATGATTTTCATATCGTCTATGTTAGCTCACATAAAAAAGAATATTCAGTATTGTCAAGAATGTAGAATAATTCAAATCCTCATACATTGGTGGTGGGATTGTTGAATGGTATAGTCACTTTGGTACACTGCAGTTCTCAATCAATTAAACATAGAGTTATCATATAACCTAGCAATTCTATTCCTAGCTATATACCTAAAAGAATTGAAAATAAATATTTGAAAAAAACTTGCACATGCATTTTCATAACAGCACTATTCACAACTGCCAAAAGGCGGAAACAATATAAATATCCTTTAGCTGATGCACACATAAACAAAATGTCTATATCTATACAATGGAAACATGATGTTAAGTGATAGAAAGTAGTCATGCATCATATGATGTTCACATTCATCTATACGAAATGTCTAGAATAGGCAAGTTCAGAGACACAAAATAGATTCATAGTTGCCAGGACCTGGAGGAAATCAAATGGATAATGACTCATAATGGGTTTGAGATCATAATGAGTTCGGGACTTCTTTTAGGAGTGATGATGTTAGATAGTTCTGATAGTTACACAACTATGGGAATGTACTAAAAACCATTGACGCGTGTACTCTAGTTCATTGCTCTTGAAACTGGATCACGACTTCTGAAAGTTTGGTGAACCAAATTTTGAATCACTTCTGAGTATATAATTATCTAAGGAAGATCATGCAAAATAATTATATCTGCTTTCATTTACAAAATATGCTCTAAAAAGTTAACTCATTCTCGATAATTTCGATACCATGTATTTAAAATCTGAATCAAAAGAAATCATTTTACTTTCTAATATATTAAAATATTGCCAGGTTCAGTATGAATTACTGAATAATGGATTTTAGGCAGCGATGTGCTAGAGCCAGCCCATATAGGCTTGCAAGAACCATTGAATTTTTAGTTAGTAAAATATGTTGTAGTGTTTGAATAGCTTTTAGATTTAAATCTCCTAACCTTGAGCAGATCTCCAAATTTGCCTTTCAGCCAAGAAAGTCTTCTAAAATAGAGCAGGACTGAAAGGGCATTATCAACTGCAAATTCAATCTTGATGTAGTTCAGCTATTCTATTCTTCACTCGTCATCTCGCCATGGGAAATGATTGCCAAAGTTGATTCCTGGTAGTTTTCTTACTCCTTGAAAACTCCCAAACCATTCCTGATTAAAATATATAAGACAGTGTTCCATTTATTCATTCAGATTTTAGTGTAAAAGAAAAAAAGACTGTAGTAGCAGTCAGTACATAAGAAGACGGGTATTAAAATGAGACATTAAATGTTTTGAATGATTTTGTTTGCCCCAATTTCACAATTGTTGCTATAATAACCCCAAATATGAAGTACACATCTATTCTGAAAAGAATAAAAATTTAGATAATCAGTCACTTATCTGCCAAATTCTTGTAACAATTCAATTTTACCTTTTAGTCATCACAAAATACATTGTATAAAAAGCTACCTTGCTTTTTAAAATCTTAAAAAATTTACTTGATAATATATATTCCACATAATCACCATCACTGTCTTCTTTTCACTTTACTTGGTATTATCATTTGAAAATCTTTTAAAATTGGAGTAATAATTGTGGTAGTGTTTATGTCAAACCATGTA
The DNA here is from genome assembly GCA_002007465.1 of Ailurus styani. NCBI lineage: Eukaryota > Metazoa > Chordata > Mammalia > Carnivora > Ailuridae > Ailurus > Ailurus styani. The sequence goes on from LNAC01000246.1 coordinate 1,950,105, forward strand.
TTATCTATGAGCAAAAAGGGAAGATGATGCAGGATATAAAGTATTATCTACCGAGAGCGTGGGGCCTGGTATTGGAATGCTCTGCTGTCTGTAACCTACTGGCTGTGTGGACCTACTTTTCCTCATTTTTGGAAAGGGGAAAGATAGTATGATACATCTGAAAGTGTTTGGAATAGTCAGATGTGCTATCAAATGTGATGCACTTACTAAACAATAAAGCACTTTGCATCTGCCAGTTGTTACCACCACTCCTTATATTGTTCCAGAAAAAAATAAAGCAGAAAAAGCAAAAAAAAAAAAATGTCCTGGATCTTTATAATGACCTGCCAACATAATTACTATCCTCAGTGACCCATTCTTTGCCAAATTTTGATCTTTGTTGCTAAAGGACTCTTGTGTCTTGATTCCAGCCTATACTTTATAATAAATGGGTAAGATTTTAGCCATTTCTATTTATGTTGATGCTTTTGAAATAATATCTGCACCAAATGGTTTTTACAAGGAATAATTTTGATTAATGTTCTTCTATATAAAATATCTTTCCATTTTCATAATCTAAATTCTTTGCTATTTAGAAGAATAAGCAGCTTATCTTAAACTTTTTAGCATTTATTTTTGGTTGAACTAAAGGTATTTAATTTTATATATAGACTATCATTGAAGGAGTCACATAATATCTTGATAGGAAATAAACAATTCTGCATGTTTTTCTTTTTCCCATCAACTTTACTTTCTTACAGGCAGACAAAAAGAAAATATTTTTACCAATCTGGATTATATTATACTTGTTATTTTCTCTGTTTCCATACAGAAAATAAGAAAAATATTATACAGGAATTGTTTAAAATGTCCACCTTCTATATATCCAGTTGAAATATATTTTCAGTCTTTATAATCAGCTCAACTTAAAGGCCAGGAGGCACAGTCCTAATTTCACTTAACATACCTACTTTTCTCTGGTGTGTATGTTATTCTCAGTCTGGAATTTCGAGACAGTATTTCATTTTTGATATTTTATCTACTGCTTTTTTACATTTTCATTCCCACTTTTCTGCCTTCTGTGAGAGTATATTAAAAAGTTAGAGCCTGTTGTCTGTCTAAAACACATTTATAAAAAAGCACATTTGTATCATCAAGCTTTGAAATTATGCATTCTCAACACACATGAGAATCCACTGGTCATATGTAACATAAACTACTCTAAAGTGATGTGGAAATCAGGCTCTAACAAAATGTCATGGGTCTGATCACTTTTTTAAAAGACACATGCAACAAGGCTCATCTGTGTTAAAACCTTTAGGCAAGGACTTTGTTGTTGTTTGTGAATGACACTTGCCCAGTCAGAAATGAAATCGATACCAGCAAGATCTGAATAAAGCAACAGGAGATCATTGACCTAGAACTTGGCTCATATTCCAAAAGCTGCAAGGCCTGGGGTTGTTCATGAGAAGAAGTTGGTCACCATGTGGTGCTATTGTAGCACAGCAGGCATGCAAAATGAACAATGACATTACGTTTGCAGAAACTATTGGTAAAAATATGAAATATCTTTGACACATCCATAATAGCAAAGGAAATAAAACAAGCCAATGAAAATGTCAATAATAAACCAAGTTAATATTCTAATGTTAATGTTCCTAAATTCCTTAAGATTTAGCTCAACATCTTTAAAAAATTCAGATAAATAAAAAACACAAATTTCGTACATGCTCTCTCCATCTTCCTTTCTTTCTCTTTTAGACACACACAGGCACACACACATACACCCAGACATACCTACAGAGTCAGTTAATTGCTAAGATTTTGCCATACAGATCCAGTACAGTCCCAAGAGCTCTGAAGATGAATACAACCATATCAATGGAAATGAGAGTATATAAGTAGTAAATTGGGGATGCAAGTAAAATAAATTCAGAATTAACCTCTGATAGAAGGTTAACCACAATGTTCTTTAGTAGTCAGAGTTGTTCTTGACAATTCAGATATTGCTTTTTGAGAACCTATAATCTTCCTACTGCCACAGATGAGTTTGTAGTCTAATCTAGTATTAGTCAAACAATTTTTACATTACTAAAAGAGGACTTGAGTTGTCGGACAAAATTTGTTTAGTAGCAAATGGCAGTCTGGTGACTATAAATTTTAATCCCTTGTCATATTATCACAAATAGCCAATATTAAAGGCTTTCAAAGTTTTCTTGTAGTTCCCTGAAGCCAGTATTTTGTACATATGATAACAGAAATGATACATTGCTGAATGTATGCCATTTTTTAGTAAAGAAAACAAATACTTTTGTGTTCTTGGCTACTCTTTTGTGACTTGAGGAAAGTTTCTAGGAATAAAATTTAAGAAATCAGATATGTAAAATATTGCATGTTTAGGCTCATTTGAACATCCTGACCATTTTTCCTTCTTTCAGTACATCCAGTTTCCTTTGATGCTTACTTGTGCAAAACAGGAAATCATTTTGTATAGCATAAGTTTACATATTTAATAAATGCAGGTGTGTATCATTAGAATATAGCATCTGATTGCACTCAGGATAAAGCCACCACGCAACTGTAGTACAAAGTTAAATTATAGAGAAAATTCCCCCACTTTATTACCTAAAATGAGCATATGAAAAGGAGTCAAGGGCGCCTGGGTGGCTCAGTGGGTTAAAGCCTCTGCCTTCGCCTCAGGTCAAGATCCCAGGGTCCTGGGATTGAGGCCCACATCGGGCTCTCTGCTCAGCAGGGAGCCCACTTCCTCCTCTCTGCCTGCCTCTTTGCCTACTTGTAATCTCTCTCTCTCTCTCTCTGTCATATAAATAAATAAAATCTTTAAAAAAAAAAAAAGAAAAAGAAAAGGAGTCAAGTAACTCTCTAGAGTCATTTCTGTGTCTGAGTCCATGATGAAAGACACAGAATGTCTATGAGAACTTCTAAATTAAATTGTTTTAGAAGAAAGAGATATTCAGGAAATAACTACAAGGTAAAAAATAATGGCCCTGTGAAGGAGTACATGACTTTTATTATTTTATTTAATTCAGAGATTGAAGATGGTTTCCCTTCAAATGAAGCCAAGTCATCCAAATTGAATTAATGACAAAGACAAAATAAGGCATGGATGTGAAATGTGAGAGTAGACTTAGCAGCTCTGTTGAAATGACTGTTCTCTTGTTTCTGTTATTTTTTTTTAAGATTTTATTCATTTATTTGACAGAGAGAGAGAGAGATCACAAGTAGGCAGAGGCAGGCAGAGAGAGAGAGGAGGAAGCAGGCTCCCTGCTGAGCAGAGAGCCCCATGTGGGCCTTGATCCCAGGACACTGGGATCATGACCTGAGATGAAGGCAGAGGCTTTAACCCACTGAGCCACCCAGGCACCCTTGTTTCTGTTATTGATTCAATGGTTTCCAGAGGAAAAAGAGAAGAAAATAGAGGAAAGGTTTTCCTCATAGCTTCTGGACTATGAAATATGACTCTTTTAGTAACGTGGCTTTAGGCACCATATGTATACCCACTTCCAGGTAGTTTGAGCTTAGTTAGAAATGCCGACATAAAAAAAAAACAACTCTATATTACGTTATATAGGATTACCATTTATTTGAACTTTGTAAAAACCTCCAGAAAGAAGGAAACCCATTTTCCACATATAAATAAAACTTAGTAATGTAGATCTTTCCCCACCAAATGATAAATTGACTCAACATGTTTTTTTTTTCAGTTAAGCCAGATATTGGAAAAACAGATGAGTGAGCAATGACCAACCAAAAATGAGGCTGACGGTCCATAGCAGTGATGCAGCATTTCCCTAAACTGATAGGAAAATATTTCAGAGGTCTTCCTAAGGTTTTTCATGTGTCTGTGTGTGCATTTCAACAATGGGAATACCTCAACCACTGAAAGGAAGACACTAAGAAATAGTGATATAAAGAAATCTGAATAATTTCTCAAGGATTGCTAGGTTCTTCATGTATAGGAAATGCAGAATGTTCACTGTGTACATGTAGGTCATTCTGAATTTTTTCAATCAACAACTTGTACACTGGCAGCAGTGCTGAGTCATTGAAGATGGAATAACAAATGGGAGGCAAAAAGCTGAGTGCTGTTTCTTTTCCTGCTTTAATGGTTACAGTATTTGACATACATTATATTTCCAGAAGGCTTTCTACCACTTGACTCTATGCAAAATCCAAGCTGGCATGCTGTAATGATTCCCAGTGTTAAAGGATCCATGGGCTTTGAGAGAGATTTTTTTTTTTTTCAAACCCTTGTTCCCCATTTACAAACTCACTGATTTTGGACATTTTACTTAAGCTCTGGGTCTTATCATCTTAAATGAGCCAGTAATACTTAACTGCCTTACAAAGTTTCTCAGAGCCTCACTTCAGATGTTATGCAAATTACTTAAGAAACCAAAGTTTTCAATAAGTGTTAATTCCAGCGGAATCCCACATTGAAACCCTTAAATTCCATATTAATGGACAAATATTAAATAAATGCTAAGTTTGCTTATTACATCTGTTGTCCACTGAGACAGGAATCTATGCAAAATATCCCTGACCCAAGGTTAGAATTCCTCCATACATGCAATCCTGTTGTATTTAATCAGACTTTCTTAAGGTTTTCAGCCAATTAAACAAACAACATATAACACAAACTGATAGAGGCTTAGGTTTTTCCAATTCAGTGTAATTATTCTCTGCTTAAACCATCAGATAGTTGCTAGTTATTTAACTAGTTCAAATGATTCTCTCTACTTTACAGAAAATGTGAATAGATAAAAACTCATACTAACTTTAGTACCTTTTATATTAAAACCTGTGACTAGTATTTTATAATGAGGGAATTTCAAAACCCAAATTCGCTTTTCAAACCATCATGGAGATAAGAAAGACCCTCAAAATTGCATTTATAATTTTGAGAGTATGATTTATTGCTATTTTACATGCATTTTGTAAGTGTTTACATATATATTTGTAATATTTACAAAACCACTTAACATAAAGCCATTGCTTCCCTAAAACCATGAGAGTATAAACTGTTTTGAAAGCTGACAGCTTGTGATGATAATTGTGCAAGCTCCAGTTGTACGAGCTTTATGGTAAAATAAACAAAAGGCTATTGGTGTCTATTTATGCTGGATTGTATGTTTCTATCTGGAACACTAAACTCTCACTTGAAGATACACAAAATGAAACAACAGTTCCAAAGAAGGCCCATAGCAAGACTTTTAAGGTGTTATGTAATTTTGGAGGAATAGAATTTTCTCACCAGTATATCTATGCTGTTGCAAAATAAAGGTACACTTGTAAATTTTTAAATGTAACACTATCATATGCTTTATTTGAATGGAAAGAAGACACATTTTGCATAATGTTATGCAACCTTTGTCATGACATGGAAATGACATGAAAGATATATATGCTTATGTATACATATCTGGCTTTTTGTGTGTGTTTGTTTTGTATTTTGTATTTGCCTCAACTCTTTATCTTGTGTTTGATAGGGGAATTTGGAGAATGTAGAAACTGTTTTCTTTTCTTCTGATGGTTTCTTTTAGTGCTTTAAACAACACACTTAAATCTATCTCATGATTTGTTAGCTTTGGAAAAGCTATAGTAACTATTGACTGTTGCCAAAATGATAGGGGAATTAGTACTTTTAACATGCATTTATGTGTAACCTGTCTCTACCTTCATAGCCAGGCAGGGCATAATATATAAAATAACCTCAGCAACAGACACAATAGCCCTGTTCTCCATCTCCAGAATTTTGTTTTGGGGCCTTTTTATTTTTATTGCAGTCAACCATCTTCATATTAATATTTTACATATCGTAGGCTTTATGTCATTTTTAAAAAATATGTTGTTTTGTCCCTAGAGCTACAACAGCTATTTAGCCCCACTACTACATCTTTGTGGATTCAATGCTCATGGCATTTCCTTTATAGGATAACTTCTGTATTCCTGAGCTTCCTATTTTGATAAATATCATAGTTGGTTGGATTCCAGTCACCAAATAGCAGTATTTGATTCTGTTCTCACTTTTGGTTGTTAAATTGTTGAGTCTGTGGACATTGTATAACATTTAAAAATATATATTTATATGAAGGACAGTTTAGCTGGAGATCTTATTTTGAGGCAGCTAAATATCCTCCCCTTAGTCATTTTAATCACCTTCTAATATTGAATAGAGTTGGCATATTTTGCTATTTAAATTCCATTTCTTATTCTTTTTAATGTATTTATTTATTCTGTAATAATGTAGATGTATTATTAAGTTCCTTTCATAGCTCTGAAATATTTCTCTCATTCACTTATGTCTTTACCCTACTTTTTTTTTACTTTCTTTACTCACTTTTTCTTTCATAGATTTATTTATTTTATTTTATTTTATTTTGTTTTATTTTATTTTAATGGTTCATACTTCTTGAAAAAAGTATCCTTATTTTTCTTATGGAAGAGATTTCCAGAGTACCATGTTCATCTACTTTTTAATTTTATTTTATTGTTTTCTTTAGGGGAGAGAGGATCCTATAAATTTAGATTATATTGGAAACATGTGTCTATAGTTTTTAAAACTGTATTTTATGAACTTTAACTGTATTTGCACCTGATGTCTTCTTTTCCTTTATAAACATCTTAAGATCCCATTGCTTTTTAGAAGAAAAGCAGCAATATATATATATATATATATATATAAAAACTTTAGAATTTAAGGCTAGTTGACAGACTGCATTTATAGAGTGAAAATGAGAAAAGCTGAAGATAACTGTGTTTATGAAGATACCTCTGGAAAAAAGCCAACTTTAGTTTTTTGGAGACCATATCATTTCCTCACTCATTTTGTCTGTCTCACAGGGGTGGTGAATATTCATGGAGAGAATGACTCTTGTGGTTAGTGTCATGACTGGGCCAGAATGATAAGAGCAGAAATGGAATCCAGGTCTCTTGACTAGCAAGCAAGTATACTAACTAGAGCCTTGTTAAGTGTGGCACCCAGGGAGTGAAGACAAATAGTTTGAAAAAGGTTTTTACTCTGTAGAAATCTGGTGTTTTTACACTTACCTAATTATATTTTAGGTCCGAAGATACATTTTAGGTCTGAAGAAATAATGTAAAAACTCTAACAACCACTTTTGATATCAAGAATAATGCTTTCCATGTGGTATTTTAATTTGTACAAGTATAATAGTAATAATCAAATAAGAAACTGAAATTAAAATAAAATTGAAAAATGCAGAGAACCTCAACATCGTATGTAATGTTTTATTTTTATTCTATTTATTTTTACAAAGTAATATATACTTTATATTATTCTAAAAGTTGTTTTTCATTTTCTGTCATGTCACTTTCTCTTTGGGGGAAATATGTATAGATTGTATTCATTACTTTAATATCGTTGATAGCATGTGATAGCATGTATATAGCATAAATCATTCAACTGTTGCCCTATTGACTTATGTTTATGTATTTATAAATTTTTTACATTTCAAACACTATTTAAGTGTCTTTTTATTCACACTTTTATGCTTAATGTACCAACAACTTCACTATCATAAGTATTGACATTATTTTTCCTAGTCTTTGATTTTTTCGTAGGGTGAATTTTGTTATACAAAATTTTTATTTTAGGTGGTGAATTTTTTCAGCATTTTCTTTTATGGCATCTGAGTTGCCATATTTGCTTTAGGCAATGACTGATACTTGTGACATTCCAAAAATATTTTCCTATAATTTATTTTGTTTTTATTTTATCATGTATCTAATACTTACTATATATTATTACATCTCTATTGGATATCTAATAAATATATAAAAGACATATTATTAATGTATATACATATACACAATTTCTTCCATCTGAAATTTATTTTTATATGGCATTTTAATTATATGTTTTCTTCTTCATTTATATTCAGTTATGCCAGCATCATTTAAAACAAACCATCCAGGCACCTGGGTGGCTCAGTGGGTTAAAGCCTCTGCCTTAGGCTCAGGTCATGATCTCAGGGTCCTGTGATTGAGGCCCGAATCGGGCTCCCTGCTGGGCAAGGTGCTTGCTTCCTCCTCTCTCTCCGTCTGCCTCTCCGCCTACTTGTGATCTCTCTCTTTCTATGTCAAATAAATGAAATCTTCAAAAAAACAAACAAACAAACAAAAAAAACAAATTATCCTTTGGTTTAAATTGCATATCTGTCATATGCATATTAACTCATATTATATCCTCATGTTAACTTTGATTAATTTCTGTACTCTCTGTTTTATTCTACCAAATAGTTTTTATACTACTGTGTCAATGCCATAAAGTTTGATCACTGTAGCACTGTAATGAGTTGTAATAGTTGGTAGGGGAATTTTTTTAATCATTATTTTTATTTTTAAGAGCAGCATAATATTCTGTTATGTGTTTTATAATAGCCTAATTTGATGGACATTTAGGTCGTTTCCCATTTTTCTTCTTATTGTGAATTCCCTTTCCATTGCTCTTTTCAAATTCCTGATATTTTAAGTTTTCCTTTGGTCTTATTTCCTCACTGTTAAAGATTTATCTAGGTTTTCTTACTGAACATGTCTACTGGCAACAGAATCTTGTAGTTTTCTTTCTCCTCATAATGTCTTTATCTAACATTCACTTCTGATGGATATTTTCACTAGTTATAAAATTTTAGGCTGACAGTTATTTTCTTTCAACACTTGAAAAATGTGCACTATTCTAACCTCTGTAATTCCTGATGAGAAATCCACTGTCATTGCATTTTCCATTTTTCTGTAGCTAGCTGAATGCTTCTCTGAATGCTTTACTTTTTTTTTTCTTTACCTTAAATTTTCAAAAATATGATGATGTGTTTGGGCATGTATTTTTTTTGGAAGAAATTATTTTTATTTTATTTAGCAAAATAGTATTATCATTGGTTGCATTCTTATTTTATATGCTTTTATTTTTATCTATTTATTTTATTTATTTTATTTTTTTAAATTTTTTCAGTGATCCAAGATTCATTGTATTTTTCCACTGGATATTTTTTCCTGCCTTGTTGAAGATTATTTGACCATAAAGTTGAGGGTCCATATCTGGACTTTCTACTCTGTTCCATTGGTCTATATGTCTGTTTTTGTGCTAGTACCATGCTGTCTTGGTGATCACAGATTTGTAGTAAAGTTTGAAATCAGGCAATGTGATGCCCCCAGCTTTGTTTTTTTTTTTTCAACATTTCCTTAGCAATTTGGGGTCTTTTCTGTCTCCATACAAATTTTAGGATTGTTCGTTCCAGCACTTTGGAAAATGCCAGTGGAATTTTGATTAGGATGGCATTGAAAGTATAGATTGCTCTGGGCAGTATAGACATTTTTACAATGTTTACTCTTCCGATCCACAAGCATGGAATGCTTTTCCATCTTGTTGTATCTTCTTCAATTTCTTTCATGAGTGTTCTGTAGTTCCTCTAGTACAGATCCTTTACCTCTTTGGTTAGGTTTATTCCAAGGTATCTTATGGTTCTTTGTGCTATAGTAAATGGAACCAATTCTCTAATTTCCCTTTCTATATTTTCATTGCTAGTGTATAAGAAAGTAACTGATATCTGTGGATTGATTTTGTATCCTGCCACATTACTGAATTGCTGTATGAGTTCTACTAGTTTGAGGGTGGAGTTTTTTGGGTTTTCCATATAAAGTATCATGTCATCTGTGAAGAGAGAGAGTTTGACTTCTTCTTTGCCAATTTAAGTACCTTTTATTTCTTTTTGTTGTCTGATTGCTGTTGCTAGGACTTCTAGTACTAATGTTGAACAACAGTGGTGAGAGTGGGCATCCTTGTCATGCTCCTTATCTCAGTGGGAAGGCTGTCAGTTTTTCCCCATTGAGAATGATATTCGCTGTGGCTTTTTCATAGATAAATTTTATGAAGTTGAGGAATGTTCCCTCTATCCCTATACTTTGAAGAATTTTAATCAGGAATGGATGCTGTATTTGGTCAAATGTTTTTTCTGCATCAATTGAGAAGACCATGTGGTTCTTCTCTCTTCTCCTATTGATTTGTTATATCACATTGATTGATTTGCAGTGTTGAACCACCCTTGCATCCTAGGGATAAATCCCACCTGGTCATGGTGGATAATCTTTTTAATGTACTGTTGGATCCTATTAGCTAGGATATTGTTAAGAACCTTGGCATCCATATTCATCAGGGATATTGGTTTGAAATTCTCCTTTTTGATGTGTTCTTTGCCTGGTTTGAGGATCAAGGTAATGCTGGTTTCATAGAAAGAGTTTGGAAGTTTTCCCTGTTTCTATTTTTTGAAACAAATTCAGGAGAATAGGTATTATTTCTTCTTTGAATATTTGGTGGAATTCCACAGGGAATCTGTCAGATCCCAGACTCTTGTTTTTTGGAAGGTTTTTGATCACTGCTTCAATCTCGTTACTAGATATTGGTCTATTCAGATTGTCAGTTTCTTCCTGTTTCAGTCTTAGAAGTTTATAGGTTTCCAGGAATGTATCCATTTCTTCTAGGTTGCTTAACTTTTTGGCATATAGCTGTTGATAATAGTTTCTGATTATTGTTTCTATTTCCTTGGTGTTTGTCCTGATCTCTCCCCTTTCATTCATAATTTTATGGCATGTATTTTTCTTGATTTATCCTGTTTGGGATTTGCTGAGCTTCCTGAATCTGTGGGTTTATGTTTTTTATCAATTAGAAGTTTCCAGCCATTATTTCTCAAATAATTTTTGGGCTCCATATTATTTCTCCTCTCCTACTACAATTCTGATGACATATATGTTATATCCACAGGTCCCTGGAGCTCAGTTCAGTTTCTCTCAATTTGTTTTCTCTTTGTTCTCTAACTTAGATAATCCTATTACTTTGTTTTTGAGTTAACTGGTTGTTTCCTCTGTTATCTGAATTTTGCTATTGAGCCTACCAAATGTAACTTTTATTGTGGTCGTTGTATGTTTAGTTCTTAAAATTTCCATTTGTTTCTTCTTTCTATATGTCTGTGTATGTGTGTGTGTTCCTATACATATATTACACACATGCTCCCCCCACACACACACATACCAGCAGTTGGTTTCATGAATGGATCTCTTAGGGATGTGGCTAGGGGTTCATATACAGATTTAATAGATTTCTTTCTCCAGCCTCTTTTTTTCCTATTATCCTCCCCTTAAATCTTTAGCTGGGGAAGGGAAGTGCTTTTGTGTGCATTTATAAGCCTAATTCAGATGAGAAATCAACATGGCTCCATCCACATTTACTGTTCCACCCAGCTGGGGAGCCAGAGCAATACCACTTCTACCTGAGTTAGAAGAGTCAGTAATGGTTTAATATTTCATTAAAACTAGACCTGAGGAAAATCTTTCAAAAAGATAGGATTTATTAAATGTAAATGTCAAGATATATTCATCAACAAATATTTATTAAGCATCTGCCATTGGATAGGAAATGTTCTAGGCACTAGGAATATTGTATTAGGCAAAACAGAGAAGTACCAGTCTCAGTGAATCATATACACTAATTGAAGAGTCAAAAAATAAACACACCAATGTTTCACACTTAATTGGTACTAAGTATATATGTATTTTTAAAAAGACAGAATCAAGAAGATTAGGAGTTCTGGATTGGGGGAGTGTTCATTTTTATAGGGTGGCCAGTGAATACCTCTTTAATGTTAATATTTTAGTAGAAGATTAAAGGAAGTAGGAGAATAAGCAGAGAAAGGGAACACATGTTCTAGAAGGTGGTGAAACAAATACAAAAGTCTAGAAATGGAAGAATACTTGATATATCCAAGGACTCTAGAAAACCAAAGTGACTGAAACATAGTGATCAAGGGAATATAGAAGATCATAGAAGATGAAGTCAGAGAAGCAGGAGGGAACAGTATATCTGGGGATGGCTCATGTTGTGTTTGGGTTTTCACTGGGTAAATGGGAAAATACTGAGCTGTTTTAAGCAAAGGAGTTATACTACCTAGCTTAAGTTCTAAAGGAAACATTTTTGTGCTGATGGGATATTTTATAGAGTATAAGAGTATCTTGAGTTTTACCAAGCAGGTGGAAGTAGAAGTGGTGGGAAAGGACCACATTTTGGATATACTTTGGATATAGAACCAATAAAATATGTTAATGGAATGGGAATAAAAATAGAGAGAGGTTAAGGATAATGAGTTAATCTGCATGAACAAGAGGAAGAATGGAGTTGATATTTATTGAGACGGAGTAGACTGCAGGACCTGATTTGTTGATCGAGATCAGGGGTATTTTCAGAAGTGGTTAACTGGATATACAACAATTGAATTAAGAGGAAAAACTGAAATTGAAAATTTAAGATTATCAGTATAGTAAGGCTATTTAAAGCCATGACCTTAGCTGTATTTACTTTAGGAAGTATTAGGTCAAGAAAATGCCAGCTTTCAGGATTGATTTCCAGAGCACCCAAACATTCAGAACTCTGAAAAATAGAGATTGGCAGGTAAAGGAGTCTTAAAAGTCTTAGCAGGTAGCCTATAAAATAAGGAAAGTATCCAGGAAAGGTAAGGTGGTGTCCTACAAGTCAAAATGAATAAAGTATTTTAGGAAGGAGGAAGTGATCAACCACGTCAAATGTGCTATAGGCCAAATCGAAAGAGGTCTAATAGTTGAGCATTTTACTAGGCCAAATAGAAGGCACAGTTTACATTGACCATGATCTATTTCAGTGATGGAGATGAACACCTATAGAGTAGAATCAAGAAAAGCAAGAATGCATTTTGCTTGGACCAAGATGATGGTAGTGATAGAGTATTTGGATATCCTCAATCCTTCTGAAAGGATCTGGAAGAGCAGAACCTAAGAGTCAAATATAATTTCAAGGAGAACACCTTCAAAAAGTGGGGACACCAGGTAGATGATTATTGAAATAGTTTAAGTTAATAGATTTTTGTAGTTGGAATCTAAATAATAGCAAGGGAGATGATAAGTAATATTTTGATTCTTGATATCTTTTTTAAGAAGAACCAACTAACAGAAATTTTCTGAAAGATTGGATGTAGGGTGTAAGAGAAAGAGAGAAGTCTAAGATGATCCTAAGTTTTTTGAACAGAGCGTCTGGAATGGTGCAGTTGCCTTAATTGAAATGACTGTGCTTCCCCCCCACCCCCCAAAGCAATTCGATTCATGGTAAAGGTGCTTAAAATTTTCAGTAGTTTTCCAATTCATTCAGAGTGAAATCTGAAGTTCTTATTACAGTATATACCATTAATACTATAGTAGCTAACTTCTTCAGTTTTACTAATAGCCTAAAATTCTTACCTGGAAATTAACTTTATGTAACCATGTGATATTATTTGTAATTATCATACATTAACTTTTTCTATTTTCATGGGGTTTTTTTACATAAAAGAACTGTAGATTGCCTAAAATTAATCCTACCTTTCCCAAAACTTATCAATAGTATATATAAAAGATGTTCACATAAATCTTTTTTAGCAAATAAAGGAAATAATATAACAGAAACTTTTGCTTCTATATATCTGGCATCATATAATATGGGAATAATTTTTAAGTTCTGTGAGTTCTAGAAAGGTGGTGATGTCTCTCTAGAGACATCTGAATGTCTCACCATCTAGTAATAGCTAAGAGACCAGTTAGGTTCTCAGTATACTGGCCAATACATCATTTTTTTCTGACTACAAAATTAGTTTCATGTTTTAAATTTTACTTTATATACAAAGTAGATGATAAACTAAAATGATGATGATGGGAATAACAACAAAAAGAGCAGTAATAATAATGTGTTTCCAGTGTTATGAGTCATTTGCTTATAGCATGAACAGCAGCACTATAGAAAGTCTCGATGCAAAGTGGGATGAACTGAAAGAGATTTCAAGAAATATTTTCATAAAGAATATAAACCATTTGCACTTATGGGATAAAAGCTAATAGGAGGTTACTAATGTAGAAAAAAAAGCAAATTCTTGATTCACCATTCATTTGAAATCACTTACAGATTTATATTTTTATGAAAGAGTTGGAAACAAAGGGAAGATAGGACAGTTTCAGCTGGAATAACAAAGGCTCAAAAATCTTATGTAGAATTGTCAGATGTTTTAATCATAAAATCTTGAGGAATTCAGCTAAGAGTTGTAAAAACCAGGTGTTTGTTCTAAAACTACCAGAACAGTGAAAACTTCTAAGATAAAAATTAATGAAAGGAAAACTCATAAACGTGTCACAAAAAGATAATTATTATCTCAGATATAAGCCAGATGCACTCCTGTGAATTGCATATTAATATTCACAGATAGAAGATTCTGTTTAGACAGAAAGTTTCCATCTGATGGGTTATATATGCAGTAGGTAGAGAAGCTGGTTTGTAAATGATGATAACTGGACCATAACAGAATCAAGAGTTTTAGACTTGGATATTTATTTGGATGTTGTTAATCCAATCTGGCTGTAGAACTTGCTTTCCATTTTCAACCATTAATGACCAATCACAGTTTTGTTACTTTTGTAAATTATATTTCTGTAGAAGTCATTTTCCCTAGTAAAGTTCTTGCTTTTTAAATGAGTTATGAAATGAGTAACATGTATATTTTTTATGGCCTTGTAGTATCATCTGGTTAAAGAATAATATGTGGTCCAAATTTTGTGATTATAGGTAAATAAACTATTAATTATTTAGAATTAGATAAATTCTTTTGAAAACTAAATTCCATCCAATTAAATAGCTCTTTAAATTTCTTAATATATGGCCTAAGAAAGTGTTAAATAACAGTAGCACTAGATCAAGGTAACTGATCAGTGATCCTAGGCAAATTAACCCATCAAAAATGAACAAGCTCCCAAATACTGACCAACCAGATGAACATGACTCAATCAACATCAAAATCAATGAGGTGAAAACAGTCTGGCTTCAGTGAAAATCAATGGTGGTGAAAATGGACTTCCTTGAACTTGACTTTTACAGATCTGGAGCCTGCCTTGAATAACAGAAATGTATTTCCATCATAACAGACTCCTGCCTCTTTCTAGTCCCTATAACCTGCTAGAATATAGCAATAATTCTATGTTATAGCACCTGGAATCTTTCACTTTAAAACTGAACTAAAGCCAGTAATTTCAAATATAAGGAATAATAATCACCTATCAGCTGTGGAGGATAACGTTATCCAAATAGGCACATCATTGAAGAGTCCTTAAATAAATAGTTTACTTATCAATTAAACTCCCCAGTCATTTACCCCTTTTTTTGTAGCTCTGGGAAAATGCAGCAAAATATGTTTTTGCAAGGTAGTTCAAAAAAAGGCTGTTAGATGACCAGTCCGTGTAGTACCATTCTGTACCCTATCTTTGTGCCAAAACAGAATAACATTGTCCAGTTTAATTATAGTACTGATTTTTAAAAATTTATTTTTTTGTTTTAAGTTTTATTTAAATTGCAGCTAGTTAACATATAGTGTAATAGTGCCAGGTGTATAATATGATTAACACTTCTATACATGAGTCGATGCCATCACAGCAAGTGCCCTCCTTAATCCCCATCACCTATTTAACCCAGCCCCCAACCCATCTCCCCTCTGGTAACCGTCACTTTGTTCTCTATAGTTAAGAGTCTCTTTCTTGGCTTGCTCTCTCTCTTTTTTCGCCCTGTGCTTACTTGATTTTAAATCGGGACCCTTGAAGAAAGCTTGTGGTGGAAATGGGGTAGAGACTGTGTCCAGTATTCAGTTCTCAGCCTGATCTGTTAGCAACTCCTGTACCACTCACTCAACTTTATCCTTGTCTCCCCTAAAGTCAAACAGCACAGTTTCTAAATTCCTAATTCTAAAACCCTGTCATTTGCATACCAGGAGAACTATCCTTCTTTGCAAAGCCACATACTTATTTCCATATAAGATTTCTAGTTGTCCCTAATATGCAGTCTTGAATAATATTAGGGCCAAAATATAGTACCCCCAAATAATGTACCTCTTCATTGGAGTTCTTTGAAAATATGGCTTATAATTTGTATTTCTGTAAAATAGGGGTCAGAAACTTTTTCAGTAAGGGGATAGTCAATATTTTAGGCTTTGTTCTGTATGATCTCTGGGGAACTACTCAATTTTGCCATGGAAGCTTAAAAATAGCCATAGATAAAACATAAAAGAATGAGCATTGCTATGTCCTAATACAATTTTAAATTTTATGTAATTTTTATGTATCACAAATTGTTATTCATATTTTATTTTTTCAACTACATGAAACTGTACAATTAATTAGTTGTGGGCTATACAAAAATAGGTAGCAGTCCATATTTGGCCAGTAGGCCATAGCTTACCAACTCCAACTGTAAAGTAAACATATGAGATATTTCTGTATATTGATAGGTATACATGTGGTTTAAGTCCTTGTTATAAAGGAGCGAAAAATCCAAAACCCTTAGTTTTTTCTTCTTCTATCAAATTTTCCTTCTAAAAAGTTTAGAACTTAACGTGACATACTATTTTTCCATAATTAGCTACCATTGCTGGTTTACATTTTCTTCAGTGCAAATATTGATTATGTTTTACAATATATTAATCATAATACATATCAGCTATCTAGGATAAAGCAAAATAAATAGTTATTGTCTTCAAAGATTTCCTATATTAAGCTTCGTTATTTCACAATAGGTTTATTTCAGATAGATTTTCTGATCCACTCATTGTAATGTAACATTAATTAAACACACTGTAAACCAGCATGAATCCATTGTCATAAAGGTTATCAGTCTCTTTGCGTGTGTGCTTTTATAGTCTGTTGAATTTTAAACAAACCCCTCTTCTAATTAAGTACACAACATATAACTATCAATGACTAGTATATCTTTATGTTCATTTATCACAAATTTTATAAACCTCTTTTTTTTTTTTACTAATAAGTCATAATTACTACCTCTTGTGCTTAATTTAAAATACTGTTTTTTGGGGGGGTAATGGTACTCTAAAAGCCTCAGTTACAATTCTATCCTTTTCACATATAGTTACTGATTCATTCATTCAACAAATATTTTCTTGGTTCCTACATAGCTAGTCACTATTCAAAGAATTTAATGAAAATGGCTCTTTGCTCTTGCAAATGGTTACCACTTTCACTCTAGAACTAAGTAGAGGTGAATGAATATTCACAGATACAACCCCAATGGAAATTTGTGAGAGGTCACTTTTGTGTATAGTGCTATGATAGGGGAAGATTTTTGCTTATAATGATTTGCAAGCATTTTAGGAAGTTTCTTAGAGGGAGTGAGTTTTCACCTGGGAAATGAAGAGTTCCTATATGTATAAGATGTGTTAGGGCCTAGAACACTGAAAGGATAAATATTTTTTAACAACAATAAATCACAGGGGTGCCTGGGTGACTCAGTCAGTTAAGCATCTGACTCTTGATTTCTGCTCAGGTCATGATCTTAGGATGGTGAGATGGAGCTTGGCCTCTGGCTCCATGCATGGAGCCTGCTTAAGATTCTCTCTCCTCTCCCTCTGCACCCCCATCCCCCATCTCTCTCTCTCTTTCTCCCTCTCCCTCTCTCTCTATTAAAAACAAAACAAAACAAAACAATAAATCATTAACTAGAGTAGAATTAGAAGGTAATGGTTAGTTGTAACCACAGGACTGCAAATGTAAGATGGAACGAAATTCTTGCTTTTAGCCAAATGTAAAAGAAAAGGGAACTCACACTGGTGTAAATCATTACAAGGATTTATTTCCTTAAAAAACTGGGAAAATTTTTCAAATTAGGTATGGTCCAGTCAGCCTTATTTCTTGTGATTTTCTGGATCTGCTTTCCTTTATGTGTTATTAAATCACTGTACTCCTGGAACAATATTTAAAGGCCTTTTCAAGTGGTTTTCTATGACGAGAAAGAAACATGATTTTCTGTAATTCCCCAGTAAAATTCTCCTGTTTCACCACCTCAAACGGGACTCGATAACTCTCTCTCTCTAGGAATCCCTGCAGCCATGTGCTCCTGTACAGTGATTGGCTTAGGCTTGGGCTTTCTGAGCCAACCACTGGCAAGGACACTTTTGGAGGTGGGCCCTAAGCATCTTCCTAAGAAAAGGGACTGTGTCATAGGTGACTGGGTGGTTACCTGTAGCCAAATTGGAGTATATCCAGTAATGGGTAAATGGATGTTGAGGGGTCAGAAAGTTGTAGCCATACTAAAGTGTCTGGATTTTGTCTTCTGAACAACTGAGTGACATCAAAGGATATCAAGCAGAGAGGGATTGAGTATACATAATTTTTTTTTTTGTATTTTTATCTTACCTCCTTTCTTTGCTGGGAGTAAGAAAATATATTTTATATAATCTGATTTCATTTTTTTCTTTTATTAAGCAGTTTTATTAAGAGATCATTTATATGCATACGATTCATCCATTTAAAGTGTACAATTCAGTGATTTTTAGTATATTCACAGATATATGCAATAATTACTATGGTCAATTTTAGAATATTTTCATCAACTCAAAAGGAAATCCCCTACACTTTAGCTATCTTGATGTCCTAATTCTTGACATTTCATATGCATAGAATTTTGTAAATAGTATGTGATCTTTTGTGGTTGACTTCTTTCACCTAGCATGATATTTTCAAGATTCATCTAAATTGTACCAAGTATCAGTACTTTATTTCTTTTTTTAAAATAATTAATTTATTTGAAAAAGCATGTGCACGGGGTGGGGGGCTGTAGGGGAAGAGAGAGGGAGAGGGAAAAGCAGACTCCCTGCTGAGCAGGGAGCCCGATGGGGCTTGATCCAAGGACCCTGGCATCATGAACTGAGCCAAATGCAGACTCTTAACTGATTGAGCCACTCAGGTGCCCCTTCATGTCTTTTTTTGACTTAATATTTCATTGTATGGATACACCTCATTTTGTGTATATATTTGATCTTTGATGGGCATTTGAGTTGTTTATACTTTTGGGCAATTGTAAACAGTGCTGCTATAAACATTCATGCACAGTTTTGTTAAAATTGCCCACCTGTTTTCCGTTCTCTTAGGTATATATCTGGGAGTGCAACTGCTAGATCATGGTACCTCTACGTTTACTTTTTTTTTTTTTTTCAGGAGCTTCCACACTAGTGGAGCCCAACGTGGGGCTTGAACTCATGACCCTGAGATCAAGACCAGAACTGAGATCAAGAGTCAGATTTTTTTTTTAAGATTTTATTTATTTATTTGACAGAGAGAGAGATACAGAGAAAGAGGGAACACCAGCAGGGGGAGTGGGAGAGGGAGAAGCAGGCTTCCCACTGAGTAGAGAGCCCGATGCGGGGCTCCATCCCAGGTCCCTGGGATCATGACCCGAGCAGAAGGCAGACGCTTAACAAAGAGTCAGATGTTTAACCAACTGAGTCATTCAGATGCCCCTATGTTTACTAATTTGAGAAACTGCCCAGTTGTTTTCCAAAGTAATTGTATCCTTTTACATTCCTATGGTAGTTTGTGTGGGAGTTCTGATTTCTCCATGTCCTCTCTAAAATTTGTTCTCATCTGACTTTTTTATTCTAGCCATCCTACTAGGTATGAAATGGTATCTTATTGTGGTCTTGATTTTCATTTTCCTGATGACTAATGAAGTTGAGCATCTTTTCATGTACTTGTTGTATATCTTCCTTGGAGAAGTGTTTATTCAGATATTTTTTTCATTTTATAATTGTTTTATGTGTCCTTTTAATATTGAGTCCTAAGAACTCCTCCTGTAGTCCAGATATAAGTCCTCAATTAGAAAATACAATTTATAATATCTTCCCCATCTTCTCACTTTTTTGATGGTCTATTTTAAAACACAAATATTTTTAATTTTGATGAAGCCTAAATTATGTTTTTTTCTTTTGTTGCTCATGCTTTTGAAGTCCTGTTCCATGTTTGTATTTCATAGAGATAAATTCTGTGTCCATGATTACCATGTTCAATCTTTTATCCATTCCTGTATGTAACAGGAATAAGGAACATTTTTGAAAAAATAAACTTAGGCATCTGTGAATAGACATTACTTCTCAACTGTATCAGTGAGCTTACCTTACAAAAAAATTAAAAATAAGTTAAGCAGATGTTAGTATCCTAATAGAGAATATTATAGGCAAAAGAATTATTAGGAACTAATCAAGATACCCATCTGCAAATATTATATACACAGATGCCACACCTAGTTTAAGGCAATTAAGTGTATAATAAGTATTAATTCACAACCTGTTCACCCTGTCACTCCTGCTTACATAACTTGCTATATATTTTTAAAATTTCCCTATGAGAAAAGTAATAGAAAATAGGCAGAAATCTGGGCAAGGAAATATAGTAATATTGAAATTGAGTTTTTTTGTTTTTATCTGAATTCAGAGAATTAAATATTATTATATTTTTGGTGGTTTAAATTATTGGATTCCATCACTGAGGAAAAGATCATAGTAGTTTGCATGTAGTGGGGACTTTAGCAAATATTTGTCTAAGAATGATTTTTTAAAATAACTATGTGGTTTGTTCCTGGGGCTCTAGATAGATGAAGCTGACCACCTGACTGACTATAGCAATTCTTCTGTATCGTGGACCAATGGTTATAGAAATGAGACAGTCTACTGAAATAACTATTAATCTAAGTAAGGATAATAATTTAAAAGCTGTGTAAATTTTAAATTTTCAATCAATATAAATCAAAGCCACTTAAATCATCAACACAATGCCAAAAGTTGTTTAATATTTATACAACTAGCACATTTATTCAAAATTCTAGAATGATACAGTGTTTGAATACAATGAAGTTTGCTATGCTCACCCTGAAGATACAACATAGACTTCCAGAATAAAATATTGCTCTAATGTCAAGATTGCTGACACTATACATGCAGATAGCATAAAAACATTTATTATTTATTTCATTTACATCTCTAGGGAGATCAGGGCAGTCTTCTCAATCAGATCCAAAATGGCTTAAGAAAGCAGGGAAAGGATACTGGCTCAGGGCTTTCACTGTTGCTTCAAATGGGGTTGGGTTATTGGGTTGCCATGCATGGGCAAGAGGTTGAGTCTTCAGAATCTCCTATTGGCCCCAGTGGAGAAAGCATCCAGGCTTTCTTGTCAGTTTGCCCTGATGTAGGGCATAAAATGAAGAGGGAAGAATGTGGCTTAAAAGTTGTTAGCTGTCAAACATCAAAGATGGGACCAACCTTATTATGAAGTTCCAATTAAAGAGGAGCACACAGAAGTTAGGGGCATGCAGGTGCTGAATCGAGCTTCCTTATTTCTGTTCCCTGCTCTGCCATGTGCTAGATGTTGGACCTTCAGAGAGTTACATCATATTTTTGTATCTTAGGATCTTCATTCTGTATAGTTTTTGTAATGAAGATCTACCTCCTAGATTTTTGTGAAAAGTTAATGAGTTAATACTTGTAATTTGCTTTGGAAAAATGCCTGACTCATAATAAATATCCAATAATTTTTTTTTCTGAAGCCCAGAAGGGTTACATTACTTGTCCAGGGAAGATAGTGGCAGAGCTATACTGAAAACCCAATGTATAGAATTCCAGTCCTTGCCGTTTTAAGTATGTGAACACCAGCTTACATTGCACATTATCAGTCTCAAATGCACTACTCTTGTCACAGTAAAAATATCTCATATATCTGTGAATATAAATATTTGTACCTGGACTACCTCATTTGCTTCTGTGGTTTTAATTAACACTTGCTGAAGAAATCCACATTTGTGTTTCTACCTTAGATCTCTCTGCTAAAGTCCTAAATGATATGTAAAATTGTCTACTATAATCATCACCTTCATATTGTTTAATCTTAACAGATCCCAAACTAAATACTTTATCTTTACACCACACCATTGCCTCTAAATCTGTATTTCTAACTTATCATCCAAGTCAGAAATCTGGGGATTCTCCTAGGGAACTCTTACTTTCTGTCATTAGTTGTATTTTATGTTTAGATTATTTCCTCCCAAACTTTGGCTTCATTTTTTAAATTATATTCAAATTCAGCTCTCAAACCCTAGTCTGCCTTCTTTTTAAAAGCCTGATCAAAATGATGATAGCTATTGTTTGTTAAGATTAATTATGTATCCTTGCTAAGGGAAGTTTTTAAAAATAATTTACCTCATGTAAACCTTCTAATAACCCCATGAGGTGGGTATTACAAATATCTGCATATGAACTAAGAAAACTGATCCAAAAAGACTGTTCTGTCATGTGACCAAAATGACAAAGAAGGCAGATTGTAGAACTTGGATTTGAAACCAGCTCCATCAAATTTTTAAACCAGTCCATATATAATTTTGCCTTTCCTTAGATGTTCTCCCAGTTCTCTTCAGAATTGCACATTTCCTCTGGAATCAAGCAGAAATATCTTGGTACAATTTTTATTTAGGGTGTGAAGATGTGGCCTTTGTCTGAACTTTAGCCTTATTTTAGGCTTCAGTTATGCTGATCTCTTTCCTGTCGCCATTTCTTGGTCTTTGTTTCCTCTATTTCCAATCTGCTGGCTGCCTGCAGGACCAGCTACATAATTTGTGGGGCCCAGTTAAAATATGAAAATGCAGGGTCCCTTATTCAAAGAGCAAGAAAGAAAGTGCTGTAAATGGTATGAAAATATAAAGCTTTTTTCTTTCTTCATGGTCTCTTTCTAGACTAGTGTTTTATTATGTTATCATTTGTTTAGTCTCGTAGACATAGCAAATGATATATATTATTATTTGCAAGTAATAATATATACACATTATATGTAAGTAATATGTATAATATTCAAATTATATAAATTTGTGGAGATAAATATGGAGATAAATATCCTATTAGGTGGGTTTTTTTTCTATAGACCTGGAGATGAATGATTTTTTTAAATTAACATATAATGTATTATTTGCCCCAGGGGTACAAGTCTGTTAACCATCAGGCTTACACATATCACAGCACTCACCATAGCACATATCCTCCCCAATGTCCATAACCCAGCCACGTTAACCCTACCCCCCAGCGCCCAGCAACCCTCAGTTTGTTTCGTGAGATTAAGAGTCTATGGTTTGTCTCCCTCCCGATCCCATCTTGTTTCATTTTTTTCCCTCCCTACCCCCCACGATCCCCTGACCTGCTGCTCAGTTCCTCATATCAAAGAGATCACATGGTAATTGTCTTTCTCTGATTTGATTTATTTCGCTTAGCATAATACCCTCTAGTTCCATCCACGTCATTGCAAATGGCAAGATTTCGTTTCTTTTGATGGCTGCACAGTATTCCATTGTATATATATATATATACCACATCTTCTTTATCCATTCATCTGTTGATGGACATCTGAGCTCTTTCCATAGTTTGGCAATTGTGGACATTGCTGCTATAAACATTTGGATGCACGTGCCCCTTCGGATCACTACATTTGTATCTTTTGGGTAAATACCCAGTAGTGCGATTGCTGGGTCGTAGGATAGCTCTCTTTCAAACTTTTTGAGGAACCTCCATACTGCTTTCCGGAGTGGCTGCACCAGCTTGCATTCCCACCAACAGTGTAAGAGGGTTCCCCTTTCTCCGCGTTCTCACCAACATCTGTCATTTCCTGACTTGTTAATTTTAGCCATTCTGACTGGTGTGAGGTAATATGGAGATGAGTGATTTTAAAACAGCTTACTCATTCTGCCTAAAAGCCTGCTCTACCTTGAATGACACTTATTTCCTACATATAGTTTTGCATTTACAGGCTAAGTGTAAATGTATAATCTTTTAACAGATTGGATATATTTTCCATCTAAAATATTTATTTTAGCAGGAAATCCTATTTCATAGTAAAAGAAAGCCTCACCATATTGTGGGAACACATTTTAAAATACTGTGTCATACAAATATTTTCAAAACACATCAGGCTGTTAATTTAAAATTAGACCTGGCCTGAAAAACTGTAAGAAAACACAGCTCTCATCATTCAGCTTGGTGTAAGTCTGGCCATGAGATGGGTTGTAGTTAGGCCAACTACCTTGCCACCCCAGCCAAAGCCTCACCACCTTCCACCTTTGACATGGGACAAGTCCCTCTGTTCAATGGAACTCATGTCTGGGTTCTTCTAAAATAAGTTAAAACTCATCAAAAATTCAGTGAACACTCCCTTAACTGGGTTGATCAGTAACTGAAATAATTTTCTGAAGAACTTGCTACCAAGTTACTACAGGTATAGATAGCAAAGAGTTACTTGTTGACTTTCTTCTGACTTGGATAATAACTAGCTCTGACCTAGATGAAGTTGGAGATTGACTTACTTCTTTATAAGACAGGGAAATAAATCCTTAAGATGAAGGGGGAAGAAAGATAAAAATATATACAGTCCCAGGGTGCCTGGGTGACTCAATCAGTTAAGTGTCCAAGTCTTGGTTTTGTTTCAGGTCATGAGATCGAGCCCCTTGGCAGACTCTCCATTCAGCAGGGAGTCTGCTTGGGATTCTTTCTCCCCACCTCTCTCCCTCTGCTCCTTCCCTTGCTTGTGCATGCTCTCTCTCTCTCTTTCTCTCTCTCTCTGAAATAAATAAATAAAATCTTAAAAAACATATACATTCCTATTAGCATCATATAGATATATAGAAGTGTTATTAGTGTTTTTCTACTAATAAATAAAGCAGGGCCATTCAAGGAGCTGAAAAGAATGAAAACAGAATTGGGTCTGGCAAGATTAGATAGACTCCAAGTGAGTGAAACAAGTGACATAAGCAAATAAAAGCCAAGAGCTCCAAGTCGTGGATATTGACACTCCTGATATCTTTCCAGTCTTCCTTTGGTGATACATTGGTGGAAGACCCTTCCTAAGGCAGCATTTTGCCCTAGATATTCAGATACCAGCAGTGACTTTACCATGTTGTCAAATGTCCTCAGCAGTGTAACCTAATATTGCTGAGTGGCTGCACATGCAGAACTGTAGTGAAATCTTGTTAAATGAATCCATTCAGATTTGGCAAGATAAGCAATTCCACGTTATATCTTAATCTGCCTGAGAGCCCCATCAAGCTGTATTCAAGCATTATAATATTTTCATATTGTCCTATAGCTAATTAATGCATTAGATGAAAGACTATGACTCAGTTAAAAATTCTGAATAAAATTTTGGCTATTCCTCTAAGTATGATCAAATTCTATTCAATGTAGTTTTAGTGTTAAATTTATTCTAATTTCTTGTAGTATGAATATAGGAATTACCAGACAATATTGCAATAAAATAGATGTTTTCTTACATCTTTTTGCATTAAAAAGTATGTATATGGTATATACAAGAACAGTTAGTGATATTCTAAGCATTTTACTTGTCCAACTTAATTGAAATATACTAATACTAAATATTAAGACTGGCCAAGTATATTGAAACATAATGTTAAGATACATGGAAAAAAAACTTGGTATAACGTGATACATATTATTAGGATGAAATGCCAAATCCTTCTGTGATTACTGTTCAAAGCGCTTGGAAAATTATAGATCTCAAAGGTATTTTTAGTTCATTTTCAGTAGAAATATATCTTCACACCCACACATCATTTTTCTTGTATCTAAATGTTTCTTGAAATTATATGGTGCAAAAAAAATTATAATGGTAAAATCTCAGGTTCATGTTTTAATAGAAATAAAACCACAATATAAACCATATTTGAGAAAAAAATATTAATTTTGTATAAAATGCTGAAATGCTGAAAATTATTAGGCAGAGCTCAAGCAAGTCTGTGGATTTAAAGTATTTATATATGTGTCATGCATTTATTCAAATCAGATTTAAACTCACTTGAAAATTAATATGCACTAAACTACCATAAGATATTTTCCAACAAAACAGATTAATAGCCTTCCTTAGAATAATTATCTGATAAAGTAGTATAGAATGATTTTGATATACTGTATAAAAATTTGCATCTCAAAGAATAATATAATAAGGTATTGAAGAATTTTGCATGATATTTGTCTTTTATTATGGGCTTTTCAACTGGTGAACAAGGGGAAGCTTCTTTTAAAACAAAAGATTTCTTAAGATGACATACATGGAAAATACTTTTTGTCCATAACATATCTAAGCCACCTGCTTTGCGCCATGGTTTTCTTCCTTTAGGAATGAAACCACTCTGCATTTGCTTTAAATTATTCTGAGGGCAAATGCTCTTTTCATGAAAACCAGCTGTGCTGAGTAAATGCAAATATGTGTCATATCACAATTTACTGAAGGGACAGAGCCAACAGCAAAACCTTTTGCTGTACTAATTAATTGTGAATCAAAGCTTCATCAGAGACTATTGTCTGTTACTATGTGAAAATCTTCTAGGTACAAGGAATAGTTTAACAACATGCCAATTATATGAATCTAGAGATATGTGAGAGTTAATAGAGCACCAGTAAACTACAACCAACTTAAAAAATGGTCATTTTTAATAACTGAAAATACTTCAAATCAAGAGCTTGCATAAGGGTGGATTATAAATTAGTTGTACATCAGTCCTGTTGGCCTTGAGTGGTGACATCATTAGGAGTACATATCCATATAAGTGGCTGGTAAACACACTTCCTTGTATTCAGCAAGTCATTTCAGAAAAAAAAAATTTTGTGTTTCAGGAAATTTATATTTTAAGCAGGTTTTACAAATGGATAAAACATTTCTTTCAATGGCCAGTTCACATTCTTTGAGAACATACAATGTCAAGGTTGCCACATTGCAAAGATTCACCATTTATATAGGTTATGGTTATCATTTCTTTAATCATGATACATACTCTTATGTGAATGGAGTCCTCCAAGGCTGTGCTCTACATACTTTGTGTAGCCATATCTGGTGGCTTATTGCAACAGGAACAAATAACTGCTTAGAGAGGGCCCATGAGAATGCAGGAGTAGGAAATAGAGGATCTACCTTTTTCTGGGAAAAGTAGAAGAAAGCTTTACAAATGAGGTTATCTTTTTGCTGTTCTTGAACTGTAAAAAGAGTTTTTTCCAGGGCACCTGGGTGGCTCAGTGGGTTAAAGCCTCTGCCTTCGGCTCAGGTCATGATCTCAGGGTCCTGGGATCCAAGCCCACATCAGGCTCCCTGCTCAGTGGGGAGCCTGCTTCTTCCTCTCTCTCTCTCTCTCTCTCTCTGCCTGGCTCTGCCTACTTGTGATCTCTCTCTCTCTGTCAAATAAATAAATAAATAATCTTAAAAAAAAAAGTTTTTTCCAGAGTAAGATGGGGAAGACATTTCAGGCAGAAAGTCTATTACAGGCAAAGACAAGGGAACTGGATTTATATTTTTAAGGCATGGTCTACTAGGGAAGAATGAGAATGGATATTGGACTAAGATCGGCAGGGGTTAATTTTGAGGGACTTTTGTAGAATATAACTAGGAGAATGAGGTCATCATTTTTGGAGCCTGGACCAAAAAAAGTCAGTCGGCCACAGTGGTAAAATGGAATGAAGACATTAGATACAGTGAAACAAATCAGAAGGTTTGTCATAGTTGAAGCAAGAAATGATAAGGGCAGAAACCTTGTCTGTCTTTTTCATCATTATATTCCCAGTAACAAGAATAGTACTTGGGACATAAAGTTGAGCTAATGAGCAGACAGCAGGAAAGACACAAGATGTATTTAGAAAATAAAGCTGGTAAGACTTGATATTTCAAAGGATTGGATAAGAACATTTCATACCACATTTTATGTCAAGCAATATTAAGTGTAACTTAGATGTTACTCAGAGTCCAATCACCATTTTTTTTTTTTTTGGTCAAATTAGAGTGGCCTGAACACCCAAACTGTTCACTGCTCAAACGTGTTCATTTTACACAAATACATTTACAGGGTATGTCTGAAGTAACCAAAAAGGGCACGTTAATGCTCCCTATTGATCCTCAGTTCCTCTAGAATTAGTACATGCCCTGCTGTGCTTGAGGGAGCTTGTACTGACTCACATGCTCTGCTTGCAGGCATCTCTTCTAAACTTTGTTAAACTACTTCATGTTGGTGATCTCAAATCACCCATGGTGGAAGTATTTACACCATAAGAATTGGCAAATGTTACAAACCAGTTAATTTTTTCCCCTGAAAGTCAATTGTAAATACATTAATCAGCACACCACTGACAACATGAAATCTGTACTTCTCTTTTCCCGTCCTTCCTGCTTCCCCCCTCCCCCAGCAATCACTCACCCAAAGGTGCTACTGCCTATTTGTTCCAAAGCTACCTCCTTAGAGTTCTCACAACAGCGCTGGAATCTGGGTCAAGAAGATACATTTTTCCTTGATTCTTACTCCTCACATTCCCAAGTTATGCTTGTTTTAGGATCTTCTAAATTATTTTATATTAAGAATTTCATGAGTCCTTATCCCTCAAACCACAAAGACTTAGACCCTGTACTTGCCTAGATGTGGGAAGGCCCCACTGAAGCCCCTGTTGTCCTTTTTTCTCAGACTCCAACCCCACATTTACACTTGGCACCACTACCACCTTGCACAGGAACAACAACAGAGCATATCTCTCTCTCTCTCTCTCTCTCTCTCTCTCTCTCACACACACACACACACACACACACACACACACACACACACACACACACATAATCTAAGCATATTTCCTGAATACAGCTGATAGAGTGGTAGCTCCACTCCAGGCAGCTAAATCCTTTGTGAAGTTGTTACTATGAGGCCATGCAAAGAATGAGAAGCATGTTTTAGATTGAAGAGAGAGCCACAATATGGACTCATACATATCTAGTATTTAACATGGCATCATATACTGGAGAGCTTAAAAACAATCCCCTCAACACTATTATGCATAGTTAAGCTTTTTTTCTGTGCCTCATAATATAAATCTTAGTTTTCTCAGGTGGCTGAAATACAAAATAAAATTAAAACCAGTAATAACACAAACTTTGTAAAATTAAGCCTTGGTATAGGATAGGTGGTATGCTTGGAGGAAGAGCAAAAACTTGGAATGAGAATACGGCAGATTTATTTCTGAGTGCCTTTCAGTGTCTTAACACTTCGTCTTTGCTTAACTGTGAAAAGGTGAGAAGACTTGCCCTTACTTTTCTTACACAGATTGTGTGATGTTAATGCATAAATGTTTGGTAGAAAATTCCATGAACTTTAAGTACTAACATACTTTATTATGGAACTATTCATGGTTAAAGTTGAGTCAAAGAAAACACATTTTATTGTCAGGACTGAAATGTGTAACTATAGCTCATCACCTTAGACTTTCCCAATATAGTTGACTTTTTTTTTTTCAGTTATACCATCCCCTAGTACATTTTCCACCAAATGGAAAAAAGTACCTTTCTGATAAAAATTATTATCATGTCAGCTGTACATGGTATCAAAGATTTACTAATTATCTGGTTAATTTGATCAATGTAAAGAGCCATCAAAAGAACCAGAAGTGTGTAAAATTTATATTAATTGCTTTAGTAATACAAATGGCTACCAGTGCAAAATTCCTAAAACACATAGACATCTTAAAATGTGTAAAATTACAATACAGGTTTGTAATGAAGCCCAGAGTTGAAAAACTCTCTCATTTATTAGTTTTATGATCTTGGAGAAGTTCTCAAATATGCAGCAGATTTCTCTTCTTGAAGTACAGATAGTGTTATCCTCCCCAAGTATTTCTTGGATAATTGAAAGGAAATTAAAAAAATTATCATAGGGCACCTGGGTGGCTCAGTGGGTTAAAGCCTCTGCCTTTGGGTCAGGTCATGATCTCAGGGTCCTGGAATCGAGGCCCATATCAGGCTCTCTGCTCAGTGGGGAGCCTGCTTCCTCCTCTCTCTCTGCCTGCCTCTCAGCCTACTTGTGATCTCTCTCCCTCTGTGAAATTAAAAAAAAAAAAAAAATTATCATAGTGTTTCACACATATCAGTTGCTGCTTATATTTAAGTAACTTTTGCTACAGACTCATCTAAAACAGCAAATCTATGTGCACATTTTGCAAATGCTTATAATTTATGTCCCATTAGAACAGGTCTCCAATGTGAATTTTGGAAATACTAAATAAGGATCATTAGCAACTTAATATTTTTTGCTTGTAATTTTTTTACTACTGTAGTTGAACAAAGAAATATTATCATTTTATGAATGTGTGAGATACTGAATGAATATAAAGTTTAATCTGGGCATATTTGTAAAAATTTTATTACTTTTTTGTTGGTTGAATAATCTTATTCTAATTAGATTTATGCTGATACTATCTGAACATTCGTATTGAATGTTTTCATATTTTACAAGGGAAATAAAACTTTATCTGGGAAAGAGACATAAAAATATCTTCAGATAATGCCCCCAATATTTGTATTTATATACAATTTTTACTGATGTGGTTTTTTTCTGAGATAAAATGCAATTCCTGTGTTGAGATTTTGGCAAATTAAAATATATGAAAATTAGTACTACCTAATGATTAATATAAGTAGTATATTTCACCATTGTAATCTATATCTTTTTCTGAGAACCATACACTATTCAATTTTGGAATGGTATAGTTTAACAGAGCAATACAAATAGCTTTCTTCTGTATAGTTGTCTGGATTGGTAGCAGACCCAGATTATGAAAATCAAAGGTTAAGGTCAGAAACAAAAATATTAGTTTGTGATTGTATTGTTGGATTTTGTGAATTGTTTAATTCACTCAATGTATTAAGATTTTGTAGACTCATGTCTATTGCTTTTAAAATGACTGATTTCTACAAAGTTTAACTTACCCAAAATTTAAAACACAAAAAAGTAAAAGAAATAATAGCACTCTTAATTTTACCACAAAGAGACAAAATATTTATATTTGATGCATTAGTTTCTAATGCTTTTTTCCACTGAATTAAAAAAAAAATAGTTAGCCACGTGTTGTGATGTGCATTGGGTGTTATAGGTAACTAATGAATCATTGAACACAACATCAAAAACTAATGATGTGTACTATATAGTGTCTAACTGAACATAATTAAAAAGAAAAAAGGAAAAAAATAGTTAAGATTGTGTAGTGCACTCATATTTTAAAATAAACTTTTGCTGTATTATCTTATTTATAAAATATAATTTATTTTTAGAAAATGAACTCATCCACGTTACTATCACCTATGTCAAGAAAAAGAATATCTCCAATACTAGAAATTACTCTTCTACTCCCACCTAATGACTGGTCTCTCCTTCTCAACAAAATTAATCACTGTCCCAACTTCTTATACCATACATTAGTTCTGGCTGTTTTTAGCTTTATAAAAATGGAACCATCTATTATATTTCCTTGTCTCTGCTTTTTTGGATAAACATTATTTTTGAGAGCTTCATCCAATTTGTGTGAGTGACAGTTCACTAATTTTCACTGCACTCTTGAATATACCTCAATCTATTTTACACCTTCTTGTTTTTATGAACAATTGGGATGTTTTGCAACTTTTCACCGTTAACAATAATACTGAGTAAACATTTTGCAGTATCTTTTGAGGCATATGAATATTTCTGTCAGTACAGTTCTAAATTGGAGTGGCTGGATTACAGAAAATGCATGAATTAACTTTAGTAGATAACTGGCAGTTTTAGGATGTCTGAATGAATTTATAATCCCACTAGCCACAGTATATGAAAATCCCAGCCAATCCAAATTTTTGTCAATCTTCTTTATTTTAGACATTTCATTCTAGAAACACCTGATTGTATCTTTTATGAATATTTCTCTAATGACCAGTGAGAATCAACATCTGTTAATACATATTTTTTTGACCCATTGTTCAACCTATTTTTGAATGGTCTAGTTAATAAGTCCCTTGCTCATTTTCTTACTGGTCATTTATCTTTTGGTTATCTATATATTTTTTATTCCAAGTTTTTATTTAAATTCCAGTTAGCATACAGTGTAATATTAGTTACAGGTATAGAATTTAGTGATTTATCACTTAGATATAATACCCAGTGCTCATCACAAGTACCTTCCTTAATACCAATCATCAATATATATTTTTGTTATGTATTATTTTTATGTGTTGTAACTATCTTTTTTGACCTGTTTCAGAATTTCCTATACTTAGCATAGTCCAATTTATCAATTGCTTCTGTTATGGTTAGTACTTTTTGGAGTCTGACTATCTCATAGTTATGGAGACAGTTCCTCTATAGTCAAAGAGATATTTCCTATTCTAGAACACTCATTATTCTACTTGTCACTTTTTGATCAATAATTCCCCTAGAACAGTTATTCAAAACAGTGTAAAGGAGAGGTCAGGTTTTATTTCTTCTCTATGTATCCAATCAGTTAACCCAAGACCAATTAGAGGAGAAACTATTTTTTCACAAATGCTTTAAGTATCCATCATCATTATCTACCTATTATCTATTTATCTATCTATCTATCTGTCTATCTATCTATCTATCATCTATCTACCTATCTAAAATCTGTCTGTCTGCCTGTCTATCAGTTTTTTGGACCCTCTATTCCATTCCACTCATCTCCGTCTCTTTTTTTTCCTACACTATTTGTACTCGTATCACACTGACGTAATTACTGTTGATTTACTCTTTTCCTTTACTTTTTCTTTTTTTAACATTTTTAACATTTTTTAACATTCTATATACACATTCCTTCT
Source organism: Ailurus styani (assembly GCA_002007465.1). Classification (NCBI taxonomy): domain Eukaryota; kingdom Metazoa; phylum Chordata; class Mammalia; order Carnivora; family Ailuridae; genus Ailurus; species Ailurus styani. The sequence continues at coordinate 1,982,643 of LNAC01000246.1, forward strand.
TTCAGGTTGCAGAGTTTTATTTTGCCACGTACATTTTCAGAGGTTTGCTTTTTTTTTATTCCCAAGGGAAAAAAAAACCCTGCTGGTATATAGTTAAATCTGTAAATCAATTTAGGAAAAAAATGATATATTTATAATATCAGGTCTTCACAAATACTGAGAGAACATATCATGTCTTTATTAAGGTCTTCTTTAATTTCTTTAAAACAAATTCTACAACAATCTGTGTAAAGATCTTACACTCTTCATTAGATTTATTCCTACCTTTTTTTTTAATGTTTCAAATTTTTATTTTAATTGCAGGTAGTTAACATACAGTGTAATATTAGTTTCAGGAGTAGAATTTAGTGATTCATCATTTCCATATAACACCAGTGCTCATTGCAAGTACTCTCTTTAATATTCATCATACATCTAGCCCTTCCCCTACCATCTCCCCTTCAGTAAAACTCAGTTTGTTCTCTATAGTTAAGGGTCTCTTTTATGGTTTGCCTCCTTCTCTCTTATTCCTAGCTTTTTGTTTTTTTTTAATTCTGGTGTAAAACCTATTTTTAGAAAATCATTTACTAATGATCTGTGCCTAATAAATAGATTTTTATGTATTGATCTTATATGTAGCAGACTTTTTATAGTCAACAATTAATTATAATAGTTTGACCATATAGGTCTTTTGAATTTTCTACATAGACTCTCAAGTTATTTGTTTATTATGGAAGTTACATCCTTTAATTTTCTATCAGTGAACAGTAGTCTAACTGTCAGATTGCACTGTGGATATCCTCCAGGAAAATATAATATATAAAGGATGGTAGCAGACCTTCTTTTTTTTTTTAAGATTTTATTTATTTATTTGACAGAGAGAGAGAGAGAGATTACAAATAGGCAGAGAGGCGGTCAGAGAGAGAAGAGGAAGCAGGCTCCCCGTCAAGCAAGGAGCCCGATGAGGGACTCGATCCCAGGACCTTGAAATCATGACCTGAGCTGAAGGCAGAGGCTTTAACCCACTGAGCCACCTAGGCGCCCAAGATCTTCTTTTTTTATTTTTATTACCTAGGGTAAACTGACAGATTTTACCTTTAAATATGAACTTTACTATAAGTTTTTGTGGGTTTTTTTTTTAACATGCTTTATCAGATTAAGAGGTTCCTTATATCTCCAACTTGGTAATGATTTTTATGGCATATGTAGTTTATTAAGTGCTTTCTGAATCTGTTGAGATAGTTAAATGTTTTCTTTTTTATTGTGTTAATGTGATTGATTTCTAAACTTACACCAACCACATCTTCCTAAAAAAGGAAAATTGTAAAAACTGACATAAGAAGTTTAAAAATAATGATAGCATTGGGCGCCTGGGTGGCTCAGTGGGTTAAAGCCTCTGCTTTCGGCTCAGGTCATGATCTCAGGGTCCTGGGATCGAGGCCCGCATCGGGCTCTCTGCTCAGCAGGGAGCCTGCTTCCTCCTCTCTCTCTGCCTGCCTCTCTGCCTACTTGTGATCTGATCTCTCTCTCTCTCTCTGTCAAATAAATAAATAAAATCTTAAAAAAAATAATAATGATAGCATTAAGATAGTCATAGTCAGAGTTAAGTATTAGTACTTAGTTATCCTATTACGATTAAATATTGCTAGTATTAATGAAATTAACAAATATGTCTATAGTCCAAAGCACGAATTACAAGTATCTGACAAAATGTAGTTAAGAATGAAAAATATATTGAAAGGATGACTCTGCTATTCACTTTTCCATTTTCAGAGGCAATCCTAATAGACTCTACCATTCCAGGTTTGGAAATTGAGAGATGTTAAATAAATTTGAGATAGTTAAATATAAGTATCTATGGCAATGAATGATTAATTAGATGCTAAGTATGCATGGAAATGAGGAATATGGGATATTTCCTAGGCTTCTACTTTCAGCAGCTCTGAAGAAAGTAAAGACATGGTTGGGTAGGAGGCAAAAAGGAAAGAAAGATAATGAGTTCAATTTGGACATTAAATTAAGGTGGGTCTGAGATACTAAAGAAGTTATCTTTTGGTAGCAAACATACAAATAATTTTTCATTGTTCTATATTTCCCACTACTCAGAAATCTGCAATGAGCGTATTTTGTTTTTGCAATCAGAAAAAAAATTAAATCAGCATCAATTAATTTTGGAATGTCTATGAAATTGTAACTCATTTCTTATCACTAAAATAATAATTTTGTTAGGATAATTATTGACGTAGGCACGTAAATAGTACATAAGAATAATTAATTCTAAGTAAGGGAGAAAATTCTGCCTTCATTACTTACTGGCCATGTTGTCTTGGAAAACTCCACAAACTTCTCAAAGCATTCTCATCTTTAATATCAGAGAAAATAATAATTATACTACCTGTTTCTGAGAGTGATTGTGAAGACCAGATCTGTTGTACCATAATGATAAGTAACTGTTATTAACTAATTAGTAGTTAATCAGGAGAACTACAGAGAAAATATATAAAATAAAAAGTAAGTTTCCATTTTCCTATGAAGCACTAAAAGTTGTAAGAATAATTGCTTAAAAAGTTCTTTGAATCCTGTCATTTCCTTTTCTTAGTAGCATCAAGCCTGCTTATACTCTATTTTTTTCTCTTTTCTTTAACTATTTTCTTTCCAAATCCATCTAATCTTAACAGTAATTAAGACAGTAGGAATACTCAGTTTCCATTGTATAAAAAAAGTATATCCCAACTTTGAGCTATTATATACATACTCTCAGGGTGTCCCATGAGGTATTTTTTAGCTCCAAGGTTTAAGACACTAGGGGTAAGAGTTCATTTAGCATTATGTACTATCCTTCTAATTGTCATGCTGAAATAAAATATTTATATGTTTCCTAAGCTACAGAGGCATATACTATTATAAAACATGTCCAAGGAATGTGTGTTCTATATAAGCAAATATTATAAATAATGGAAAATTATTTTATTTCAAATGTGCATTAATAATTTTCAGAGAATTATAATACTAATTAGAGTACTAAATTAGAATACTAAAATATTTAGCCCCACAACTACACTGAATACATTGTAATTTCTTTGCCTCCTCGGAGGATACCTCTACACCTTGAGGTTATCAAAATAATTATTTTGCTGTAATTGAAAGAAAATGCTAAGGTATGAACATTTTTAGAATACCATATAACCTAGGTTTTGATTTGGAGAATTTTGCGATTTGGAGAATATATTTTCATCTTAATTTTGGAATCCTAAAAAAAGTAAACAGTAGTACTGAGTTTGGGAAAAAGTGTAATGTAGTCATTGAGATGTTAGGCTTTGGAATTATATGGTCTGGGCTTCGGTTCTCACTCCTCTATGCACGAGCTTTACGGCAAAGATACTTAATGTCTCTCCTCAATATCTAGGACATTAACTATAATAATATAAGATATAAGATATGATAAAATATATAAGATATATTGTACAATATCTTGGACATTAACTAGTCCAAGATATGTGCTTAGCACATTTCATGGCACAGAATTGAAGTTAATGTGTATTGATTAGATAAATATAGTATATTCTAACTTCTGGGTCTCCCCTTAATCTTCTTACCTAAAATAGGCGCCTGGGTGGCTCAGTCGTTAAGCGTCTGCCTTTGGCTCAGGTCATGATCCCAGGGTGCTGGGATCGAGCCCCGCATCGGGCTCCCTGCTCTGCTGGAAGCCTGCTTCTCCCTCTCCCACTCCCCCTACTTGTGTGCTCCTCTCTCACTGTGTTTCTCTCTGTCAAACAAATAAAATAAAATCTTTAAAAATAAAAAAAATAAAGTGGAAGAAAGTATTATAATAACTTTGAGAAAGCATTTTTTCTTAGGTATTTTTATGATATAAATGAAAATTATTTTATTAAATTTTCAAAATATATAAATTTTATAAGAATGGTACTGTATACTAAAACATTTTATATGCATTTTACTCTTTAAAAGATTCCCAACATAAAGTGTGTTTAGATTGAAGCGGTTATGTGCATGTTATTTAAGATTATAATAGTGAGAGGATGTTGGGAGCTAAATTAGCTATAAAGTTGAAAATCTTCAACACCTGTAGTAATATTGAAATTCAGAAGGGAAAAAATCAAAGCTCTGTTCATGCATCCCATGGAATTATAACACATATTAATAGAACCCATGTCAATACTAATATTTAAGTTTACAATACATTTATTGACTAAACCTAATGCCAATGTCATAGTGTTGTTATTTTGACTTGTAAATGTTTCAGAAGTGGTTCAGACCTGGAAATTATTGGAAGGAGATAATACTGCATGAAGGGAAAAATTTACACCGCATTGTGAAATCTCGCTATAATAAACCAGCTTGATCCATTACTTAAGATCTTTATACAAAGAAATGTGAAAAAGAGCAACAACTTAATACATTTGTCATATATAGGGGGAGGTGTAAATTAGAAAATATGAAGTTTACCACTGCCCATTTTCCTGTTGTTATTTTGTGGCATTTAATTTTCATAGCAGTTTTGCGTTTTACTCTACAGCATAAGGTAACATTAAAAATTACAAAGTATCATGTGGATTAAACTTGTGTATTTTTGACACTAAATGTTGTTTCATATGCTTTTGTGTTTGTAGTAGTATTAAAGAATCAATAAAAATTCTATAGAGCCACCAACAGTACTATTTCTCCTTACCTATATGCACATACATTTATTTTTTATTCTTAGTTACTAGATTATTTGCCCGATGAAGGCTAAAAATAATACCAGATACCATATATCTGATGCCTTCTGTGTCCCAAGTGCTTTATGTGCACGTTTCTTCACAAATCATCAAGGAGGTGTTGGATGAGACATAGCTACAGATGAAGAAACAGGCTAAGTGATAGTAAGCAATTTGACCAGACCACATAGCTTCTAAATGACTATGACTGTGTTATTTCCAGGTGACATATTCTTTCTCTAAGTAGGTGCATCAATTGAGATCGTGTCATGAAATTTATGACACATTCGAATCAGGTAATTTAAGGGCAGTTTAATGAAAGAGTTATTTACAAATATATGGATGGGGTGAGGAAAATTATAAGGGATGGGGGAATATTCTCAGGCTCATAACACAAGAGAAAGCTGTGTGGTAAGAGCCATCAGACATTGGAACTGTAGCCATTAAAAGATGAATGTTATAAACCTATGGTCACCTGCTGGGGAGGCAGCTGAGAAAATAAATACCCTGAACTCCCTCTTCTACTGGCCTCAGCACCTCCTTCTGGTGCCTCGTATTTGCCAGTCTAGAGTACAAGACAGCCCACTGCTAAGTGTATCTAAGGGGACAAATGACAGCTATTTCAGTATATAGTCTATATATAATAATTCCTGTAGAATGAGAATTTTTAGTGACAGTTACTCTATTCTCATGTCATAAACAAATTATCAATCATGCTTATTTTGGTTCCTGAGATTGTGAATAAAAGGGCTAATCACATCTAAATGTCATATGAAGTACGGGGCTAATGAGTTAATGAATACGAATTACAGTGCATTAATTTGATTGGAAAGAAGTAAAACAACAGATAGCAACAGATTTCAAATCACACTCAGGAGGGGCACCTGGGTGGCTCAGTCATTGGGCGTCTGAGTTCCGCTTGGGTCACGATCCCAGGGTCCTGGCTCCCCCCTCAGTGGGGAGACTGCTCCTCCCTCTCCTGCTGCCTGCTGCTCTGCCTACTTGTGCTCTCCATCTCTCTGTCAAGTAAATAAATAAAATCTTTAAAAATAATAATAATAATCTTTTTTTAAAAAATCACCCTCAGGAAATCAAGAGATGTGCCGTCTGCTTTTCTCCACTAGCTGCCCTTTCTATTCATTTCTCACTTCACACAAAAACTGTAAATCCCAGAATACATTATTATGTTGGGATGAGGTAGTAAAGTTCCAGGACCTTGCATTCTGAATGTGTTTTTATTTCAGGAATGTTTATAAACTTAGCTAGATAGGAAGGGGCCCGGGGTCAATTACGCTAGTATGTGCGTTCTTTCACGTACCGTGTTGCCCAGTGAAGACCTTCACATTTAATCTGACTTTTGAGAATTATTAAAGAATCTAACAGTTTAGAGAGTGATCTAATCATATTATTGTAGCTGCAAAGAATATGACTATATATATATGAGAAGCTAACAGATTGTAAGTGTACACTGATAAATTACCCGAAGGCTCTAGCGGCACCAATGTTTGCTGGGAAAAGGCGAATGCGAAATATATCCTGTTGTCATTGTTGTTGCTTAAAACCGAGGAAAATCTTACTGTCTTTGAAAAGATTCTGCAAGAAACAGAACATATGACTTTTTGTGGTCTCTTGGATACTAAGAAAAAAGTGTTCAGAATATTTTTGTCATGGAATAGAATAAAAGCCTAGAAAAAAATAATTATCTTAAAAGCTCAAATGGCTTTATCTTCTATAAACTGGCACAAAAACACTCCAGGGTGACAAGTATAATAAATGGATGACCGAAGTCAAAAGGAGGAAATTAAATTAATTAATTAAATTAATTAAATTCATAGTAAAATTTAATGGGAAGATTCAGATGTACGTTGGACGCAGTAAGAGGAGGCATATCATGGGATGAGGAAGATAAAAATAAGAAGTCTTCATATTATAGATGAAAAGAGAAAAAATTTTAAAATTGAAAAAAGAATTAAAAATAACACTAAACTAGGAAAGAGAGATTCATGTTAAAAATTATAGGTGTGCCTATGGAAGATATCAGATAATATGAAAAAAAATGCAAGATGTTTTGAAGAAAATATTATTAAATTTAAGAAAAGGGCTTAAGATAATAGCCCTAACCAGAATAATAGCTTCAATGAATAAGAATTATTTAAAAAGATGCAGATTTAGTTATAACCTTTAAAGTTAATGCTGAAAGTACAATGTGTAAATATCCAGAAAGAAAATATTTATGTTAGCTAAAAAATAAATATGGTCATCCAGCTCTCCTATATTGTAATGAAAAGTAAAAAGACAGAGTCTGTTTTTAAGGGACACAGATTTTGATAACAGAATTCTGAACTCACATAAGTTTTCACAAATAAAGACATCATAATGAACAATGGTATTTGCAAAAAATCAAGAAAAGTAACATCGTGTTTGTAAAATATATTTGTATATCATAAACAATGATACAGAACTTAAAAGTCATACTATTTTTATTTTAATTTCAGTTAGTTAATATACACTGTAATATTAGTTTTAGGTGTCCATTTAGTGATTCAACATGTCTATACAACACCTAGTGCTCATTACGAATGCGCACTTATTTCACCCATCCCCCACCCACCTCCCTTCTAGTAACTGTCAGTTCATTATCTATAGTTAAGAGTCTGTTGCTTGGTTTGCCTCTTTCTCTCTCTTTTATTTTCCTTTTGTTTGTTTTGTAACTTAAATTCCACACATGAGTGAAATCATTGGTCATATTTTACATTGCTGCTGTAAGACTTGAAATCAATTAGGTGCAGTTTTAAACATTTACAATAGTTATGAATGTGACTAAAATTAGATACACCTCTAAAAATACTGTAATAGCCTAGGGATGCCTGGGTGGGTGGCTCAGTGGGTTAAGCGTCTGCCCTCAGCTCAGGTCACGATCTTAAGATCCTGGGATTGAGTCCTGCATCAGGCTTCTTGCTCCACAGGGAGCCGTCTTTTCCCTCTGTCTGCAGCTCCCCCTGTTTGTGAGGTGAGCTCTCTCTCTCTCTCTCCCTTTGACAAATAAATAAAATCTTTTTAAAAATAAAAATATTGTAAAAGCCTATAGAATAAGTATAAAGGACAAGGAATCAAAAAAATATTTGTAAGCTTAAATAATACAATTATATCATAAAAATCTAACCCATGCCTCAAATTAAAATTTCAAATACCAGAAATTTTAATAGGTGATAGATATTTAATTCATGTTTAGCTTAAACAGGTGTGAAAATCATTGTTTCATTCCAAAATCAGACAGAGATTTACTAAACATAAGTAAACCATATAAACTAATAAAAATAAATTTAGTTCCCTAATAATTACAGAGGATAAATAATAAAACAATACATAATTTATATAACAAAACAAAGCCACAGGAAACAATGAATAGCATAAAAATAAAGGCATGAATAAGGAAAAACTGTCAAGTAACTCGAAACATAAAAGCTATTAGAACTGTCTTAACTTCCTCTACTTAGAGAAAAAAATATTCTGATTACATTAAAAGTAAAGTTTAAATTGATGGTATTTGTAAAAATAAAGATTAAAACTAAATTTTAAGGAAATACTGTATAGCCATTAAAATTATGTTGATGCACAGTAGATTGTCACAAAATATGGAGGATAAATGATGCCCTCAGAAATGCTTTATATGATCCCATCATCTTCATTATTTTAACTAAAACAATGACAAAACTATTGGTGTTGAGGGGGGGTTGAAAGACTGGGTGAGTATGTGTTTTTAAAATTCATGGACAAATCAGGGCGCCTGGGTGGCTCAGTGGGTTAAAGCCTCTGCCTTTGGCTCAGGTCATGATCTCAGGGTCCTGGGATCAAGTCCCTCATCGGGCTCTCTGCTCGGCAGGGAGCCTGCTTCCTCCTCTCCCTCTGCCTGCCTCTCTGCCTACTTGTAATCTCTCTCTATCAAATAAATAAATAAAATCTTTAAAAAAATAAAAATAAAAATAAAATTCATGGACAAATCAAAAATAGCCAAAAAAAGGAAGCAGATTGACAATAAATAATGGGGGAAAAGTATTTGCTGAGGTAAATGAGGCAATTTTTAACTGATGAAAATTAAAATCTATAACAAAGTAGAAACAGCAATCAATCTCCATTTATCTATATTATAACCTCAAAATATGAATTGAAATTTTAGGAGGATAAATTCATAGAAATGTGCTTTTTTATACAAATTCACTTTTATGAGTTTATACAGAAATTTATAATTAATGAATAATTTCAAAGTAGTGAGGCATAATGTATCTAACAAGATAAACCTAACAGAGAAGAAATGAGGCTAGTCCCCATAGCCTTGGTTCCCCTTCTGCATAGGCGACTGCTCAGTCACAATTATTTTCCTTCATTAAATAATTTTAATTCTAGATATCTATACAAAAGCAGTCACTAAAAATGTAGAAAATTTACCCAACATTGTCAGTTCTAGCATTATTCATGTGGCAGAAATTGGAAACAGTATAAATTTTAACATTAATGAAATGAATTATGGTGTACACATACAATATAATATTCATTAAAATTATTACATAGAAACAAAAAATGTTTAATGGCCTGATAGCACATTAAAAATAATATAAAATGTAAAATTAGGATGTAACAGCATAATCTCAGTTACATAAAGATAAATCTATAGTTATTTTAGAAAATCTAGGCTGAAAAAACATTATATTGGCATGTTAATGATGATATTTTCTAGATGTTGTGATCTTAACTTTGTACTTTCTTAAGATATTTCCTAATTTTCTACAACATATGGATCTTTCTTTTTTAATGAAAAGGAAAATTTAATGCAATGAGTTAATCTTTATTATTTGGAAAAAAGTCTATATACCCATATACTTGTTTATAGTTATTTTGCTCCTTTTGAACATAACATGTTCCTAGAAAACACTCATAAAGAAAATATCAACTATCTAGTTTATTGGGGAGGAGTCATATGTTATTATACATACACACATATTTATTTCTTATTATATACATGTTGTGTATATATATATATATACACACACACATATATATATTGTTATTATTCCCAAATCTCATTTTCAGTTTGATACCTTTTTTCCATCATGTTTTAAATGAAATACAAATAGTTCTTAGAATGTGTTGGACCAATCACTTCTGTTTGAGATTTTGGTTTNTAAATGAAATACAAATAGTTCTTAGAATGTGTTGGACCAATCACTTCTGTTTGAGATTTTGGGTTTTTTTAATTTGACAGAGAGAGAGAGATAACAAGTAGGCAGAGAGGCAGGCAGAGAGAGAGGAGGAAGCAGGCTGGCTCCCTGCTGAGCAGAGAGGCGGAGGCGGGACTCCATCCCAGGACCTTGAGACCATGACCTGAGCCGAAGGCAGAGGCTTTAACCCACTAAGCCACCCAGGCTCCCACTTCTGTTTGTTTTAAGAGCCATTAATACTTAGGATTGTTTTTTGTTTGTTTATTTTTGAGGTTAGAAACAGTTCTTTTGTATTCTTCAATCCTCATAATAACTATTCAGTTATGATACAATGAAATTTTATGAATAAATGATTTAGTAAATTTAATATGTTAATATATCAGCATTAGCTATTATTTAGTAACTTAAAAATATTAAACAAAGCAAAACCTCAGATATAATTGTTAAATGGAATAGGATTACGTGTGTGGTATACATGTACCTTTTTGTTGTCTATTTTCCTGAGTGGATCTGAATCAGAAAGTAAATTGATTAGCTATTACTTTTAATTTCTAAACATAAAATGCCACACACAGTTTTAAACTTTAGTGGAGGATTTCAGATTATATATGAGTGTTCTCCTAAATTACCTTTACAATTTCTTCCTATTTCCTCTATAACTAACAATATGTGTTACAATATGATGTGTTTTACAATTGACTATTCTATTTGAATCTTACTTTTCCTAACTAAAGCTATACAAGAAACATCTATAAAATATCACATAATATTCAAGACACTTTGTATAGCTTCTTCGAATTCCATATGCATATACAGCTTCTGTTACCACTAATGACAGCTTTGCATGTGTTTTGAGGAGAACTAGCATCCAGTAATTTTCTGAAAATACACATATTGGTAAGTTCTTCTTTTCCTTTCTTTTTTGGTCCTTTGTTGGTTGTTGAGGAAACTAATTCCTGGGGTATGACAATCTGCAGCTTTCCAAAGGGATTCTCTCAGTGCTTTCAAAATCTAATTATATGACACACGATGGGCCAAAATCACCTCCTCTGGTAATGTAACCCGTTAAAAAACAGTTGGTGTAGTAGCTTATTTTTACCGTGTAATGATGAGCAATTGTGTCTCATTATCTGTTTCAAATTTGGGATCTCATTAAAGACATCGGCAAGTCTCTTACTGAAAACTTCCTAAGAATTACTTTTAATATCTCCCTCTCTCTCTCTCTCTCTCTCTCTCTCTCCCTCTCTTTTTTTTTTTTTTACCATTTTTGCCATTTTTTCCTTTTATAAGGAAAGCAAAGGAAGGTTTTTTTTTAGTGTGGCATCAAATGAAATAAAAATAAAACTTTACAAAAACTTTTTATCCAGTTCTCAGCACTGATTGCTCATCAGAATCATGTGATAAGCTTAAATAAAATATTAATGCCTGATCCATGTACCTGACCAATCAAATCCATGTCTGACTCAACTTTGCTTGGGCAGACTCTCAGTTTATGACCTTTCAGTGATCTAGCTCCCAAAATGTTATTGAGAAATTATATATTGATTTACTCTCATAGGGGGTAAAATAATGAAAATTCCCTAAATGATAATTAAATAACCTTGTATATGCCTGTTGCATTCTTGCAACTCATGGATTAGACATGGAACTGAAAGCAAGTTACCAACTCTTGTTTTTCAGCTTTAACTAGGATTAGAGCTAACAGCCATGTATATAGCTAAGAAAAGAAAAACACATTTTATCTCCATTGAAACAGAGGCTGATTCCATCAGGCAAGAGACTAGAATTGAACTGGGTCTCACTGAATTGAATTACATGGAATAGACTAGCAAAGAAGCTTCCTTTTCTTCCACTATAAAATCTAGAATAGAAAATCTAGAAAACTGTTTATTAAAAAACCTTGTGTTTCTCCTTCTTCTTTCCAAGTCTTTATTTACCCATTTTATTTTTTTTAAAGATTTTACTTATTTATTTGAGAGAGAGAGAGAGAGAGAGAGAGAGAGAGAGAGAGAGATCACAAGTAGGCAGAGAGGCAGGCAAAGAGAAAGGAGGAAGCAGGCTCCCTGCTGAGCAGAGAGCCCATTGTGGGGCTCAATCCCAGGACCCTGAAAACATGACCTGAGCCAAAGGCAGAGGCTTTAACCCACTGAGCCACCCAGGCGCCCCTTATTTTTTGTTCTAAAGAAGTTTTACAACTTGCAGTTTACCCTTTTCATTCACGTGGAAAGAATTGCTAGTCATCGATTTCATTTCATTTATATGTCCCCCCCCTTTTTCAAAGTAAGCTTTATGCTCAATGTAGGGTTTGAACTCACCGTTATGAGATTAAGTGTCGCATGATCTACTGACAGAGCCAGTCAGGTGCCCCCATTAATTTCATCTTAAAGCTAAAATTGCATATATTAGAATCACTTAAAATTTCATTATGATTGGCAAAATGTTTCCTTTCTCTTTCTACTATATTTTCAGTTGACATGTCAGGCATAAAACTCAAATTTTCCTGCTTTTAAGAACACATAAGGATTAGAAATGCTCGTGTTGGGCGCCTGGGTGGCTCAGTGGGTTAAAGCCTCTGCTTTCGGCTCAGGTCATGATCTCAGCGTCCTGGGATCGAGGCCCGCATCAGGCTCTCTGCTCAGCAGGGAGCCTGCTTCCTCCTCTCCCTGTCTCTCTGCCTGCCTCTCTGCCTACTTGTAATCTCTCTCTGTGTGTCAAATAAATAAATAAAATCTTTAAAAAAAAAAAAGAAATGCTCGTGTTGATGGAAGTTGTCAGTCTGTGCTCATAAAGTGGTTCACTGACCTTTAATTTTGATATGAATAAAGTTTGTTGTCATGTTCATGAAGATTAAGAGGTTTGTGCTGTTGGAAATGGAAGTTTTATATTGATCCAAAACATGGCTTTCTCACACTGTTAAATTTAAGACTTCTTTTTTATTTAGAACTTAATCCGTATTCCTGTAATCAAAGATGATTGATCCTTATTTCTAACTAATCACAATCTGTCAAAATTGACTACACTTAAATGTCTTAATTTAAGATGAAGGCTTAATTTCCTGGTAAAAATGTTAAGGTGAATATTAAAAGTTTTCAAGAGCCCAACAGTAAAGCCAATGACATCTTAAAGTAATTACTTTTATTAATAATTCTTCCTGGAAAAGTTGAAAACTGTGAGGAGGTGTGCACGTAAAACAGCCCCAATTGGAGGAAGCACCATCCATGGTCTCAGGAAATTTGCTTTCTTTTTATAATCTTTTCCACCCTGACTATAACCCATAGTATGATGCCAAATAGTGTTCCCTCTCCAACCCCTCTCGTTTGACACCGCAAGTGAGAATGTTTGCTTCATTCTTTCATTTCTGGCTGATTCCTAATTCCACTTCTGTGTAACCTCTGCTTACAACTCCACCCCAACATCCATTTCTGAGCTTAGCATTAGTCCTGCTTGGTTAACATTTCTCTTTCATTCGGAAGTTAAAGAAAGCTTCTGTTCTTCCGTTTTCATTATTTTGCATAAACATTGGGAAATTGTACTGTAGGGGTGCCTGGGTGGCCCAGTTGTTAAGAGTCCGACTCTTGGTTTCAGCTTAGTCATGCTCTCATGGGTAGTGGGATTGAGTCCCCCGTGGAGTCCCATGTGAGGGTCCATGCTCAGCGGGGAGTAATTACCCATACTTTATAAAGAGAGTGCTATCATCGTATGTTTTCACCTTTTAATTTGATTGTGCTAATCATATAAAATTAGGGAATAAATCTACTAATGATAACAGGTGTGCTTGTTAGCATGCTTCATAGGTATTTTGATTAGTTTATATCCAAAGTATGCAAACATTTTTGATTACCTGTATACAGTACAACATTATAGCGGAACTCCAAGATGAAGTCATAAAAGAATTTCTGAATTGCAATCTGCAAAATATTCTTCAGGTTAAAGTAATACCTTAAAAAAGAGGGGGGGATAAGATCTGCACTGTATGTCATATAGAGTTCATATTAGAAAGACTGATTACCAATTTACAGAACCTGTCAGTGAGCTCAGTCAGCAGCCATAGGGGAAAGTTGGGAATCTAGTTTTATCTTGTTTCATAATAGAAGTATTCATAATGCTCTGTATGTTTAACTTCAAATTGAACGGTGAATTTAGCAGTATTTTCACTCGCATAATTATGTAATACTATTCATCCTTGCCGATAGTCAAAATTTTACAGTGATCAGCTTTTCACTGTTATATGAATAAATACTACAGGATTATAAATGCTCTATTCTTGAACTTATTTCTATTTTACTTAAATAGTATACATCAGATGTTAATGTTTCTAAGCAATTTTCACTCTTTAGAAAATTTTTTTTGGCTTATGCGGTTATGAAATAGTCTCTAAGGAGAAGTGACAGGCTCACTGCTAGTATAAAGCTCTGCATTTATTGCTATATTAAGCAATAATAGCTTTGCTTATTCTATAACATCAATCCATTTAACTCAAAAGCAGATTTATTGTGAAAAGTTACTTCTTATTTTCTCTTCTCTCTCAAAAGTAACATGTTAGTTCAGAGAAGGATATAAGAATATACCACAAATGCTAAAATTTGCTACGCTAAACTTGACCACTTGATCATAAAAGAGAAATTTCTAATCCTACAAATAACTACCCTTGACAGAACTTTTACTTTGCACTTAGGGAATGCATGAAGCTTTAAATCTTTAAGGAAACTGTATGAGATTGGTTGTTATGAGACAGAATTTTAGATTTCATTTCATGATTTGAAAATTGAGGTACAGGGACACCTGGGTGGTTCAGTGGGTTAAGCATCTGCCTTCGGCTCAGGTCATGATCCCAGGGTCCTGGGATTGAGTCCTGTGTTGTGCTCCCTGCTCAGTGGAGAGCCTGCTTCTCCTCCCTCTGATCCTCTCCCCTGACTCATGTTCTTGCTCGCTGTGTGCTTTCTCTCTCTCTTTCTCTCAAATAAATACAATGAATGAATGAATGAATGAATGCATCTTTAAAGAAAAAAAAAGAAAATTGAGGTTCAGGGAGATTACCCACTGAAAAAACATTAATGAGAAAAATAGCATTTTGAAATCCTGGTTATGTCATTACTCACTTTACGACATACAAAACTTCTCCCCCATGTAAACTTCTTTCATATAACCTTCTTATGTGTACAAGAGGTGTAAATCCATTTGTCTCATATATGCAAGGATTAGTACATATGCAAGGCTAAAATGCCTGGGATGATCAGTGAACTGAAGTCATCATTAGTATTATCCTTCCCAGTCGAATTTCCATGGTAATTGAGGTATGAGGCCCAAGAATGTCAGAGCTATCATGGTGAAATTTGTGGGTTTAATTAGCCAGTATAAAGGGATGTGTGGACTATTAGTCCTGCTGTCTTCCTAAAATCATGCCACATAGGAAGTCATTTCTCCTGCTTTTTGTAAGCATAATATCAGAGTTGCTCCTCAATCAAAAGTGTTAGTCCTTTGCCAAGCAGCCATGGTGGTCATGCATCCATCAATAAGGTTTAACTGAAAATATATGTTCTTATCATTGAGATATTTTGTTCCCTGATAAGATCATTTATCAAAAAATAAATATGTGTTTCCCAGTATCAACCCAAAATTGGATCTAAGAAATCTTCTCTCAAAAGAGACTATTTTAAAATAATCAAGCAAACAAGCAAATAAAATTTGCCTGATCTGCTGGTCATATGTAGCAAAAGCCTAAATTATTTGAAAAATTACCTGAGATTTGAGCTTTACATCTGGGAGACCTTTCTACTTCTTGCCATTACTTAGCATTTCTTCCTTTTCCCTTTCAGCTTCACCATGCTCATAGAATCTTATAACCCAGGATACTTCCCCAGAAATCCTAGGTCCTGCTGTCCATGTCACATACCTGCTGACTGTCTTGTGGAAGATCCTGCAGTGAAAACAATCTCCAGACCCATTCCAATCTCTCATGCTCAGAGAAATTCAATCAGGCTCTAATGAGGGAATTCTCCTCAAAAGCTGGGTTTTTCCCTGATAATATTATATGAGAATTTTGTGTCTAGAAATCATGATCATTGTCCCAAAGTAGGTTTTTTTTTTCTTGAAATGTTTATTTTTTTTTTCTTGTAAGGTTTAACCGAATAATAAAAGATAAGGGAGATCTATTTTAGGGAAAATCTCCACATATATGACCTTGTGCAATTATGGTGGTTTTATAAGGAGATGAGTAGTAGGAAATATAATTTCAAAACCCAGTTGTATGATGGAGTATTGAAAAGGGAAATATATAACCCTTTCCAAGATAATACACTTAACAGAAGTTGTCGTCTAGAGATTACATCATATGATTCTATCCCTTCTTCCCTTTCTCATAATTCTTTCGCATACCTACTGATCCTCTTGGAACTCCTATGTCAAGTGGAACCCATAATTCCAGAAAATGGAATTTATCACTAATGGCTTCTCACTAGGGTGGGATGGAGTTCTCAGTTGCTCTCCTAGAGCAATTGGTTGAGGAAACATGAGAACGGTTCTTGTTCTGGACAAGAGTTCTGAAGAATTTTGTCAGAATCACTATTATTTGTGGAGCCTCAATTTTGCAATCCTGTTAGTGCAATGCTACATTTCATTCACTCATTCATTCATTCTTCCTATAGAAATTATAATGTGTACAATGATGTCTTAGGGATATGTGTCATAGAGTCATTTTCCAGTGAGCACATGACAGTGTGACATGAATGACATGTATATATAATATGCCATAGTAATGCTAGTGATAATGTACTATGTTCTGTTTAGGAAATTTATAATAGAAACGTGTGGGTTGACTTTTAAAATTACATTCTATTGATAGTATTTTCTGTAAGAAAAGGTGGTCCAATTTTAAACAGCAAACTAGAAGATTAACTTAAAAAAATAGTTTGTATATTAGAAACCGCAAATCCTGGTTTCTGCTGGACTATTATTCTTTTCACTTGCATTAAGTAAATTAAATTAAGAACTTATGCAAATATATTTTCATTGTAGTGTTTAATGTTTTAATTATTCAAACTTTTGTTCCTCTATTAGTTCATAAAAACACTATGTAGATATACTGAGACAGAAAAAAAATGAGAACAATGAGAGTATTATGGTCTGCTATTTATCCATATGAGAGAAAAAGAGTAAAAGCAAACGAAGTGAGATTTTCAATTTCACTTTTAATTTATATACCAGGAGTAACTTTTTAAAAAAATTTAAGGAAATGCAAATCTTGGTTGTTAAAAGTCACTTAAAAATGAAGATGGAATTTGAAGATGTCAAAATTGCTACTTATACTGTTTCCTTTTCATGTTAACATCTGCCTCTATTATGACACCTACACATGGTTTTCAAAGCCATTTTCACTGTACCAATCATTATGCATATTCATTAACACATATAGTGTAGTTTAAAAATTCACTGCATTTTCATAAATATTAAAACGTCATGCAAATAAGGGTGTCTGGTTCATCTGAAATTATTATTTCCCTTTTAAGAGGAAAGTCATATTGGATATATATAAATGCATATACTACATACATGTGTTTACATGAATGCATGTGAGTGTATGAACATACACACATCCCATTATAATTTAGAATACCTTTATTACTTGTTTGTCATTGGACCTTATTGACATTTCAGCATATGTGGAAAAAAAAAAGATATTCTGAACACTAAAAGTAAGGTGTGTTGAAGTAAAAAACTAGAAAACTAGTTTCTCTGAGTAGCAGTTATATAATTCAATCTGTTTTTGCTATTCCTTGAAAGAAACTTGTTTAAGTAAGATATTTAGTAAGTTATTTTGAGACACTGTAAACAGCTTCTCTACTCTTCCAACATGCAATTTTTGTTGTTGTTACAGATCTGAAATGGTTAATGTCAGTTTGAACAACTTCTGCACTGTTTATTTTATAAAAACAAACCCTTTCTATAGCTCACTCAGTTATGACAGCATTTTCTAAAAGTACTGTAAACATTTTGAGAGAAAAGTACAGGTGATTGTTAAAAATATGGCATTAGATTTATATTTGGTGACATATATCCCGTCTTTATAAGTAAATACATAGTTTATGTATAATTATTATAGATAATATATAGAATTAATTGTTAATATATGAATTATATATAAATATATAGGTTATAATATAGAATTATAATGACATAAGATCTATACTACTATGTGACAAATTATGAGTATATATTAAATAAGGATTAATATATTCTATGTACTACATAGTATATATGTATATACTCAATATATATAATATATATTATATACTCAATATTTTAGAAGTATTATTTATTATACATGCATAATGTTTAAATGTTAATACATAGTGTTTACTTATATGTAAATCTATAATAACTTTAATGTTAGGAGTTATATGAAATATTACATTTAATGATATCATTTATTAAATATTCCACAATTTAATATAATGTAAAAGAAATATGCATTTTATTATGAAAACAGCCATATTTATTTTGATAGGTATATTTCCATACATATTTTTATTGATAAATATTGGTATCAGATTAATGAAAGAAAATTCATTTGCTCTTGCCATTTAGTCTGCTCACTCAGTCATTTCAGTCCCTCTTTGCCTCAGTGGTCTTTCCAGAAGGACTTTGCCATCTATTTCCATTTACAGAGGCATGCTTTTCAAGTTGGGCAATGGTTGCTTGCATGTTCATATACTCACTGGCTGAAGTTGTCATGTGAAAACTACACTTAACTGAATCATAAGAAAACACTCTTCCGTGTTTTATATTAATAAATTTAAGTTCTAGGTAAATGAATAACCTCATGAAACACTGGATTTCATTGATCTTAAGCCAACTGGCCTACTAAACTACCATTTTCCTTATCACATGTGCAGTGTGATATTTTGTGGCTTTAAAAGAGTAACTGTCTTCCATACCCACACATTTTACCTTAGAAGATTCCCTTTTTTGGAGTGGTTTAATATGTTGAATGTCTGACTCTTGATTTTGGCTCAGGTTGTAATCTCAGGGTCATGGGAGCAAGCCCCACACTGGATTCTGCACTCAGCTCAAAGTCTTCTTATCCCTCTCCCGCTGCACCTCATCCCCTGCTCTCTCTCTCTCTCTCAAATAAGTAAATAAATAAAGTCCTTAAAAATATATTCCTTTTATTGTTTCTGGTTACAAAAATAATTTCATCCACTTACATCACTTCCTAACCTTCTAGTTTCGTGCTGTTCCTCAATTTGGTCAAGTCCTTAACATCTGCCAAGTCACTGAGTGTGTGTGTGTGTTTGGAAGAGATATATATAATACATATATATAAGAAAGAGACCAAGGATGCAGTCCTTTTAAGTTGAAAATGATTAATTAATTAATAATTAACTAATAAGATTAAAACTTAATTAATTAATTAATAGGAAGAAATGATAGCATTTCGAGTGATTGTGATATGCCAAATCCTATACTAAGTTCTTGAGATGGATTGTAAATTCTCGCAAGGACCCCCCTGATTAATATTATTAGAGTCTTCTTTTTATAAATGAGGAAACTGAGGCATAGGAAGGTGAGTTACTTTGGCTGAGATCATATATTTAGGAAATGGTACAACGAGAAATCAACTCTCAGTAGCTGGGTTCCAAAGTTGATACTTGATTTTATGCTACATTGACATGACTATTTCTAATACTTCTAATTACACCATTTTTTTTTTAAGAGAGAAAGAGAGCACACGCACACATTATTGGGGGGGGGTGATTGGCAGAGGGAGAAAGCCAATCTTAGTCAGGCTCCTCACCCAGCACAGAGCCCCACATCGGCTTAATCTCACGATTCTGAGATCATGATCCCAACCGAAATCAAGAGTCTGGCAGTTAACTTCATGAGCCACCCAAAACCCCCACACCATTCTTTATAGCACGTTTCTATTTTGTCAGAGCATATCCCGAAATATAGAAAAATATATGTACATGGCCAAATATGTCTTTTATTTTTTATTTAATTTTTTGTCTTAAACTTTTATTTTTTAGCATCTTTATTTTATTTTTTTCAGTGTTCCAAGATTCATTGTTTATGCACCACACCCAGTGCTCCATGCAATACGTTCCCACCACCAGGCTCACCCATCCCCTCACTTCCCTTCCCTCCATAATCCTCAGTTTGTTTCTCAGTATCCACAGTCTCTCAAATATGTCTTTTAGACAGTAGCTGCATATAGTATAAATTTAAGATGTGAAAAAAATAGTGAATGGATGCATAAATGAATCAGTGAATTCAAAGCATGGTGATTTAATACATAACTCTGAAATCATTTTTTGGTTTAGAAGTTAATCTGACAAAATGTTTTATTTTTCAAGTACTTATGATGGCTGCTTTTCCTTTTATCCTATTCTAAAACTATGCTTTTATTATCCTGGCTATGAATACTCCCTGACATTGATCTCTATCATTTAAATCTGTAGTTTCCTTGATGTTTTTCTTAAAACTGGAGCATTTATCTATCTCCGGTTTTCCAGCAACTATCCCTTTCCCTATAATTCTTCAAATATCATGAAGAACACTTTAATGATTTTAACTTGAGTTTTCTCAGTACTCTGGGAAGTAACTCATTTGGTCAAGGAGACAAACTTATTTAGAACAGTTACCTGGCCTCTTACTATCTCCTCACTTATCACAGACTTCAATTCCCTCTTTTGAAAGTTAGGTCTGCACTTTCAGCCTGATGCTCATTCCCCTTGACAGAAAAGACAGAGGCAAAATAGGAGTTCAGTAATTCTACTTTCTACTATCTACTAACCTTATAGCATGAGGTCTGCATAGCAGACCTGAACTTTCCGTTATCTTTTTCTTTTTTGTGTTCCAGATACCACTTTTAAAAAGTCTTTTATCATGTCACGAATTCATTCAACAATGTATAGTAAATATTAGGCACTGAATGTTATAGGGCAGAAAGTCTTCATGTCTGACTATGGCATCGCAGAGCATTATCTGCAGTAAATACAGCACAAGTTGAGAAGTTCAATTAAAAAGGAATGAATGAAATTTGGGGCTATAGATAGGAAGCAATCACTGACTCTGCTAGGGAAATTAGGAAGGCTTTAAAGGGAAGATAATGTTTGAATCAGATTCCGAGTTTTTCCATGTTTTCCTTTCTTTATATATGCTTTGACCTTTGAGACGGTATTCATTTTTTGCTTCGATTTTTTTAAAGATTTTTATTTATTTATTTGACAGAGAGATCACAAGTAGGCAGAGAGGCAGGCAGAGAGAGAGGAGGAAGCAGGCTCCCTGCTGAGCAGAGAGCCCGATGTGGGGCTCAATCCTGTGACCCTGAGATCATGACCTGAGCCGAAGGCAGAGGCTTTAACCCACTGAGCCACCCAGGCGCCCCTTTTGCTCCGATTTTTATATTCATAGTTGGTTATGATGTGTAATCATAATCTCTCTTTGTATGATGGTTCTTTTGACCTCATTAGGACTTGCTGTCTCAATATATTTCAAGGACTGGGTCTTTTTCTCTTCCTTTTTCGTTTAGATGCAGACCTATAATTCACTGTTAACAGTACTCTCAAATGTTCTTGTCCTTTTGTCAATTTGCTACAACCTACTAGCAACACCCACACTCCGGAGGAATGTGAAACGTGCACCTCCTAAAATTCACCATTAGACAGACTGGTGACAATAAATTCATGCACAGCAACTGTATTAATTTGTTAGAGCTGCCTTACAAAGTACCACAGACTGGGTGACTTAAATGACAAAAGTTCATTGTCTCACAGTCTTGGAATCTAAAAATCCAGAATCAGGGTGTTGTCAGGATTAGGTCCTTCTCAGAGCTGTGGGGTAAGGATCAGTTGCAGGCCTTTCTCCTTGGCTTATAGATGGCCATCTTTTCCTAGTGTCTCTTCACATGGCATTCCTATTCATGTGTCTGTGTCTTTGTTCAGGGTTTCCTGTTTACAAGGACAGCAGTCATATGAGGCTAGAGCCCACCCTCATGATTTCATTTTACGTGATTTCCTCTGTGAAGACCCAATCTCCAAATAAGGGTTGCATTCTGAAGAACTGAGGATGACTACTATGTATCTTTTATTGGGGGGAGGGGCACACAATTCATCCATAACACTACCTTTAATATTTTCCCTATTGACTGTGCTTATCTATATTTAGATATTTTTATACTTCTCTAAATTCAAGGCCTTAACTTATTTTAGCAGATTATCTTTACTCATGCTTCAAAAAAAAAATGAGAAAAAGAAATGAGAAGAAAAGGAACAAATGTGCACACCTATATAGATCTATCACCACCCTCTTTCTCGTATATTTTTATAATAAAAATAAAGGACGTGTTTCTTCTCTTTACAAATAATCTGTTCAACTAAATCCTAAATGGTATTTCTTTCTACTTTTTAAAAGCTCAGTGCTGTTGATCAAATTCCCTCTCTTTTATTTTCAACTTCCTCTTTCTACTGGTCTTTCCCTATTAGCAGATTAAACATGCTCTCTGATGTCTCTCTTATTAAAACAGTCAGCTAATTAGTTAACTAATTGTCTTTGGTCACTTTTAAAATTTCATTATCTCTCATTTGTTACCCTGACGATTCCAATCTGGATTGCATACTCTTCACTCTTTACAACTCCCTAAAATTTTTAGTGACTATTGTGTTACCAAAATCATGCTCTCTATTTACTCTTTGAAAATTATATAGCATATAGTTTACCACCCATCCTTATAACACTGTCACTTGTTTTCTTTCTTATCAGACAAGGCCATGGTTTTCTTCCAAATTTCTGTTCACTTCTATTTCTAAATTCTTTTTCTTAACCAACTAGAAGTATTGGATTTTTATTTTTTTCCAGTGTGCCTTATTTGGTCTTTCGGCTTCTTACTTTAGACCCTTTTCTCTTTTAAGACTTTCTTTTTGGAACACCTCTCTCCCCTCTTCTCCCTCATCATATCACAACTAATTCTTACTCATCTTTCATATTTTAGTTCAAATATAATTTCCACAGGGTTACCTTGCCTAATATCACATTATAATTTCTGATGATCTAAAAAAATTGTTAAACCTTGACTTCCAATTCTTATTGAGTCATTTCTTTTTCTTTGTAAGTTTGAATTAAATATTGTCGTGACTATCGATGATAAGTAGCTTTGGGAAAATATCTTAATTCACCAGTGCCGAAAGTTCCATTCTCTGATTTTCACAAGCTCCAAGATGACATAGTCATGTTCTGAATTGTTTTCATTTCCATCGGATCAATTTCTTGCAATTAATAATTACTCAACAGAAATATTTTGGTTTAATGCTTTCTATGCCTTCTATGAAATTAAATGACCTTCTTAAATATCTTAGATTCATTTCTAAAATGTTTCTAATCAGGGCACCTGGGTGGCTCAGTCGTTAAGCATCTGCCTTTGGCTCAGGGCATGATCCCTGGGTCCTGGGATCGAGCCCCGCATCCAGCTACCTGATCAGCAGGAAGTCTGCTTCTCCCTCTCTGACTCCTCCTGCTGTGTCCCCTCTCTCACTGTGTCTCCCTCTGTCAAATAAATAAATAAATAAAATCTTTAAAAAAAATGTTTCTAATCTTTCATCAATTAGAACACAGCTGCTATAAAATTCTCTTTGTACTGATTTTAAAAACACTTTGTTAACTTTCAATGTGGCATCAGGAAACACTGAAACATTTATTAGAATGCCCAATACTTCATAATTTTTTTTAAAAATTCAGATAAAGGAAGTGCATGTAAGAGAAGTTAATTTGTTATGAAGCTGACAAAGGAGTACAGAAGCAAGCAAGTGAAAGATTTAAAACAGCTTTGGTTTGCAACTGCAGTCCCTAGGTGGTCTAATTCGAGCAGAACATTGCCACAAGGCACAGGACCCCGGCATTGTTAGAAACCACTCAAGTCATCTGCCATTTTGTCAGATGGAGGAGCTTCCCCACCTCGTCGATGAAGCTCATCACAGCCTTGACAACGTTGGGTTCCACATCATTAGTTTCCATTTGATTCTATAGCAACAAAATAAGAGAAAATTAATTATAGTAGATGCTGGAAACCAAATAGTGGAATTAAAATCCCAGCATTCTCATTTAATGGCCAAGAAACAAATTACACTATTACAGCAGAACAGCTTTTTTAACCTCCTGTGCTGGTTTCTGCATTTTGCTCAAAAGTGGAGCTTATACTCTTGAAATAAACAACTTTATTAAAAATGAATCGTGGAACAGTGCTGTGGAGAGTTCAGTCAGTGATTCTTTCCAATATGTGAACTCTTATGAAGAAACCACAACTACAGTTCTCAGAAAAACTACTTACCTCCCTCTGTTTGCTTAGTAAACAGAGCAACCTTTTTACTTCAAAATCTTCTCTTAGATGAACTCAAGCTGGTGGGACAGACTGCCAAACATTGGCACCATCAAATGATTATACATTTCATTCCAATTCCACTCTAAGGCTGATTAAAACAAGGAATTGTAAACAGATCCCATTTTAAATGGCGCTGATCCAAATTGCTGGCTCAGACTAAGGTCAAAATCAGAAAGGGCTTGAAAGGGAAAGATTGTAGGTACATCACGTGGCCAAAGAACCTCATTCAACAGACATGAGTCCTCCTTTCACCATAACTATGAAATTACAAAAGGACAAAGCTTTTAAGAAAGTACTTTATATAAATGACTTCTTGTTTTTATTCCCTACACTTCATTCTCTAATAACGCTCTATGTTAAAAAACAGCATTATAAGCTTTTGTAGCCATGTGAACACAAGGGTACACTAAATGGCAAATAGTATACTCAAGAATGCTTTCAAGCCTGCCACATTCCTTTCAAGTTTTATCTTAAATAGAAAATATAAGACTTCCCAAATGACTGAAACCAGTAATATTTTTGTTATTATCTATTGCGTGTGTATAAATACACACACACACACACACACACACGCACACGTGGAATATAGACAGGCAGATAGGACGAGATACTTTGAGATGCTGTAAAATTACTATATGGTAGCCTGGAAGACTACATTTAATTTCATTTAATTTCTACATACTCTCTTTTATTTTGTCATTTCCTATCATCTTTATACCTCTTTTTTTTTTCTTTTTTTTCATGTTTCTGTTTCTGTTGTACCACTTACCTCCCAGATGTTTATCTATTTGTATACAACTAGTATAGTTTCATTAATGAATCTACTGCTCTGTGACTTTGTAAAGGGTTCTTTCTGTTGAAGATCAGTTATCTCGTGTTTCCTTTTCTTTTCTTACTTTCAGCCACATCATAAAAATACACTTTTTCTTCATTTGGTGTTGTGCAGACAAGGAAAATCATCAGTAATACTTCATTCATTCTTCATGATTATTGTATTAATTACTTATTTTCTTCATAATTACTTATTTTCTTCAAGCAAATTACTTATTTACCTTGTATTAATTACTTATTTTCTTCATGCTAAGACATACGTTTTTACCGATCCTAAGATACCCATGATCTGACTTCATTCGCACAAATAGTTTTCAAAGACAAGCATTTTAAGGTTAGTTTCAAATGTAATAACATTGGAATGATTATAGTCTAGATCGAAAAACTCAAGATATATGTAAATTAGAGAAATCATGGTTAGATTACCAACAGGAAAAAAAATAGAGAACATATAGTTTAAGGGAAATGGGTTTGGCCATGTATGAAAATAGGGATCAAATGTTCAAACTATTTTGTAATAGGTACTGTATTCATAGTGTCATATTTACTGAACAATTTAATCTTCACAGTTAATTCTGCAAAGGTTTAACTATTGCCATATTGAAGTCAGAGAAGTTGACTAACCTGTCAAATGTCAGTTATTAGTCATTCTTACAGTACTGTTTTATCACTGGACAGTGATATTGTTGGCAAATTGTTTTATAGGAGAACTCTCTCAGTGTGTTCCTTTTCAAAATTTTCTGGACTCATTTCCTCCCCAAGATATGAGCAAATGTTGGTGAACTATGCTAAAAAAAAAAAATGACATTGTAGAGATTCAAGTTCACATTTGGTCCAATGCCCTTGATGTTTTTTACTGATCTTCAGTTTTAAGCAAGAAAGTGATTTAGGCAGAATAAACAGACTAGAGTACTTGGAAAGACTTAAATTTCAAATATACTTCTTAGAACACCATGACTTATAGACTAGATACATGATTATTTAGTGAGATCATGAAACTTATAATAATGATGTTTAAATGCATTTTCTCTTTCCAATTTTCTGATATTTAAGAATTTCCATATGCTAACTTTATTTTAGAATATCAGTTTTTGTGGATTCTTCATTAATCTGAGCCTCCTTAGTTGTATACTTACATATATAATTTACATACATTATATTACATACATGCATATATAATTTATATTAAATTTACTTATTTATTTATCAGAGAGAGAGAGAGAGAGCACAAGCAGGGGGAGTGGCAGGCAGAGGGAGAAGCAGACTCCCCACTTAGCTAGGAGTGCAATAGGGGACTCCATCCCAGGACCCTGGGATCATGACCTGAGCCAAAGGCAGACACTTGACTAACTGAGCCACCCAGGCATCCTAATGCAAGAATTTTTCAATGAAACTTTCTGTTTGGACACAATGTTTAATTAATTTTGAGCACGGAATATTATAGTTAGTCTTGGAAAGATACGCACAAACACACACATACACACCATCACCATCATCAAGGTAATAGGAAAGTGAAATGCTGTATAACCACAAAATCCTTACTTTTATGAAGGTTTTAGACAAGGCAAGGGATTATCCTGAAATAAATACTAACATCCTCATTTACCTTTCTATTTTGATTAAAAATGCCTTCAATAAATGCTTAACTTTCCTATATTAACCACATAAACTTAACATATTCAAATGAGAATTCTATATTAAATTCCTTAAGCAAGTTATTTTAGTGCAAGGTAATGACAAATTTTTATTCATGACCTATGGGTTCAACCCATTACTTTCTAGCCCCGTTTTGTATCTCGCAACACTTTTACTTGGATGCAATTAATTGAATGTTGTCACTGCTCCTACCCACTGTAAGTTTCAGGGTGGAATGGTAAATGACACTAAAATTGCTAAGTATTTCAGAAAGTTCCCTGGTAGTTAATAATGCTCCCAGGAAAATGGACTAGTATTTAGGAGGATGGAATTGCTTCATGGCAGAAGGTAAAAAACAAATAGCTGACTGTAGTGTTGTGCTTCAGCAGAGTCTGTAATTATACTTTTGCTCTTAAAGCAAGATGATTGAGAGAGATTAGGAGCAAAGGAGTGGCACGTTAAAATCATAAAGGAATGCTTTACCAAGAATAAGTAAAGAGAGAAACTTGAACATAGAAAAAGGGTTGGTGTCTCTATACTTCCTGCTTCACCTTACTCCTTAAGAGATAATGGAAGATTCAGCAGCAGAACTTCCCAGGCTGAAAATGGGACCATAGAATCAGGACCAGAACCTCAGAAGAATGATAAACAGCTTCAGTTTTTGACCCTAAATCAATAGGATGAATTGTGACCGCTGCATTTCAGATAAAACAAAGATCTCTTGTGGACAGAATATTACCTCTCCATACTAAAAAACCAGGCTGACTAACAGGGCCATTTTTCTTGCCAGTGGGGCTGAATTATCTTTCAATGCAGTTTGGTAAGAAATCCTTGGTCACATGGAAATGAAGATCACAGTTAGCAATCCATGGTTAGGACAATCTACATAACTTGTGAGATTCAGTGCAAAATGAAAATGCAGGGCCTCTTGCTCAGAAAGCAGGGGGAAAGTGCTATTAAAAATACTAAAATATAATTTTTTTCCTGAGCTTCCTCTCTGCTTGTTACGGTGTTTTTTATTTGCTAACTAATATTCTAAGTAAAGAAAACATATAATTTTAAAGTATTAACATAAATTTTATTGTTCATCTTTGTATTGTGCCATGCTAGTTTTAAATGCAAATATAAGAGCATTTAACTTGCATGTGGAATCACTGAAATTACACAATTTGTATTCCATAGCTCAAATATGCATAAGTATTTTGTCTTAATTGAACAGTGGAAACACTCCGCAAAACTAACTTAACTGTTTTCATTTCACTTCTTGAAATGCAAACATTTAAAACACTCTGTACCTTTAGCTTACAGAGAAAAGAAATGGACCTAAGGGTTGCTCTAATTTTCTCTTTCCCCCTTTGTCATTTTGAGCATAAGTGGTTAGATAATGTGGGTAAGTAACATGAATAAGAAAGGAAAGAATTTCTTGGACATTTGTGTTTCTTAAAATGCTGTTCCGCTCTGTCTGCCTTCAGAGCAAGTTCTGGTTCTAATGGAAGGCATGGCCTATCAGGCTTTCAGTCCCACAGCTTACTTATTCATAAACATGACACACATTGTATTTGCTTTAAGTCTCACTAAACTTGCTGCATTGTGCTCCACTGGAATTCTGTGCTCATGGCACATCATCAGTGCTGCTTGTGAATGGGTCAGCAATGAGTGGTGGGAGGAGTACATATGGTGCATATCTCCCCTGCTCCTGCTCCACTGTCCCATGGGACCTCACTGGCAAAACTCAAGTTCGGTGATAAAACAATTAAAAATTTTGAGATGGTAACAGCAAAGCATTAAAACAGACATGGCTCCTTTTTGACCATGGAGCTTTGTGCAATCACAGAGGCAGGAAGTCCTTGGCTCTACATGTGGCTGTTTCTTCCATTCACCTCAGTATTATCTGGTATGAACATCAACCCTTAACTTTGTAAGAAAATGCCAAAATATTCTCCAGAGTACCTTCATAATTACTGGCATTGTGCAGGAGGAATTCTGCTTACTTTGGAACCTTGTTGACACATGTATTGGTATTGTCAGGGTTTCCCCCCCCCCATGATAATAGATGTGTAATAGTAGTGAATTGCAGTTTTAATTTACATTTCCTGAAGTCTACGGATACTCTTTTCATTGTGCTTATTTTTCATGTGTCTATCCTCTTTTATAAAATGTCTTTTGTCATCTATCATCTATCTATATCATTTGTATCTTTACTATTGAGTGGTGAGAGTTCTTTATATAAAAATCTCACAATAGCTAGCCCCACAAACATTTGAACAAGCTGAAGGGCTAAAGATACACCTTTTTTATCTTTAAATAAATTGTATGTAGAATTGTCAGCTTGGTTTTTGTCTGCTTAAATCAATAGATTCTGAATACCAACCTTATTAAATTCTTGAAGGCATTGCTAGGTGGGCATTTGCCATATTTTAACAAATAAGAAATTACTGTTCCCACCAAGTACTTAATCCATGAAGGGAGCTGGTAGGTTTTCCTTCATTAGTTATACCAAGTATTGACTGAGGGAAGACGTTTTAGCTTATCATTGCACAAAATTTGGAATTTAAAAAATAATTAAGGAACTATGCTTTGATCCACAAATTGTGGCTATAGTTAATATTGTACATTCTTATGTCTAAATATATAAAATAATTTTCCATTGTTAAAAATTATTCAAAAATATAAGTCTGATGACAACATAATATTCTCTTGGTGTTTATATGTTTTCTTTATGTAAATAATCCTATTATGTGTGCATTTGGATTGTTTCCAGTTTTATTTTGTTTGATTTATAAATAATAACAAAATGAACATGCAGATAAATAAATTTTACTGTGTATCTCTTAATTTGTTTTTCCATATAGACTCTCAGAAATGGAATTATCTTGACAAACAGGCAATTGATCTAAATAATCTATCACTATGGTATAAAATAGAGTATTTCAACAACTTTCTCCTATGTATCATATGTCCTTTATTCTTTCAAATATCAAGACTAATTACTCTTTATGAAGAAACTGGAGTTAATGGTCAAACAATAAATTTCCAATTCATTACCACCCCATAAACAGATACTTTGAGCTCCTTTACAAAGAGTACATTCATGTGTGTATTACTTATTCTTTAAATTAGTTAAATCAGTACCTATCAATGTGTACTTCAGAGGCAGCATGGAAACTAGTTAATAGGATCTGGAGACAACCTGAAACAGTTTGAAGCTCCGCTTTCTCAAATAAAAAGGCAACACAATAAAGTATCATTCTAATGCTAGGGAACAAATACCACTTCTAATGTTCTTTTCTTTTGAGTTTCTGGGATTGCAATTAGGCACT
The DNA here is from genome assembly GCA_002007465.1 of Ailurus styani. NCBI lineage: Eukaryota > Metazoa > Chordata > Mammalia > Carnivora > Ailuridae > Ailurus > Ailurus styani. Next base: position 2,012,713 of record LNAC01000246.1, read on the forward strand.
GTTTGGGGGTCGTTTTAGATAATCCAATAAATGTTATAAGTGACACTCTACAACACAACCTGCATAGCATGTGTGTCTTTTTTTTTTTAAGATTTTATTTATTTATTTCACAGAGGGAGAGAGATCACAAGGAGGCAGAGAGGCAGGCAGAGAGAGAGGGGGAAGCAGGCTCCCCGCTGAGCAGAGAGCCCGATGCGGGCCTCGATCCCAGGACCCTGAGATCATGACCTGAGCCGAAAGCAGAGGCTTTAACCCACTGAGCCACCCAGGTGCCCCAGCGTGTGTGTCTTGATACAAACTCATAGCTTTGCTTCCTCTTCATTCCCTAGATTCCTGTTCCCACACCCAAGCTGTGATTCTTGAACGGCAGGATCTGCAACTGATGTTTGTGCCTGTGTTGATGTTTGTGTCTGGTCAGAGCCCAACATTGTTCTTATTCTTTCCTCTTGTCGATAGTTTCCTTGCACTTAGGTTATACCAAATAAATGATATCCATGTGTGATAATTACCTAGACCCAGAAATGCTCCACTTACTAGTAACTAAATCTGAAAGCTGAGATCAGTGTTCAGAGATTCACTATGCTGCTTGACTAAGATATTTGAGTCTTTACGGTCTCAAAAACTGGTTGTAAATCTCGCCAAGAGTGGATTACACTATTTCAGTTCTTAACTGTATTAGTTCTTTTTGGAACATAGAAGTGCAGAGGCAAGCACAATTTTTTAATTAAAAAGTCTACCGGACATTTTCAAACCTTCAAAAAGGTTCATGTCAGCTTCTGTTCTATAAATGTGCAAGCCTATTTTTTTTCCTTTGGTGGCAGCTGTTCCTTCACCTGTAATTCAGCACATAATTTCAGAAGCACCTGGGATCCTGTATATCATATGAAAAATTATGGTATGTTTGAACAGATGCCTGTATGAGTATATTCTCAGATGGATGGATATTATGGAGAGGTTTTTTTAAATTTTTATTGATTTTAATTTTTTGATTTGTCATAAGTTTATCCTATACACCAGTATGGATAAACAGATGTAATTAATTAAAATAGGCATATGAATACCACCACCACTCTTTTCCATACTACATCTTAAACATAAGCATTAGTATGCCACTACATCTGATAAGGGAAAAGGAAATAAAAATGAATGTAGTCAGTGTGTTATCATACATGGAAATTCCTTTTTATCCAATTGCAGGCTCCAATTTTCAATGTAAGTCTTACTTTTAGACTGATTTTTCATCTTGTTGGAAAATACAGTGTCACTAAAACTATGCTCAACATTCTCACTAATGTGGTTCACTTGTGAAAATCTGTCCATTATTCTTTTTTTAATGACAAATATTTTTTGTTACGTAGTGAACACCAATATGTCACTAAATAAGCAAAAAAAATGAAAAAAGAACAGAACGTTAACAAAACCCCAGAGATCTTTCACATAATAATGTGATCTTTGTGCACATCCACCTTCCCCAAATTATAGTCATTATCTTGACTGAGGATCAGTTTCTTGCTCTCCATTATTAGATTTACCATATAAACATAAATCCTTAAATATTACAAGTTAATTTTGTCTTTTTGAAGTAATTTAATATAACAAAATTATAAACCATATGCTCTTTTATGGACGTTTTCTTCACTCATCATTACATTTGTAAGACTTATCTGTGTTGTTGTATGTAGATGCATTTCTTTCATTTTCATCAATCTTTGGCATTCTATTAATTGAATAAACCACAATTTAGTTATCCTTTCTCCTCTTTTCCACTACTCTTGAAGTTTATGGTATTTGGGTGTGTACTAGAGAGTTAACAGAGAATGGCATTCAAAATAATGTCACTTCTCTAAGTCTGGCTATAGTTAGCATGCTTACCTGCCCTGTCACTTTATTTTCAGAAATCTGTTACTTCCCTATGCCAGACTAACATGGGTGTATTAGGAACTGCCTATGGAATCTGATTTTAAACACCACCTTTTCAGATGGTTTGAAGCAGTAAAATTAAGGTAGGATCAAGAAACCTACCAGTTTTAGAATCATACAATGTGATTCTTACATCAATAGATTATTAAAGTTTGGGAGACAACACATCACTAAAGAACTTTTAATTTAGAATTTCTTACAGTGCTTAAATCTAAACCGGTGAGGCAACTGATTCTCAAAGCAGTAGATTACTCTTGTCCTTTTATTCCTATTCATGTCTGATAGTCTTACCCCCTTTTAGAATAGTCACCACCCAATCACCCCTCCATCCCTCCTCGCAACAGTACCAGTGTCTGGGACATATCTCCTTTATATGGCATATTAGGTCACTTGATGTTAGTCTTCTGCTTCTCTAACAGAAAAACATCTTTCCCTAACAGCACCACTTCTCTTTCATTTATCTCAAGTAAAGACTATTTTTTTCAAATGCTTTCTCTGATTCATGAGTTTAGAAGATTAAAAAAGGTCAGCATTTTCGTCTGTTGTTTCTAGTGCTAATGTCAGGCCATTGCTCACCTACTGTCATTCATAATCCATAATATTTTAATCATGTTTTTGAAAAATTGCTCTGTTATTGATTGGTGCTAATAATAGAATGGAAATAAAACATGTAAGACATCAGTTAATATGCCCATTGCCATTAGTACATACCTTTACCAATTTTCTATTAACAACCCTGTAAGTGTACTTTATCAAATATGAATTTACACAAACATGTTAAGTTCTGTGGCTGGTTACTTATCACTAAGGTCAGTTAATTATAGAAAGACCAAATTTGTCTGGCATAGTTTACTTTTTACAAAGCCAATCTGCTTTTCTACCCAGTACCTTGTGTTCTAGGATTATTGCAAATTGATTGTTTAGGGTGTGTTCTAATTACTTTATAGGTATCGAAATTAAGACTAATGGTTTTTAAATACTGTAAAAAAGAACCAAGACAATAAGCCCAGAATGGAGTCACTTTTACTAAGCCCTATGTCCCCAAACTGAGATTTAATTTAATTATAGTTTTGGCTCTCCCAGAAATGGAGACTTAAGCCATTCAATCAGGAATTGCCTGATGAAGCACTGGTTAGGTAATCTTCCTGATAGATCTCTGCCAACCCCCAAAGGAAAGTAATCTTATAATAACCTGATTTTTTGCCTAGTTGAACTTTCTTGTTCCCTCTCCCTTCTGTCTATAAAAGTCTTTCATTTTGTGTAGCTCCTCAGAGCCCCTTTCTGTCCACTAGATGGGATGCTGCCCAATTTGAATCAATTTTTGCTCAAAGTTTTATAATTTTTAATATGTGTCAGTTTATCTTTTAATATTACCCAAGTCAGCTTTCTCTCCCCTTTAAAAATATGAGCAGAAATAATGTCTTTCTCTGCTTTTTCAAGTACTTTTCCTCCTATAGTCTCTCTATATTTCAAAAAAAGAGCTGATAGTTCAATACAGTTATCTAGGAATTTAACAAATCCTTAGGCTGAAGGCTGTTTGCTCATCTGATCTAAATGAACTTGTTTTCTTCAGCCAAGAATCCCTTCCCTCCTCTTCTTCATGTGGATTCTTCCTACCCTATTATTGGCAATGTTTCTTTGGACCCATGATCACGATTGAATTTATATATATATACTTATTTATACAGGTGTTAGTCTAAAGNGGATTCTTCCTACCCTATTATTGGCAATGTTTCTTTGGACCCATGATCACGATTGAATTTATTTATATATATACTTATTTATACAGGTGTTAGTCTAAAATATTAAATAACTTTTGGTGGAGTGAGACAGAAAGGAAGGATGGGGAGAAGTAGGTCTTAAGAAGAATAGTAATAGGGGAGAGGAGAAGGAAGGAAGGAAGGAAGCCCCTGGACTCAGTAGCACACAGTTAATAAACTATCTCAGTAATCCCGAGGGAACTGTGGAGGAGAGAATTATTGTTTTCATAACGTACAGCTGGTCTAAACTCATCTAAATCAAGGTGAGCTCTTCTAGGATGAACTTCATGCACACTGAGATACCGGAGATTAAGGGCAGACAGTGAGTGGCAGAATCTGCTCTGTGTGTGGCACTTCACTGTCAGTCACGTAGTCCTCACAGCAACACAGTTATTTTAGCAGTATTAGTCTCACTTCATGAAAAGAAAACTAAGGTCCAGAAAGGTATCGCGACTTGACCAAACAATGCCTGGGTTTGTAACTAGATGTGGGCGGTTTCCTTGATTCATTTCACTGCACTGTCTCACTTACTATCTAACTTTGTCCTTAGTTTTGTGTATATTTACTCATTGAAGTACAATCTGTTTATAAAGAACACAAACCTAATGTGTTCAGTTTGAGAAACTATGACCTTTTACACATCTGAGTAACCACCATCCTAGAAAAAAATATAGAGCATTTCTACAGCTGAAAATCCCTGGGGCTCTTTTCCAGTCAGTGCCCCACCTTCAGGAAACAAAGACGTTTGCCTTTCTGTTGTCATGGCATAGTTTTTTCTGTTCTTGTACTTGATAGATAGATGATAGATAGATAGATAGATGATAGATAGATAGATAGATAGATAGATAGATAGATAGATAGATAGATAGATAGATAGATAGATAGATCTATATATATATAAAGAAACAGTATGTGTTCTTTTCTGTCTTGCTCCTTTTGGGCAACATGATGTTCATGAACCTCATTAATGTTATTTTGTGTATTATTAGTAGCTTCTATCTTTCACTACTGAACTGTAACTCATTGTATGATGAATATGACATTCTTCTATTGATGGGCCTTTATTCTGTTTCCAGCTTGTAGGTAAATAGATGTGGAATTGCAGGGTCACATTGTAGGTCGATGTTTAGCTTTATACTAAACTATCAAACAGCTTTCCAAAATGCTTGTATCAGCTTGCATTTCTACTCACAAATTATAACAAGTCCATTTGTTCCACATCTTCACCAAAATTTGATAGTGTCAGGTTTTTCATTATTTTGTTAATTCTGGTGAATGAAATGTTCTCATTTGCCTTTTCCCCACTTTGTTTTGAAGTGTTGGTACAAATGTCATGCCATTATTAAATGCTTATATTGTCTTTTATTGATTTGTAGGAGTTACTTAAATGTTCTGGATGTGGATGCTTTTCCAGAAACATGTCTAGAGATAATTTTATGCTATAATAATATAACAACATAACATAATGTAACATAACATATAATATACTATAATTAGATATACCAGATACATAATTACATGCATTATATATCAGTTATATAATTTTCTAAATGGTATCTTTGATAAAAAAGTTTAATTTTTATAGAATACAAATTATTATTAGGTTTTAATTTTATTGTTAGTGATTTTTATCTTTTGTTTAAAAAACACTTGACTACCCTACAATCACGAAATTCTTTTCTGTGTTTATACCAAAGGTTATATAAAGTTAGCTTCTACATTTTAGTACTCTGATTGAGCTAATTATGTTAAGACTCTCTTTATTCCATTTGGATATTCTCTTTTTAAACACTTTTTATTAAAATGTCATTACTTGTAAAATTGCTTTGGTACATAGATCAAACATTACCAATTCATATGTGGGCTAGGGGGTTGGGATAATATTTAATTGCATTGATGTTTGTTTATCTTTATTTCAGTGTTAATCTCTTTTTATCACTGTAGTCTTACACTAAGTTTTGAGATTAGGTAAATCCTACCTTGTTCTTCTTCAAGAGTGTTTTGACTATTCTAGATCTTCTGCACTCCATATAAATTTTAATCAACTTGAAGTTGGTCATTTTTCAGACACACAAACAAAAGCCTGATGTTTGGATGTTATCTAATCAGAAATAAAATCTTTAAGATTTTGAGTACATGTACTCAGTATATCTAGTTACATCTTTTAAAAACATTTACTTATTTGTTTATTTTATTCAGGTATCACTGACATATAACATATTAATTTCAGTTATACAACAATTATTTGATATTTGTATGTATTGCAAAGAGATCACTACAGTAAGTCGAGTTGAGATTTGTCACTATATATAGTTCCAAATATTTTTTTCTTGTCATAAGGACTTCTAATATCTATTCTCTTAGCAACTTTTAAAATACATTTTCAATATATTTTTAAATGTACTTTTAGTTTTTACTGTAGTGACCCAAACAAAATATTCTGTTAATATATTTTCTTGCTTTTTAAAATATACTCATAAGATGTTTTTTTAACAATTATGATAATAGAATATGTGTGTGTATGTGTACATTATATATATTATATATATAATATATATTACATATATTATATACATATATATTCCTACTTCCTAGAAGTTGAGTTTGTCAATGTAAAAACTAAAGTTGAAATAAAGTGTTCTGACAATAATTTTATGATAATTTCATAATTCTAATATTTATTTATAAGATTTATCAAATATAGGTGAGCCTGGGTGGCTCATTCAGTTAAGTGTCTGCCTTTAACTGGGGTCATAATCCCAGAGTCTTGGGATCAAACCCTGTATAGGCTTTCTGCTCAGCAGGGGATCGAACCTTATCATAGGCTCTCTGCTTCTCCCTCTGCCCTTCCCCTCACTCATGCTTGTATGCACTCTCTCTCTCTGAAATAAATAAATAAAATCTTTAAAAAGTTTTAAAAAGAACCTATTAAATATATAATTTCGGGACACCCGTGTGACTCAGTCAGTTAAGTGTCTGACTCTGGGTTTCAGGTCAGGTTGGGATCTCAGTCAGGGTCATGAGATCAAGCCTCACATTGGGCTCTGTGCTCAGTGGAGAGTCTGCTTGAGATTCTCCCGCTCCCTCATCCTCTGCCCCTCCCCTCACTCTCTCTTTCTCTGTCTCTATCAAATAAATAAATAAAATCTTAAAAATAAATAATCTATATAATTTAATAGTCTAATATATTTATAGTGAGTAAATTAGAAAAAGGTAATCATGATAGTTTATAAAGTACATAAGAGATTTTAGAAAAATGGTAAAAGCATACCATAAATATTTTTTGTAACTTTTATACCAAATAGCCTTTATATATGTGGATCATGCCCATTGATTTTAATAGACTTGTGTTTTAAAAAATAAAATAAAATCTGTTGCATTCATTTTTATAACCTATTTTTGCTTCATGATATAAAATAGTAATCATTCAAAAGCAATGAAAAGCTTTCAAATTAAAGTAATATTAAATGATGTGCAGTGTTTATTTCACCTTCTATCAGTTGTGAATAATTAATTTTTAGCCTTAAATATGGGCACAGGAAGAGTTCTTTAAATAAATGAAATCCAAACTAGCACTTGGATCATCACCCTCAAAGCTTTTGAAACTCTAATAATTACTTGTCTGCTGCTGCCTAATTTCATAATTCCGAAGGCAATGGCACTGATAACAGTTTCACAATTTTCACAACTTAAATTAATTAATTACTGCAATGTGATTGACAGAATGGGGAAGGAATATTGTCTATACTGGTTTTTGTTCCCAGGCAAAAAGCCAGAGATCCTGAGCCTAAACAGAATGAGAGGAAGTAAAAACAAATGAGGTAAAATGATTTTAATGAGGTTGTGGATGTATTTTGCTTCTGATAAATTCTGCTCCCTCAAAAAAAAAACAAACCAAAAACCAAAACAAAAAACCAAAACAAAAAAATCCACCAAAAATAAAACCCACAAAAAATAAACTTTATTTGAAGAAGGTTCAAGCACAGTGGGGAGACAATAGTGATTCCCAAAGATTTCAGGAAACTATTTAGGATGTCACATCTCCCTCTGTCCCTTATAGGTTCACGTCTATATTGACATATTATTTATGAATGTGATATAATATTTAGACCTTTTGATAAAGCATGCTGCTTGAAGCATATTTGGGAAGCAAGAAGTGGTAGAAGCGAGAAAGCCAAGAAGAAAAAAATTGCCATTTAAAATTTTATTTTTTGGGCGCCTGGGTGGCTCAGTGGGTTAAAGCCGCTGCCTTCGGCTCAGGTCATGATCCCAGGGTCCTGGGATCGAGGCCCACATCGGGCTCTCTGCTCAGCAGGGAGCCTACTTCCTCCTCTCTCCTCTCTCTCTGCCTGCCTCTCTGCCTACTTGTAATCTCTCTCTCTGTGTCAAATGAATAAATAAAAAAAAATCTTTAAAAAAAATAAAATTTTATTTTTTGAGGAATAATGAGGTATTTTTTAAAATTAGTCATGAAAAATAAGAGTAGATTATTATTGTTGATATTTTTTGGAGGCTATACATTAATGTAGTCTTGGTGCCTTGTGGGTAAGATACTCTGTAAGGGACTTCAGTGATTCTCAGAATATCTGATTCCTGAGCAACAAAGTAAATCTTACCAAAGGAAACACACATTCTCTTTCTGATTTTCCCTCAAGCTTACAAGAATCCCTAGGTCCAGAAGGACATAGCCTTCCCTTAGTGAACGTGTACAAAAAGAGAGAACAAGATTTCCGGTGTCTCTTCCTATCAGGGTATCAATCTCATCATGATGGCCCCACCTTCATGACCTCATCTAAACCTGCTAATCTCCGAGGCCCCATTTCCAAATACCATCACCACATTATGGTTTAGGGCTTCCACTTACAAATTTTGAGGAACATAATTTGGCACATAACACTATGGCTCTATTTCATGAGCATGTATTTACCTTAGAATTGAATCATCAGTAGTATATATTGAAAATGTTAAATTTCCTGAAATTACTTAGAGATATCCTGGCATAGCCAATAAATAGTATTATAATGCAGCAGTGCAAAGAAAACACCCTTTTTCAGTTCTAGCAAAAGTCAACATAGGAAAGCTGTTCTGTGAGCAAATCCTATGAGTTCTCATCACAAAAACATTTTTTTTCTTTTTCTTTCTTTTTATTGTATCTATGACAAAGACGGATGTTAACTGAACCTATTGTGGTAATCATTTCACAATATATATATATAAATCAAACCATTATGCTGCACCTCTAAACTTACACAGTGATGTATGTCAATTATTTCTCAGTAAAACTGGAAAAAATGGGGGGGAAAAGTCCAATTAATATTTTTAGTATTTTAGTGGATATTCTGTCTCTGCATTAGTGGGTATACACAATAGTTTACACCATTTTTAAATGGCTTCTTTATAGCAGCCACAAAATTTTTCTGGTTCTTAATGTCTACTAATTTAGATATACCTAATTTAGGGCACCTGGGTGGCTCAGTGGGTTAAGCCTCTGCTTTCGGCTCAGGTCATGATCTCAGGGTCCTGGGATCGAGCCCCGCATCGGGCTCTCTGCTCGGCAGGGAGCCTGCTTCCCCCTCTCTCTCTGCCGGCCTCTCTGCCTACTTGTAATTTCTCTCTCTGTCAAATAAATAAATAAAATCTTTAAAAAAATATATACCTAATTTAGGGTTTTCATGTCAGCATGTCTCATCACAGTAACTTAGCAGAGTTACCCTGAGCCTCTCCAGATAGTTCTATCATATCAGAGAGTATAAAAAACAAAGATGGAGCAGAGAAAGAAGTTGAACTACAGGGCAGATACAACAATGACCCCAACCAGTTCCTTGAGGAGCTTTGTATCTGGAATGTCCTTTCAGAGTTTTCCCAAATGGAGTAAAGGATCCCAATGTAGGGGACATTGGAGCTCCCGTATTGACCAGCTATGGGATGCAGGCTTCCCCTAGGCAGGAAATGTAATATTAAGCAAATCATGCCTTTTCAGTGGAGGCCAGTTCCTGAAGAGTGGTTCAGCTGTAAATTTTCAGCAACCAATGCTCTCAATAGATGGAAAATGAGTCACTACGCTTGGTGGAAATGGTCTATTGAACCTCAGATTTGCTCTCAGAGTACCAGCTAAATTTCCCTGGAATGCTGCATTACTGAACACTATTTTAAAAGTTCCAGCAAGACCAGCTTTTCCTTGCACAGAAAATGACTTTCCCTTGGATTGGAACCTATTTTAATAGAGAAAAACAATTTTAAACTGACTTCTCTTGCTAAAAAGACAAAATTTTACTATGAAAAGAGCTCTGTATTCAGAACCAGAAAACTAGTCTTAAGTTCTATCGCTTGCTTGTTTTTTGACAAGCGTGTTGATCTACATTTGTAATGATTATTATTTGCTAATACTATTGAAGTATAAGGAAATACATTGTAAAAAATCCAGGCCTGATAAAATAAATAAGATAAAAAAATGTAAGATAGCTGAATAAGAAGTCAATCAACCAACTAAGCAAGCAAATGAAATGCAAATGTAAAAATTCTACAATACAACAAAAATAATCCTAAAACAAATAGTGGAAAAGATCTATTCACAATAGCAGCAAAACCAATCCAATTTCTAGGGAAAGCTAACAAGAAATGTGCAAGACCTATGTGAGGGTAAATATAAACTTTATCAAAGGACATAGAAGAAAACCTAAATATATATGGAGACGCATATATATATATATGTTCTTGGATGTAGTGTGATATAAAGATGCCAATACTTTGTAAAACTATATAAATAAACTGAAGTTTCTGTCTCTTTTATTGCATTTCAAGAAAATATTCAGACTTTAATCAGATAAGAAGGTTAATTTAGAATCATAGAAATTACAGGAATGTGTGCGTGTGTGCATGAAGGGAGTGAAAGCTTTCCTTCTGAAGTGAATTGTTTTGGTAAATGGATAGAGAAAATACATAGTGGTTTCAAATGTAAACCCTGAAGAAAATGTTGTCAAGTCAGAAAATTATGAATTTTAGACCTAATCTCTAATTAGACTGTTTCTTACATTAGCAACTCCATGTGATCAAGTCCAGCATGAATGGTTGCTAGGAATTACGCATTTTTATAATCCAGGTTAATAACTTTTGGAGCAATGCCAATACTGACCAACAGTTACTTTATACATTCTCTACAACCTAATGATAGCCTTATAAGGAATTTCAGAATAATCAACAGGACAGTTTGCTGAATGACATTGTGTCTTTTTAGATTGCCTTGCGATGAGCCAACTGGGATTGTGGCTTTCTCTTCCCAATACAAAGGGCTTCCCACAGTCTCTTTTTCTGGATCAGCTCTTGCATCTTGCATGCTATTTGTATACGATTCTTCTTCCATTTTTTGGACATATAATTTCAGACAATTTATAGCCCAAGTGCACCAGACTACTTTGAAAGGAATTATGGAATGGGAGAATAAGAAGGGAGTGGGTCCCAGTCCTACAACACAGACCCACAGCACATGCGGCTACACCCAGGAGTAGGTGCCCCTCTGCAGGGTGGCAGATTCATGTCTTGTTCTTATGGCCATCTGGTTGCTATTTTTTTTTCCCAATAATATTTTACTTTTGTATGATATCACTTGTAGAATGGCAAAACCCTGAATCCTTACAGAGTCTATGGTCTGAGCAATAAAGAGAGTCTGATTCCTTACTGAGGGGCATGGCAGATCTTATTTCTAGAACATGAAAAAGTCTATTCTTTGGAAGTAGGAAAACAAATAGAAGGGTAAGCAGTGTCTCTTCTTTTTCCTAGATATGGATAGGCCAGTTAATTCATGGCCTACGGTAGGAAGATAAGTTGGATTGCTTTCTGAATGACCCATGTGGTTTTTTCCTGACTTCTAGCACTGGTCATTTTTTCCTCTGTACCTGCCAGTGGGAGGACCAATAGGATCTCAGCATTCTCCTAATGTCTCCAGATGCTATCCCTATGGTTACCCAGCTGCATGCATGTTCATTGTTCCCCTAAACAGCTAACATTCAACATGTGCAAAACCACTATCAAAAGAGAGGCCAGTGAAAATAGAGAGCAGAGGGCAGGGTTCTTTGCTGGAACACAGATTAACAGTGTTTCCAGCTGCTGGAAGCCTCAGGTAGACCTCTCCTGAAGCATTTAAGAGGCTTCATGCTCCTTCTTGCTGACCTTCTGCTCGAAAGTTTCCCCTAATAAGTTGATTTTATCTTGCACACATGTTATTGCTGTGTTTGTCTTCCCTCATGACTACATAGGACTTTATTATTCTAAATTTTATTTTGGAGAGTATATTAGTTTACCATTGCAGTGTAACAGATTACGACAATGACTTAAAACAGGACAGATTTACATGTTATGGCACTTTTTTTCATGTCAGAAATTTGGGCATAGCTTAGTTATAGTTTAGCTGGGTCTGCTCAGGTTCTCACAAGGCTGAAATTAAAATGCTGAACTATATTATTATCTGGAGGCTTGTGTTAGGAAGAATATGGTTCCAAGACCATTCAAGTTGTTGGCAGAATTCATCTGTGGCTGGTTCCTTGCTGAATTTCAGCTGGGTTCCACTGTTTTTGGAGGATGACTTCCTTCCTTACCACCAGGCCCTTTTACAATGTGGTATATTATTTCTTCAAAGCCAGTAATGGAGTATCTTTCAATCCAGTCTGCTGAGATGGAGTCTTAATACACCATGATGTAATCATGGGAGTGATATCCCAAGACCATTGCCATATTCTCTGGGGTAAAAGTGAGTCACAGATCTTTTCCCCACTTAAATGGAGGGAGGTTTATGAAGTCATAAGGGATTAGGATATGTCTGCCACAGATATTAAGTATGAACAAATGATACTAATAATACAAATAATAATACTATACATTTTCGAAAACAATACATTTTTGAAAACAAGAAAAACAATGAGGGGTATGTTGTTTTATTTTACCTCAAAATATTCCATAGGATTATTTTTTCCAGAAGGCAAAGACTGCTTTTATTATTTTTAAAAATAAAAATATTTTTATTATTTTATTAGTTTTTGTTTGTTTCAAGCTTTTATTTAAATTCTAGTTAGTTAACATATAGAATAATATTGGTTGCAAGAGTAGAAATTAGTGATTCATCACTTACATATAACACCCAGTGCTCACCCTAATAAGTGCCCTCCTTAATACCCATCACCTATTTAGCTCATTCCCTGCCTAGCTCCCTCTATCAACGTTCACTTTGCTCTCTGTTGTTAAGATTCTCTCTCTCTTTTTTTTAATTTTATTTTTTCAGTGATCCAAGATTCATTGTTTATGCCCCAGTGCTCCATGCAATACGTGTCCTCCTTCATACCCATCACCAGGCTCATCTGTCCCCCCACCCCTTAACCCCCAAAACCTTCAGTTTGTTTCTCAGAGTCCACAGTCTCCCATCTTCTGTCTCCCCCTCCATGGTTAAGATTCTCTTATGGTTTGGTTCCCTTTCTTTTTTTTTTCTTTCCCCTATGTTCATCTGTTTCGTTTCTTAAATTCTACTTATGAGTGAAGTCACGTGGTATTTGTCTTTTTCTGACTGACTTATTTTGCTTAGGATAATATGCTATAGCTCCATCCATGTCACATTTTTCACAAAGCTAGAATAAACTGTCCTAAAATTTGTATGGAACCACAAAAGACCCCTAATAGCCAAAACAACCTTAAAAAAGGAAAACAAAGCTGGAGGCATCACAATTCCAGACTTCTAGCTATATTACAAAGCTATAGTCATCAAGACAGTATGGTACTGGTTCAAAAATAGACACATAGATCAATGGAACAGAACAGAAAACCCAAAAATGGACCCACAACTGTATGGTAATCTTCGACAAAGCAGGAAAGAATATCCAATGGAAAACAAATGGTGTTGAAAAAACTGGACAGCAACATGAAGAATGAAACTGGGCCACTTTCTTACACCACACACAAAAATAAATTCAAAATGGATGAAAAACCTAAATGTGAGATAGGATACCATCAAAATCCTAGAGGAGAACATAGCCAGTAACCTCTTTGACATGGGCTGTAGCAACTTCTTACCAGATACGTCTCCTGAGGCAAGGGAAACAAAAGCAAAAATAAATACTGGGATTTCATCAAGATAAAAACCTTCCGCACAGTGAAAGAAACAATCAGTAAAACTTTTTTTTTTAAGATTTTATTTATTTGACAGAGAGAGACATAGCGAGAGAGGGAACACAAGCAGGGATAGTAGGAGAGGGAGAAGCAGGCCTCCTGCTGAGCATGGAGCCCAATGTGGGGCCTGATCCCAGGACACTGGGATCATGACCTGAGCCAAAGGCAGACACTTAACGACTGAGCCACCCAGGCACCCCTCAGTAAAACTTTTTAAAAGACAACTTTTAGAATGGGAGAAGTTCTTTGCAAATGACACATCTGATAAAGGGTTTGTATCCACAATCTATAAAGAACTTAGTAAAACCTTATTAAGTAAAATAATAATACAGTTATTATATAGTAATAATAATCCAGCTAATAATAATTATATATTATATAATTATTATATATTATAGCATATATAATTATATTACATATTATATTGTTATGTTAATTATATTATATATTATAATTATATATGATAATATAAATATGCTATTATATATTTATGTATAACATATAAAATAATTATAATAATATATAATAATTATAAATATAATAATAACAATAATCTGAAATAAATAATCCAGTTAAGAAATAGGCAAAAGACATGAACAGATTTTTCCCAAAAAAAAGACATACAAATGGGTAACAGCACATGAAAAGATGCTCAACATCACTCATCATCAGGAAAATAGAAATCAAAATGACAATGAGATACCACCTCACACCTGTCAGAATGGCTAAAATTAACAACTCAGGAAACAACAGATGTTGGCAAGGATGTGGAGAGAGGGAAACCCTCTATACTGTTGGTGGGAATGCAAATTGGTGCAACCACTTTGGAAAACAGTTTTTAGGTTCCTCAAAAAGTTAAAAATAAAATTACTCTATGACCGAAAATTGCACTACTGGGTATTTGCTCAAAGGATAAAAAAATGCTGATTCGAATGGGGCACAGCACTATCAACAATAGCCAAATTAAGGAAAGAGTCCAAATGTCCATCGATTGATGAGTGAATATGGAAAATGTGGTATATATAATGGCATATTACTCAACCATCAAAAAGAATGTAATCTTGCCATTTGCCATAGGATTTGATCAATTAATTTACTGTGGTAAAGCAGTGAGTGGAAACAAGAAAAAAAAAGGGACAGTAGAATAGAATTGACAGTCCATAAGCAGATGTACATTTATCTTGATATATGTAATATTGAAAAAAAAATAACTACTAGCCAATGATGTTGGAATAATAGGATACCACAATGGGGAAAGCAGTAAGTTAAAGCTTATCTTACAAGTAAAAAGACTGTTACTATTTATGATGAAGTTAATAATGCTGATTTAGGTTAAAAGAGAGATTAATTTCAAAAGAAATATTTGGAATCATATATGGAGTAGCAGGTTATATGATCTGTTATCACTTATATCACTATTCCCATGTGGACCTATGATTCATTTTTCCCTCTTGGTTTTTCAGTGTGAGAGTCCACATCTACTCCACTCAGAAGATTTCACACATAAAAATATATTTCTTTTCATTATTTTATTTTATAAAGAGCTTCTTGTAAATATGGACATTTATTTTTGGACCACTTTATTTCTATCCTTCTTATATTATGTCTTAAAACTAATTGCTTCTTTTCTATTTTACGACACAGAATTACATGAATTAAAGATTGTTATTCTATAATGTTTTAAATGTTCATGAGAGTTGTTTGAGTACAAAGCACTAGAAAAAAATGGTTTATGGAATACTTTGATACATTGTAGAGTTGGTTCTAGAAGGGATTCAGTCAATTGATAATCTCCTGAACCATTGTTTTCTGCTCATATTGCTGATTACTTTTGCATGCAATTTATTCTCACATAATTATTAAAGTATAATTAAACTATAATTTGTCCAAATATAAAGTATGATAGAATAGCTATTCTTTCTTTGAACATCATGGACTTTATTATTCAGTGGAAAATGTTTCTGGATAAGATCAAGAAAATCTCACTGTCTTAAAAAAAATCCTATAAATACACAGAAGTTCTCATTAAGTTTTTAGTTCATTAAGCACTTATTAGTCCCACTCCTCACTATATCCCAGCCAATCTGAGCACACACACTGCGCTCTCCCACATCACATGCATTCACACCATCTCACTCACACATACCTCACTTGCGCAGAAAATCACAAACATGTAAGTATATTTACTCACACATAATCAAAGACTCTCACTTTTTTTAATGTAGTTGAAAGGGAACGAAGATATGCAAAAACTCTGAGGTAGGAGTATTCTTTGTAACTAAAAGCCAAACTGTAAATGACTGCTAGGAGCAGAAGAAATCAAGTTTTTTAAAGGGCATAGAAGCAATGAGGTTACTACCTTTTACAAAACACATTGGCTTCATCTCTGTGCATCCAATTAACTATTTGTCTTTCAAACTTCTCAAACTGAAAACAAAGAAAAACAAAAGCCACCAAGTGTAAAACCTTGCTTATCATCCATGGACTATACAAATTAGACACAAAAGATCATTTAAAAAATATTAACGCTCTCAAAAGCATTCCATCAGAAAAAATATTTAGAAATCAGCAGTGAATTAAATCAATGGTCCT
Organism: Ailurus styani; assembly: GCA_002007465.1. Classification (NCBI taxonomy): domain Eukaryota; kingdom Metazoa; phylum Chordata; class Mammalia; order Carnivora; family Ailuridae; genus Ailurus; species Ailurus styani. Next base: position 2,029,134 of record LNAC01000246.1, read on the forward strand.
GTCAAACTGATGAAGGGATTGTATGCTCTGTTTTCATGACAAACACATCATTAGTATACATACATTTGAACTGATTATTTCATTCAGCACAAGGGACTTTAGGGTTAGAGTTATATAAAAACTCAAATCATACTTGATGTTACCCAAATATCATGCTTTGTGTGGCCTAATCAAGATTTCATCAAATGTTTTATTAAGCTCTGTCATAGGAACCCAGCTGAAGCCAGATGATCCCTTATTATTAAGCAAAAGCAAATTGCATTCATTTTTGCTCTGAATTTCAATGAAACGGTTCCTAAAATACTTGGGAAATATACAGAGGTCACCTGTAATACCACAAAAAAGCTACAGTGCATTCAATAGCAGGAGAGCTGGAAGAAATGATGAAGTGTAGAAGTGGGAGTTTTTAAAGAAATCAGATATTATGCATATACAAATATCTGCATATCACAAATTATTAGGGAAAGATGGATGAACTCTTATTTTTACTATAGTTTTATATTTATCCTATTTCTGGTGCAACCATAAAATCAAGGGAATAACCAATTATTGTTAAAAAGCAAGTAAATGATTTTTAAGGTAAATTCAACTATTTATGTGAAACATCTTGAAAGTTAAAAATATCTTTTTTTTTTTCTTGAGAGAGAGAGAGAGAGCAAGCATGTGCATGAGCGGGGGTGGGGGGAGGGGAAGAGAGAGGGAGAGAAAATCTCAGGCAGACTTCACAGCCCGCACAGAGCCTGATGTGGGGTTCGATGTCATAACCCTGAGATCATGACCTGAGCCAAAATCAAGAGTCTGACACTTAACTGACTGAGCCACCCAGGCACCCCTATAAATTCCTTATAGTATCAAAATATATACTAATGATGTCAAAAAGGTTTTAAAAAATCATTCTAAGTTGTAGAGAGTGTTCAAAACTGAAGTTCTATGAAAAACCCTGCAAGTCAGGATCGTGCATAACCATGTAACCCAGTCTGTCTTGGACAGTCGCATTTTATGCCTAGTGTTATGCTGTTATTATTAATCATGTTCCCTTTCACTCCCTAAGTGCTCTCATTTAGCTTTTAATAAATTGTGTGGCCATTTTTTCTCAATTCCAATTAATATAGAAAATATACAGCAGTGTTCTTTCTATTAACCAGGAAAACAGTAGGTCCTCATTGTCTTGTTTTAAGATTATTATGCCTCCTCCCATCTTTCCCTCATAGCCCAGAGCCAACACAAATATCTTGCTATTCCTAGAACATTATGCTAGTTCCTTATATGGATGGAATTATGCTAATTATACCTGGTGAGCAAAAGTCCTATGCACTTGTATAGAAAGCAGACATGCCACAAGGTGATAATAAGACCCCGCCAAGGTCTTTTACATTGGCGAAGTTTCTAGAAGTTCAGTAGTCCAGGCCATGTTGTGATATTCCTTCTGAAATGAAATATAAGTTTCTGTCCTTTGTTGCTTGGTAGACTTCTTTGGATTTTGGAAACAACACTTGTCATATTTGGATGTGAATTGCTGATCAATTTATTGAGTTACACGAAAGGCTTTTTGAGAGGGGCTCAGAGGAAGAAAGGGCTCTCCCAAAGACCTTTATACTGTGATTTCTTTATACTGTGGTAAAAGCAACCCTGCCAGTTGATCATAGTGACACAGTATCCCAAATGTTACTTGCAGTGTCTGTAGCAGTCAGCAGGTTTTATAACACCTCTGGCAAGTCTTAATTAGAGAAATGCTAGGAAACCTCTAGGATTTTAGAGTAACGTGGTGTCCTCTTCTGCTAACAATTACTCTTCAATAGAGAAGCAGTTCCAAGCTTACTAACTGATAGAAAATAAAGGTCTATGAAATACTAAGCATGTGATCTGATCTCACTGCCATGAGCAGGATGTATTTAAATGAAATCACCAAATCTAAACTCTGTCAGGAGAATCCTGTCACTAAGTGGGAATGGTATCTATAAAACTACACAAAAACAGATTCAGAAAGCAAAAGTAAATCACATCTGGGTGCCTTAGGCTACTATTGTACTCACTACTTTTGCTTTACTACCTTTCCCTCAACTCATACCAATGAATTGTGATGAGAAAAAAAAACATGCAAGCCTCCTTTGTCTGTGGTTCTTCATGATATTCTAACATGGATAGGGAAAAGCTGTGGCGATACAGCTTTACTGAGGAGTGTCTCTAAAAGACAGTAATAAAAGAAATCTCGGTGGATAGAAGTGTATACAGCATATCAACCTTAACTTATGGAGAATAGCTAATGAATTGGATAAGAAGCTTGGAAAAACCAAGATTGAAAGATTATTGACAAAGAGATCTGGGTAAGACAAATGAGAAGAATTCATGGTGAACATAAGTGTACCCCAAACATGCTAAAAAATCAAATGGATTTAGACGACCCATTGTGTAAATTTTAGGCTTTTACTATTGCCACCCCAATGTTTGATGAATGGGTTCAAGTGATCCAAATGCCATGACTGCAGAGACCAAGGTTAGACATGGGCTCAAAAGTTTAGAATTCCTCTCATCAAGGCTTGTCTTTATGTGTCTATTGCTAAGTGTTTAACCTATTTTTATAGAGGCCAACATTGTACCCACACATGATTCCATTCTCCAGGGAGTTTAATCAATCTGATGACAAACCAACACTCTGGACACTTTCTACAATGGAGGGGACAGTTGTGTTTTGTTTCTGTTTCTTTCATGGAAATAGAGACAGTACAGATACAGATTTTCCTTTCTTGTCTATAACACTGTGTCAAAAATACCATCTGAAGACTTTTAGAATGCTTGAGATAACACTATGATAGTCGACAAAATAGTACTTCTGACAAAGAAACTAATTTTACAACAAAATAACCATGACAGTAGACTCACTCCCATAGAATTGATTGGTCATATTAAATCTTCCAGATGTCAGAATCAACAGACTTTACAGAATCGTATACTGAAAGCTCTTGTTACTCCTGGGAGTTAACACCTTGTGAAGTTGAGGTCTGGTCTACAAAAGATAATATATACTTTGAACCAGTTACAAATATGTGGTATAATTTTCCCAAGAGCTAAGATTTATATCTAATAATCAAAGTGGCAAATGTTCTCTCACTAACACATATAACGGTTAACTTAGAAAATGTCTTCTTCCCATTTTGGGTTCAATGGTCCTAGTTCCTGAGGGAGAAAGACTTCATTCAAGGAACAAAGCCTTAATTCTACTAAATCAAAAGATGAGATGTCCTACTGGTCTATTAGATTTTCCTAATACCTGTGAACCAACAGGCATAGAAAAGGGTTAATCTACTGTCTGTGTTGATGGATCCTGATTATTGAGGAAACTGGGTTGGTGTAGAATAATGGATCAAGGGGAACCATGTCCAGGGTACTTCTTAGAATTCATTAGTTCAATAATAAGCATCAATGGAAAAAAATGCAATATGATAAAAGCAGAATTATTAAGGACTCATATCCTTACAGAATGAAAGTTTGGGTCAACCCAGCAGATACAGAACTTCAATCAAATGAAATACTGGTAGAGGTTTCAAGACACATTAAATGGAGATGAAAAAAAACCTCTTGCTTAGCTATAAAGGTGTGACTAGAGCTGCTATGCATATTTTATGTTATACAATTTTGTCTTCTTGCCATATTGTATAAAGAATGCTAGATTACAATTCAGTTTGTAGGGAGTATTACTGAATTGGTATCACCCTTCCTGGAAGGTGGCTGACTTCTGTGTATATAACCTCTATGTCTTCTGTATTAGAATTTGAGAACTTCTGAACAAAGGATAAGAATGGAGACTGAGAGACAAAAAAAGCAACCTCTGCTGGGCATTCTTATTTTACTGGCAACCTCCATCATTTCTCCCACTCTTCTCTGCTTTGCTTTGCATCCCTAGAAGCTGACATCTTTAGGTTGTATCAGCCAGGTTCTCCTGATGGTTTGTGGTTGGATTTGGCTAAGGGGGAGGCATCAAAAGGATAGTAAAAGTTGAGAGAAAAAATAATGTTGAGGTATTTTTTTTCTGCTCCTGACATCCCCCGTTAACCCCAGCTTTGTGAGTTAGGTCCTCCAACTACTCATTCCTGTTATTTGACCCTCCTCTATATGGTTCCAGTACTATGCTATGCTAGATTTATCCCCCCCCCAACTGTTCTTTAAGCTTTGTGGGTTACAAGAGTTTCACCATCCTTCATTTATTTCCTTAACCTTGACCACACTTTTATAAACAGTCCCCTTTTAAAAATTTCTTCTTCTTAACTGTTTGGAATGAATTCTGTTTTCTACCCTCACTGACTCTGGTCCAGATGAATTCTCAATTTATTTTACACAGGGACCCATAACTACTTTCTTTTAATTCACATCGAACTTAGCTTCATGCTTAACCATCTACAAAACACTGCTTTAATGTTAAATGAATGAATGATTCATTCATGAGTGAATGAGTGAATTAATTTATTAGAGTGGTCTAATGTAACTGGGAGACCTCGCCTTGTTATAATACCAGCAACATGCAAATAGGGATATGCAGCTCCAAAAGATTATTAATCTTCCTCAGGAGAGTATCTCTCTGGCCAAAAGGGAAAACCAGATTACTGGTACATTAGCAATCAGAAATCCTAAGTGACTTCTACTGACAATAGCCAAAGTAAAAGCCTGCATTATTGTGCAATTTGACGGTCTGAGAAACACGAAACAGAGAATGATCAGGGTATTTTAAATACTTTCTATTATCTCTTTAAATATGTGAGGATTATAGTATATGTATGAAGGTCATTTTACTGGTTAAAATTTAAATTGAATTGCCCAATATAACACTCCTGGAATGATGTAGGACCAAGACTAACATGTAAGTCTTTTGTCAATTATTCTGTGCCATTCTTTGAAAAAACATTTATACTATTTGACATACATAGTTACCCATTCATTTCATGTTACATCGATTAATTGTATCAAAACAATTGGTATACCATGAGGTTTATAGGTAAGTGGAAAATGTATACAGATTTTTTGTGTATATATGCTAGGAGTACAGAAGAGATAAATTGGATCTAAATTGAGAATGCATCAGACAGTAATGGTGAGAACACCAATCAAGCCAGACCCATATCTCTGAATTATTGTCTATCCTACAGTTTTATTCTTTGGGCCTCTGAAAGTCATGGTATATGCAATTGTTTAATTATGAGCATCTCAAGGTGAAGTAATATTACTCCCTTTTATAATAGTGCAGAATAAAGGTTATAGATGTTTTATGAGATATTTTAGGAAATAGTCTGATAGCCATTCTGGTAAAGAATATGTATTCTGAGTGCTTTCAACTAGAAGGAATCAGTTGGGTCCAGTACTTTTAAAATAGTGGGAAACTTTGGATTTCTGACTCACTTAGTAATAACATAAACCATAATTAGTCACGTCTGATCACTGTCACTGGTCTGTCAACTGGTTTTATCAGAATGTTATAGTTACATAAGATAATTGCATAATGACATAATTATATAACATAGTTGCATCAGTGATTTTAAATTTTAATAATTATTCCCATACAAGATTTAAGAAACTTCAAGAGTCCAAAAAAATCTGTAGTGTTTAAAGTGTAACAACATAGTTCATTGTGATTGTTTCTTTTCAAATTCTCTTTATTCTTTCTGTTATACTGTTAAAGTCATAGAAGTTGTTTGTCTCATGCAGTTGTCTGAGATACTGTTAAGCATAATGCTTTGTGCCTGTGATGTTTTCAATATTTAGCCCATTATATTCAGCAGGGTATATATATATAATTCATTATATTTTTATAGCAGTTACACATTCCTTCATGTAGTGAGCTTCATCAGAAATGGAATAAATCTATAGTATCAGATTAATTACTAGCACCACCCCACTGGAATAGTCTCATGCAAAAGATTTGTGCCCCCCCCCAAAAAAAACCNCATCAGAAATGGAATAAAACTATAGTATCAGATTAATTACTAGCACCACCCCACTGGAATAGTCTCATGCAAAGGATTTGTGCCCCCCCCCAAAAAAACTAACATGAGGTGGATTGTGTGTTCTGAATTATATCTAGGACTGCACTCATTTGTTCATTAAAAAGCATCTCTACAATCCCACTGTTACTTTTTTCCCTATATTTAAAATTTTGACTTAAAATGGAAAATATTAGATGTCATATAGCAATCAAAGGCAGATACATTTTAGTTTTAATAGAAGCATTGTTCAGTATATCACTGTAACATCTCGGATGAAAATGAACGGTTTCTAAATTAATAGTTCATGTATATTTTCAGGAATCATTCAGTCAATAAGAGGAAAATGCTAACAAAATTATTGCAACAAATTATAGAATTACTGAAATTTTTTTCTTATGCCAGTCATTTTTTAAGCTGTTCTATAAACATCCATGTATCTATTGTATTTGTTTTAAATAAAGCTTCAGAACTCCATGGTTTTGTCCCTTCCTCAAAAGGATCTTTAAATTTCTAATGATTTCCAGGATCTGATAAATTAGGTCACTTATAACACTATCTACAGAAGAACAGCTACTTTACTTTTTTGGTTCTTTTGAGGGTGATCTTCTTGTATATCATGACCTTTCTGTGAGTCATTCATGTATTCAATAAGAAGTATCTATTCATCAAAATGGTGGGACATCACTGTTTAAGAATAAGTACAGTTTCCATGGCTACCTTTTATCTTCATTATGTAACACTAAGATAAATGTTCTTATTTCTTACAGTGGTATTATTTACAAAGAATAAGTCACTATGTAGCCAGATTGTAGAATCTTGTCATATTTCTCATATAAAGTTTTTATTCATTAAAAATACCACAACACCTGGGTGGCTCAATTGGTTAAGCATCCAACTCTTGGTTTTGGCTCAGGTCATGATCTCAGAGTCATGAGATCAAGCCCCATGTCCAGCTTCATGCTCAGCACAGAGTCTGCTAGAGATACTCTCTCTTCCTCTCCTTCTTCCCTCCCCCACCACATTCTCTAAAATAAATACATCTCTCTCTAAAATAAATACATTTTTTAAAAAATACTACAGCAAGTACTTGAAAATATATTTTAGATGTGATTTAATTATGGGTTCCTTTTATGGGTTTCAGAGTTTCCTGAATCCATGATGTAAATCTTATTAGATCAAATCCAAAATCTTTAATACATCTTTTTGTTCCCTGACTCCCTCTTATCTGTTCAACCTTATCTCTCACGTTATTCCAAGAGAGGTCCATTTCTCTAGTCAGGTGATTCTTCTCAAAAAAAGTTATTCTAGTCTTAATGAATTTTATCCTTATTCTTTTCTCTTATTTAACATAACTTGCAATCGTGCCTCCAACATTGCAAATTTCACCAGTGAACCTTCCTTATAGATTCACCTTTTCAATGAAGCTTCCTGCAGCCTAAGTCCTTAAAGTGTCACCAAAAAGTGATTGTTATCAAATCACTGGCTTACATCTGACTTCTGGCCAGGCATTGCAACTTTTTCATCCTGATAAAGTAGCAGCTGCTTTTAGGACTTCAAATTTTGTATTCAGGTTCATAACACTGCAACTGATTGCCTACCCCCTCTGGAACAGGAAGAAGGCTGTGGTATTTATCCAACTAGTGTTGAACTGAACCCAGGTACATTAACACCCTGGCACTTCTCACCTTCCTCAACCTGAGCAAACTTCTCTAGTAAGGCAGAGCCTTTAGACAAAGAACTGTAGGTCCTTGGGATAGGACACCTATCACACAAGTAGGTAAGCAAACTTGACATGAAGTGGCTCTTCACATGGGCCTACTTTGAGGAATGTTTTAGGCAGTCTCCCAAAGTCCCCAAGAGAATCAAGTCAAATTCCTCAAAAATGGCTTTTGGAATTGTGAGGTGAATTCTGACTGTCATTTATATTAATAGAAATATTATATTATAGGAATGTTGTTGGGATACAATGCAGGTGTATACCTTTATTTATATGTGATTCATGATTTGGCCAATATGGCAAATACTATGTCTTCGGTCTGATACCTAAGAGGGTTCGTCCTCTTCTCCCTCTGATTCCTCTGGACAGGGAACTACTGAGCTGAAACTTTACTTCTAGTGCTTTAAGCTCAAATGAGATTGTGATCTTATAGGTGGAATATGTGCCACAAATTGATCTCAAGCGTATCACCTGAGGTAAGGCAAGAGAGTCCAGCTCTCTTCTTAGCTAAACTGCTGCAAAAATGACCTTCAGTAAGCTAGTCAACCTTTTTATTCATTAGCTTCTCTCTTGTCAAAGTAAGTAGCTAAGAATATATGACTACCAATTGTGCATGACCACAGTAAAGAGAAACGGAAAAATTAGAACCCTAAGAAATGGAGATTACTGCAGAAATATTCTATATATGTAGAAATTTTAATTGTCTACAATGTTTTCTTTGTGATTGAGCTTTAATGGGTGATGCTCAGGTGTTTTGTCAGTTTTGGTTTGTTGCTTATTTTAGCCTCATGCAAGATTGTTTCACAAAATAGATTAGATTTTATGATATCTTTCCACTTGAAGCAGATAGTTACATGGCTGGTTTCACCTAATGGAGAGATTTATTGTCATGCTGAAGTGAAAATGTGATAAATGTATTTCCTAATTCAACCTTTTACCAATCTGCATATTTCATGTTTCAATCAAGTCCAAATGACTACCAAGCAATGATTTTATGCACTTGAATTACATCAACAATGGTAGAAATATAAATATTAAGAAGATCAAACTATAAGTAAAATGACTTATTAATTCTGGGCACCAAATACTTGACTTTTGCATTATTACATTGAAATTTTAAAACAAATACAAGAAACTGCCAATTCAGAGATGAAATCTAATGTGTATCATCTCTAAACAAGAAAGGAAAGTTATTATAAATTTAGGAAGTAGGAAAGAAATCACATATGTTCAAATATCATTGAATTACCGTATTCTTTACCATTTTGTATTTTTCTTCCTTACTTTCATCTACTGTTCACTGAATCAATGATTAGCATTGCCCAAAACTCAGGTTATTGATTCTCTATGAAAAGTTTATTCTTCTGATGGGGGTCTGGACAAAAAGTAAGGTAATGTCAGTTGTAAAAAAAGGAAGGTTGAAGTTAGTACAACTGTTGTAGAAACAAGAGGAAGAGTATATGTACAAAATTATTAATTAATATGTATTTAAAATTAATAAATACTATAGTCTACTGTTATGTAAAGATAAATGACACTAAGAGACTTGGAAGTTGGGTAATTGCCTGGGTCTTATTGATAACCTAGTTTCCTGGTTTCACTTCCTTATCCTAAAAATAGGTTTAGAATTAGATGATCTGGAAATTTCCTTTAAACACTAAGATTCTATGATTCTTCTATGTCTTTAGTCATTTGCTGTGGCAAGTTCATGAATAGACTCATGTTAATTTAGCTTTGAGAAGAGACTATCAATCTGTTTAGATTAATGTAGAGGCTAGAATCAGTGACAGAAGACTCCTTTTGTAGGCCTGTCAAGTCCTGACTATTTAAATCTTACATATAAGATTTTCTCACAGGGAAAGTAGATAGTCCCAAAGACATTACCTTCTGGGATTTTACTGTTTATTGCTCACTGTTTCAAATTCTTAAAAAATATACATATAAAAGCCTTCATCCTGAGAAACTCATAACCAAAGGGGATCTCTTCGAATCATATCTGACTATTTGTAGCTACAGTTCTGAGATCTGTTCCATCCAGTCAGCTGCTTATTAACGCTATCCCTAGTAGATCTACTTTATTGTTTATTTTTAGAAAAAAATCTAGACTATGCCACGTATAAAGTTGTTAATATAAATATTTGAAGAGCTTCAAATGATAACAAGTATTTTATTTGACTTGTTAATACATAAATAAATTTTGGGCGCCTGGGTGGCTCAGTGGGTTAAAGCCGCTGCCTTCTGGCTCAGGTCATGATCCCAGGGTCCTGGGATCAAGGCCCGCGTCGGGCTCTCTGCTCCGCAGGGAGCCTGCCTCCTCCTCTCTCTCTGCCTGCCTCTCCGCCTACTTGTGATCTCTCTCTCTGTGTCAAATGAATAAATAAAATCTTTAAAAAAAAAAAAAATACATAAATAAATTTATCAAGTAATTGTGAAATTCTCAATTTCTGTACTTCAATTCTCTAAACACCAAAATAAATGAAATTTGATTTAATAACACCCTGAAAATTAAACTTTTAAGTCTTTAACAATTAAGATTCAAAATTAATCCAAATGAGATTAACAGGTGATTAGCATTTTATAATGCTCCACATAAAATCAACAATTATGACATCGTGTGATTTTCATTTTCAAAAAAGCAATGAGACTGGGCGCCTGGGTGGCTCAGTGGGTTAAAGCCTCTGCTTTCGGCTCAGGTCATGATCTCAGCGTCCTGGGATTGAGGCCCGCATCGGGCTCTCTGCTCAGCAGGGAGCCTGCTTCCTCCTCTCCCTGTCTCTCTGCCTGCCTCTCTGCCTACTTGTAATCTCTCTCTCTGTGTCAAATAAAAATAAATAAAATCTTTAAAAAAAAAGATTTAAAAAAAAAAAGCAATGAGACCAACTAAATTTTGTTTGGGTGTATTTAAAGAAAAAATGATGACACTTTTTCATAGATTAAGAGAAAAAATAGGTCAAAAGATATTAGGTAAAACACAGTGTACTTTTAAAAGTTTCCACAACACTAAGCATTAGGTTATATTTTCAAAATCTAAATTGAAGAAAGGACAAGGCAAAATGAGAATCAGTGAGTTGGAAGAAAGTTTGTAACAAAGCATCCAGCATCAATTCTGTGTACACTCCCCCACCTCTTATTTTGTTAATTTCAGTGTAAACACTGTGGAGCCCTGAGATCTGTAAACAATGAAAAATACTGCACCAGTAAAGTCTTTGAGGAGTTTCAGCCACTTTATAACCAAGGTCTTAGTTTACTATTTACTTATCCTTTGTATAGGTGGGCATTTAGGTCTACTAACACACAAACATAACCAACCAAAACAACAACAACAACAACAATAAAACCCCAAAAAACTAAGGTCTCCCTAGTGTGGCATTAAAAATTTGTGCAAACTATTATGTGTGTGGGTGTAAAGGTGTAGAAATCCAGAAATTATAAACTAAAAGATAAAATGAGAGTTTTGCGTATTATGTCAAGAATAACAAAACACAAATTAGTAAATAACTCTTAAACTGAATTTAATTCTCCACTTAAATTCCAAAATTACTCAGAAAGAGATATTAAGGATTTATCAACTTAGAAATGATTTCACTTATATAATAGTTCCTTTTATATATAAGGGGTCCTTATACATAGGTCTCACTCTAAACTTCAGCTGTAAGAGATTTTTTCAAAATATCTTGTGTGATTGAAAGATTATAGAGTCTGGTAAGTTATTTACATGTTCCTTAATGAAGGTGTACATTGATTACAAGGAGGCAGACAATATAACACCAAGCAAAGAAGGGGAAAAAAAGAAGTGAGAAGACTTACGTTTCTTTTCAATTTCTAGGCAGCACTGGAGAGCAGAACAAAAGGAAATGGATACCATTGTCTTAGGTTCATGGATTAAATGATGTTTCTTAAAACCGTAATTTGATGTTTGTGTTTATAACTAAGAAGAACAACATAGAAAAGAGCCCTAAAAGCACTCCTCAATTCTCAGTAGCCTTAAGGAGTCAACAAAGATTACCTAACTAAAACAAATAAATGAAAAAAAGAAAAGCTTTGGCAAGAGTTGGTATTATGGTTTTGAGTATACACAAGCTCTGAATTATCTTAATAATTTTGTTAACTAGAATCATGGCTTAGTGTATATTTACTATTAAAGAAAGCAATTCCATCAGCATTGCTTGCCCAGTGCATTTAGAAAACATCACTGCTTGCAATACTAGGACTTTCCAACTACAATTGTCAGACTGTTGCTACAACATTCATCTGACTAGCTTACAATAAAAATAGTGGTAACTTATGGTTACTGAATGCTTAGTTGAATATGCAGCACCATGAAATTTTTGTTCATTGTTGGACAGGATGCATACTAACCAGAACACCTAGGGCTTTAGTTCAATGCTGGTGGAAATATAAAATGGTACAAACCACTTTGGACAGTGTGGCAGTTTTTTAAAAGGTTAAACATATACTTATTACATGGCTTAGCAATTCAACTTTTGGGTTTTACCTAGAGAAAGGAAAACTTATATCCATAGAAATACTTGAACATGAATTTTCATAGTAGTTTTATTTGTAATATCCCCACACTTGAAAAAACTCAAATAGCCATGAAGAGGTGAATTAACACAGTGGGATAGGGCTGTACAATAAAGAATGGAGTACTGCTGTATATAAGCAACAAAATGGATGCATAAGCAATGTGTTGGTTCTCAAAATCATCATGCTGAGCAAAAGTTGCTAGGCACACAAAAATATAGATTCTATGATTCTATTAATTTCAAATCCTAGAATAGGAAGAACTAATCAATAGTGACAGAAAGCAGATCCATGGTATTCTGGGGCCAGTGATCTTGGGAAGATTTACTACAAAGGGCAGTGGTGAACTCTTTAAGATTGATGACTATGTTTTATATCTGCCTTTGGTCAGACTGCACAGGTGTATACATTTGCTGAAACCCAGGGAAAAGCTCTCCACTCAAAGCGTTTATTTTTTGTAAAGCATACCTTTTATAAAGCATAAAGTTAGTTTTAAAAATTGAATTATTTTAATTGGATTTCTTTTCTAAAAGAAGTATGACTATTTAATTCAGTATAATCATTTAAAACTAATGGTTTTGGGATTTCTAGACCACATTAGATACAGTCACATATTATGAATAAAGTCACATTTATACAGTCACATTTATAGATATTATAAATACAGTCACATTTATAAATAAAGTCACATATTATTGTCTCCACACAGGAAAAAAATTGCAGAAGATATAACGATTAACAATATAATCCCCACCATTTTAATGTTCCAAGAATACTGACACATTTATAAATATGAAGAATATCTTAAAATCTGTGGCAGGATATTCTCTTTACTTAGAATTAATATAGAAATTATTATTATTGAAAACAGAGGAGAAAATTCACAAAAGTACATAAAATTGTGTTGTTGGAAAACTTATTTGGTGGGTTAATAGTCTTTACTATCTCCATTTAATTCTGTAATCATAAGGCCACATATGCTCTTCCACTTGTGACATTTGGATACAGAAATGTCAAGAAAAAAGTACACATCAGGACTGATACAAAACTTCTCTTGAGGAACGTACTCTTAAACCAAACTACCTGGATCCCAACATTAAAATCTCTACATTACATGAATTCACATTTCACGACTACTGACCATACTCACATAAAAAGAGTATTAACATTAGTCAATGATTATAGAAAAGAATAAGACATAAACATTGTTCAAAACCTCAGATAACTGGACTACCATATCTACCACATTTTGATATCCCTGAAATTAGGATGTGTTTTGTAACTGATATCATCTTATAGTCACTAGTTAGTCTATATGGCAGTAAGGATAAGGAAGCAAAACAAGGTGAACATACGGCATAGTATAAGATAACTAAGTTAATTAAAGAATATATAGGTAGATAAGTATACACTTATATACATATATATGGTATATATTTTAAGATAGATTTTAAAGTGTAAAAAATATAAGGCAGAGGTCTAACAGACACATGAAAAGATGCTCAACATTACTGATCATCAGGAAAATACAAATTCAGGCTAGAATGAGATATCACCTCACACCTGTCAGAATGGCTAAAATCAACAACACAAGAAAGAATAGGTGTTGATGAAGATGTGTAGGAAGAAGAACCCTCTCACACTATTGATGGGGATGCTAACTGATGCAGCCACTCAGGAAAATAGTGTGGTGGCTCCACAAAAAGTCAAAAATAGAACTACCCTATGGTCCATCAATTTCACCACTACTAGGTATTTACCCAAAGAATACAGAAACACTAACTCAAAAGGATACATGCACCCTGATGTTTATAGCAACATTTTCTAAAATATCCAAATTATGGAAATGTCCATAGACTGATGAAATGGATATCGTAGATGTGAGATAGATGTAAGATACACACACAAACACACACACACACACACACACACACACACATAAATATATATAATGGAATATTATTCATCCATAGAAAAGAATGAAATCTTGCTAGTTACAACAACATGGATGGAGCTGGAGAGTATCATGCTAAGTGAAATAAGTCAGAAAAAAAACAAATACCATATGATTTTATTCATATGTGGAATTTAAGAAACAAAACAAATGAGCAAAGGGAAAAAATAGAGAGAGGCAAACCAACAAACAGACTCGTAACTATAGAGAACAAATTGATAGTTATCAGAGGGAAGGTTGGTAGGGTAAAGGGGGAATAGGTAATGGGATTAAGTAGTGCAGTTGTGATAATCACCAGTATTATATGAAAATGTTGAATCACTATATTATACACCTGAACTGAATACTACAATGAGGTTAGCTGACTGGAATTTAAATAAAAGCCTAAAAAAAAAGAAAGAAAAGAAAAGAAAAAGAAAGAAATATAAGGGATAACTATAAAATGTTAAAAGTTCAATTTCTTCAATAAATTATAGTGATTCTAAAATGGATACATTGAAAATATTATCTCAAAATATATAAATCAAAATGATCATATTTACAAAAGAAACAGAGAAATCAACAACCACCATAGAAAGAGTTAGACAAAACTTCTTCTACAGTTACCTTTTAAAGTAAAGAGAACATCAGTAAAGATGTAGAAGATGGGGAAGGACACTATATCATATTTAAAGGGTCTGTCTAATGAGAAGACCTTGACAAATGTAAATGTTTATGTCCCTAACATGGGAGCAGCCAATTATATAAACCAATTAATAACAAAATTAAAGAAACATATGGATAATAATAAAATAATAGTAGGGGACTTTAACACTCCCTCACTGCAATGGACTGATCATGTAAGCAGAAGATCAATAAAGAAAAAGGGCTTTGAATGACACACTGGACCAGATGGACTTCACAGATATATTCGGAGCATTCCATACTAAAGCAACAGAACACACATTCTTCTTGAGTGCACACAGAACATTCTCCAGAATAGATCACATACTGGGTCACAAAACAGGTTTCAACTGGTACCAAAGCATTGCGATTATTCCCTGCATATTTTCAGACCACAATCCTTTGAAACTAGAACTCAATCACAAGAGGAAAATTGGAAAGAACTCATATACATGGAGGCTAAAGAGCATCCTACTAAAGAATGAATGGGTCACCCAAGAAATTAGAGAAGAATTGAAACAAGTCATGGAAACAAATGAAAATGAAAACACAACAATTCAAAATCTTTGGGATACAGGTGGTCCTAAGAGGGAAGTATATAGCACTACAAGCCTTTCTCAAAAAACAAGAAAATTCTCAAATACACAACCTAACCTTACATCTAAAGGAGCTGGAGAAAGAACAGCAAATAAAGCCTAAGCCCAGCAGGGGAAGAGAATCAATAAAGATTAGAGCAGAAATCAATGAAATGAAAACCAAAAGAACAGTAGAACAGATCAACAAAACTAGAAGCTGGTTCTTTGAAAAAATTAATTTTGATAAACCCCTGGCCAGACTTATCAAAAAGAAAAGAGAAAGGATCCAAATAAGTAAAGTCATGAATGAAAGAGGAGAGATCACAACCAACACCAAAGAGATACAAACAATTATAAGAACATGTTATGAGCAACTATATGCCAACAAATTAGGCAATCTGGAAGAAATTGATGCATTTCTAGAGATGTGTCAACTACCAAAACTGAACCAGGAAGAAAGAGAAAACCTGAATAGGCCCACAAGCAGCAAGGAAACTGAAGCAGTAAACAAAAATCTCCCAATAAATAAAAGCCCAGAGTCGGATAACTTCCCAGGGGGATTCTACCAAACATTTAAGGAAGAATTAATACCTATTCTTCTGAAGCTCATTCAAAAAATAGAGATGGAAGGAAGACTTCCAAACTCTTTCTATGAGGTCAGCATTATCTTGATTCCAAAACCAGACAAAGACCCACCAAAAAGGAGAATTACAAAACAATATGGCTGGTGGACATGGATGCAAAAATTCTCACCAAGATACTAGCCAATAGGATCCTGCAGTACATTAAAAGAATTATTCATCATGACTAAGTGGGATTTATTCCTGGGCTGCAAAGTTCGTTCAACATCTGCAAGTCAATCAACGTGATACACTACATTAAGAAAAGAAAGGACAAGAACTGTATGATCCTCTCAATAGATGCAGAAAAATATTTGACAAAGTACAGCATCCTTTCTTGACTAAAACTCTTCCCAGTGTAAGGATATGGGGAACATAGCTCAATACCATAAAAGTTATATATAAAAAGCCCACAGTGAATATCATTCTCAATGGGGAAAAACTGAGAGATTTTTCCCACGGCAGGGATATCCACTATCACCACTGCTATTCAACATAGTACTAGAAGTCCTAGCCTCAGCAATCAGATAGATAGATAGATGATAGATAGATAGATAGATAGATAGATAGATAGATAGGCATCCAAATCAGCAAAAAGAATTCAAGTCCTCACTCTTCCCAGATGACATATTTTATGTAGAAAACCAAAAGATTCCACCCCACAGTTGCCAGAACTCATACAGGAATTCAGCAAAGTGACAAGATGTAAAATCAACGCACAGAAATCAGCTGCATTTCTATGTACTAACAATGAAACAGAAGAAAGAGAGATTAAGGAGTTGATACTATTTACAATTGCACCCAAAAACCATAACATTTCCTAGGAATAAGCCTAACCAAAGAGGCAAAGGATCTGTACTCAGAAACCTACAGAGCACTCATGAAAGAAATTTAGGAAAACACAAGAAGTGGAAAAACATTCCACGCTCATGGATTAGAAGAACAAATATTGTTAAAATGTCTATGCTACCTAGAGAAATCTATATATTCAATGCAATCCCTATCAAAATGCCACCAACTTTATTCACAGAAATGGAACAAATAATCCTAAAATTTGTATGGAACCAGAAAATACCCCGAATAGCCAAACAAATGTTGAAAAAGAAAACCAAAGCTGGTGGCATCACAATTCCGGAGTTTCAAGCTCTATTACAAATCTGTAATCATCAAGACAGTATAGTACTGGCACAAAAACAGACACGTAGATCAATGGAACAGAATAAAGAGCCCAGAAATGGACCCTCAACTCTATGGTCAACTGATCTTTGACAAAGCAGGAAAGAATATCCAATGGAAAAAAGATAGTCTCTTCAACAAATAGTGTTGGGAAAATTGGACATCCACATGCAGAAGAATGAAACTAGACCATTTCCTTTCACCACACACAAAAATAGACACAAAGTGGATGAAAGACCTCGATGTGAGACAGGAATCCATCAAACTCGTAGAGGAGAACACAGGCAGCAACCTTTGTGACCTTGGCTGCAGCAACTTCTTGTTAGGCATGTCTCCAAAGGCAAGGGAAACAATGCAAAAATGAACTATTGGGACTGCATGAAGAAGAAAAGTTTTTGCACAGCAAAGGAAACAGTCAACAAAACCAAAAGACAAAAATGGGAGGAGATATTTGCAAATGTCTTATCAGATAAAGAGCTAGTATCCAAAAATCTGTAAAAAACTTATCAACTCAACACTCAAAGAACAAATAATCCAATCAAGAAATGAGCAGAAGACATAAACAGATACTTCTCCAAAGAAGACATCCAAATGGCCAACAGACATATGAAAAAATGCTCCACATCACTTGGCCTCAGGGAAATGCAAATCAAAACCACAATAAGACACCACCTAACATCAGTCAGAATGACTAAAATTAACAAGGCAGAAAATGACAGATGTTGGCAAGGACTCAGAGAAAGGGGAACCCTCTTACACGGTTGGGAATGCAAGCTGGTGCAGCTACTCTGGAAAGCAGTTTGGAGGTTCCTCAAAAAGTTTAAAATAGAGCTACCCTATGACCAGCAATTGCACTACTAGGTATTTACCCCAAAGATACAAAGGTAGTGATCCAGAAGTGTATCTGCACCCCAATATTTATAGCAGCAATGTCCACAATAGCCAAACTATGGAAAGAGCCTAGATGTCCATCGACAGATGAATGGATAAAGAAGAGGTGGTATATATACACAATGGAATACTACTCTGCCATCAAAAAATGAAATCTTGCCATTTGCAATGATGTGGATGGAACTAGAGGGTATTATGCTAAGTGAAATAAGTCAGTCAGAGATAGACAATTATATAATCTCACTCATATGTGGAATTTAAGAAAAAAACAGGATCATGGGGGAAAAGAGGAAAAAATTAAACAAGATGAAATCAGAGAGTAAGATAAACCATAAGAGACTCTTAATCATGGGAAACAAACTGAAGGTTGCTGGATGGGAGGGAGTTGAGGGGATGGGGTATTAAGGAAGGCATGTGATGTAATGAGCACTGGGTATTATATAAGACTGTTGAATCGCTGACCTCTACCTCTGAAACTAATAATACATTATATGTTAATTAATTGAATTTATATAAAAAACAAAATGAAATTTAAAAAATGAAAATTTAAAAAATGAAATTTAAAAAAGAATAAAAATTTCTAGTTAGTTAACATATTATCTGATTTTTATATATTGTGTACCCAGCGACCTCATTAGTTCCTTAATTAATTGTGAAGGCTGTTTATACATTCTGCTGGAATTTTTTTACACAATAATGTGTGCATATAATGTCAGTTTTATCTCTTCTTTTAAATACTTACACTTATAATTATTTTATTAAACAAACTGGGATATCCAGTAGCCATGGTGAACAGAATTGGCAATAAAGGGTATTTTAATATCATTCCTGATAACAGGGAAAATATTTCCAGTAGTTCAAAATTAAGTATGATATTCATGTAGAATTTTTATAGACATATATTATCACATCAAGAAAAAGCCTTTTATCTTCCTGGTATATTACAGACTTTTATCATGAATTTGTGTTGAATTTCATCAACTACTTTTTCATAATCCATTACCATAATCACAGTTTTCTCCTTATTGCTTTAATTTATAATTATTATAATTTGTAATCTTTAGGATTAGAAATGATGACCCCTGTTCATTCTTGATATTTTATATTGTACATGATCTCTTAGCTTTTAGGCATTTAATAACTTTATTACTCTTTTTAAAGAACTAAACTTAGTCTTTGTTATTTTCTTCCACTAAAATTTTATTTTTTATTTATTTTTATTATCTTCATGATTTGGTTATTTCCACTCTTGTTTAATTTTCTGAGGTGATTTTTCCTAATTGCACATGTGTCTATTAATTTGCTTCTTTTTTTTTTTAAAGATTTTTTTTTATTTACTTATTTGACAGAGAGAGAGAGAGAGAGATTATAAGTAGGCAGAGAGGCAGGCAGAGAGAGAGAGGAGGAAGCAGGCTCTCTGCTGAGCAGAGAGCCCGATGCGGGGCTCGATCCCAGGATCCTGAGATCATGACCTGAGCAGAAAGCAGAGGCTTTAACCCACTGAGCCACCCAGGTGCCCCTATTAATTTGCTTCTTTACATGGTCTGTTTTTTCAACAGGTTTGATATATCATATTTTTTATTTTTAATTTAAAATATTTTCTAACATTTCAAATCTCCATATTGATATCCTCTTTCACGTATTAGTTATATAGAGCATATTTCCTAAATTTTTAGTATATTGTGATTATTATTTATTTTATTGTTTCAGCTTAATTTAGCTTATTTCATTCTGATCAGAGAACATATTCTGAATAACTTAAAATATTTAAAAGTATTTAAATTAGTTGGGATTTACTTTATAGTGGTATAGTTAGTTCCAAAAAATATTCCATGAGCAGGTGCAAAAATGTATGTATTCTGCAGGGTTTTAATTTCCTATTTCCTCTGTAACATATTACCAGATATTTAGTGACTTAAAGTAATAAAAATTTCTTATCTTATAATTTTGGAGATCAGGAATATAAAATGAGTCAATGAGAATACTTTTTTCCCCCTAGGTGCTGTAGGGAGAATCTGTCTCCTTGTCTTTTTTAGATTCTAGAGATTGCCTACATTCCTCGGTTCCTGGCTCCATCCTTTAGCTTTAAAACTTATCAGTATAGATTCTTCCAAATTCTTTTCTCCTTCTGTCATCACATTGCTTTTTTTTTTTCCCCTACATTGCCTTTTCTTGACTGACTCTCCCTTCTTTCTCTTCTAAGGACCTTTGTGATTACATTGGGTTCGCCCAGATAATCTGGGATAAACTCCTTATCCCCAAATTCCTAATTTAATCACATATGCAAAGTCTTTTGTTTTAAAAAGAAGATGAAGAGGGCGCCTGGGTGGCTCAGTCAGTTAAGCGTCTGCGTTCCACTCAGGTCATGATCTCAGAGTCATGTGGGACTCGATCCCACATTGGGCTCCCTGCTTAGCAGGGAGTCTGCTTCTCCTTCTCCCTCTGCCTACTGCTCCCCCTGCTTGTGTTCTCTCTGTGTCAAATAAATTAAAAAAATTTTTTTTAAATTAAAATTGAAATTAAAAGAAGATGAAGAAACATATAGATAAAAATAAAACTGTTTCCTTACAATGGAGTATGGATTAAGGGAGGGAAATGGTATAGGAAAACCATCACAATAAAACTCGCTCATAGCTATGAAAATACTTTAAGAATTGTGCAGATAAGCTATCAAAAGAAACGAAATCTTGCCGTTTGCAACAACATGGATGGAACTGGAGGGTATTATGCTGAGTGAAATAAGTCAATCAGAGAAAGACAATTATCATATGATCTCTCTGATATGAGGAACTTGAGGGGCAGGGT
>LNAC01000246.1:2050564-2180614 GCA_002007465.1 Ailurus styani
AAAAAAAAAAAAAGAATTGTGCAGATAAAATCTAAACATTTAAAGTTAAGGCTACATTTTGTGGAATGGCCTTTTTCTTATAATATTTATACCTTTCTTCTGAAACATATGTACACCTGACAGTATTTAAGGTATGTATCTGATGATTATGCTATTGTTGTGTATTTTAATACTAAAATGATCTCTCTTCTTTGAGATTTCATGCCTTTTTCTAGAATAATTTTCCATCTGCTTTGAGAATTCCCTTTAGTGTATTTTTAAAATTTTGGTCTGATGTTGATAAACTCTTATGCTTTGTTTGTCTGAAGATGTCTTCACTTTGACTTTTGAAGAATCTTTTCCTATAGTTCTAGACTTTTACATAGTTTTCTTTCAATGCCTTGAAAGTTTTTAATCATTGTATTTAATGTTTCCTCATCCCTGTTGACAATGAAACTGTCCTCTTATTGTATATTAGAAGATATATATTATAATGCTGTATACTAGAAGATAATTTTTAAAAATATGGTGTTTTTTTAAACTTTTTGTATTTTATTTCCAGGTGTTTTTAAACTTCTATATGTGATTTTCTTTTTAGTAATTCTGATAGATATTTTTCCCTTTCCTTTTATTAATTTTTAAATGTCTTTAGCTTTCATGTCTTCTTTTATTGTCCCTGCACTACTTGTTACCCCCTTTTCCTAGGACTAAAATTACTTGCATTCAGGGCTTTTCTTCTGGATCTCACATCCCATCTCTTCTTTTATATTCTTTTTCCTTCATTCTGCATATTTTCTAATTGCATATTTTCAAAACATTTCTTTTTATTTAAATATCTTTTCTGTGTCTGATGGACTTTTAAGACCATGTCTTGAGTTCTTCATTTTTGTGATATTATTTTTTTATGTTCTACTTGTCTACTTTATGGATCATAAGGTGATTTTTTTAAAGATATATTTATTTATTTCAGAGAGACAGTGAGAGCACAAAGTGGGGAACAGCAGAGGGAGAGAGGGGGAGAGACTTTAATGGATTCTGTGCTGAGCATGGAGACTGATGAGGTCTTAATCCCACGACCCCAAGATCACAACCCCAAGACTTAGAAGCTTAACCCACTGTGCCGTGCAGGCGCCCTGGGACATAAGTTTTTGTTTAAACTCTTATCTTGTCAGCACTTTTATTTTATATATTAATAAGAGTTAAGATGTAAGGCATCTAAACATTCTATAAATAAGTCAAATTTAGATACCAAAATATATATGGTGGCTCAATAAAATTATTGTAGGTCCTATAAATTTAGTGTAAAATTTCAATAACTAAAAAGGAAATTTAGCAACAATAATGAAAAATGGGGGAAAAGGTAATAAATTTCATCTTTGCATAAAATGATAAAAATTGTCATCAAGAAGTGAAAAATTTAAGACTAAAAATTCATATAACAGTAGACTGTCTATTTTTTTTTTGCCTTTGGAAATTTCCTCCAATATAATTTTAAATGAGGCTGCTTTAGATATCTTTTGTTTAGTATAAGGAATAGTAAGCAATCAAAATTAATCAAATCAAAATTTCCTATTAATAAATATTTCTGGAGGGGAGTTTGTTGCAGAAATGTTTTGACTTTCCTTTTCATTTTTTTTAAAGGTTTTATTTATTTATTTGACAGAGAGAGAGAGAGAGAGATTACAAACAGGCAGAGAGGCAGGCAGAGAGAGGCAGAGAGGCAGGCAGAGAGAGAGGAGGAAGTAGGCTCCCCGCCAAGCAGAGAGCCAGATGCGGGCCTCAATTCAGGACCCTGAGACCATGACCCGAGCCAAAGACAGAGGCATTAACCCACTGAGCCACCCAGGCGCCCTTCCTTTTCATTTTTATAACACATTCTTTACTTATCTTCCCTTGTGTCCTAGAGAACCACTTCCAAAGTATCTGCCCCATTTTAACAGTATAATATAAGCATCATTATAAACAAAGATAAGATTTTGAACTTATTTCACCAAAAGCAACTACATTGAGGACAATAACTGAATATTGTAATATTTATGACAATGATAATTATAATTATGAAAGCTTAAAATTATGGAATGTTTATTCTATGCCATATACCATGCTAGATGATTAACATTCATTGTCCAGTCTCCACAATAGGCCTATACAATTCTAGAGCTTGAACAAGTTAAGCAACTTGCTCAATATGATTCAACTAGTATTTGGGGAAGTTGAAGCTTCATGCAGCATTGTCAAAATCCAAAAATGGCATCCTAAACATTTCACAATTTCACTGTGGTAGTATGCTATTTACCATTAATATATAAATAAATTTAATTCTCATTAAGTAATCTTGAAAAAGGTCCAAGGACATTTTGAAGTCATATTTAGTTCTCTAATAAAATAAAAGGACAAAATAAAACACATTTCTAAATGTGTGACATTACCAAATGTGTTGTTAGATATTAAAAGAGAGCAATACTACCTGCACAAATTCAAAGCATGTTAAATAGACACAATGATAAACTGATTTTCTAATATTTCCATCAGTAGTCTGCTTTCTCAATGGGTCAATTTAGACCTACCTCATAATTACTTTTCCATGATTTTTATTAGTCTAGAAATGTCTGTAGAGTATTTTAATTAACTTCATGAGTTTTAATGAATATATTAAAATATTTCTAACTTCATTATATTTTAATTAATAAAATCACCCACGTACTTCATCAGGTCATAGAATTGTGTGACTAAAATTCTTTCTGGCTAGTGCTATCTTCATTGGGTAGTACTTAAATGACTTGCCTTGAGCATCCAAATATGGCATTTCAGCCTGAAATCAATATTAAAAATAGAATTCTCTGAGAATTGCCTGAATTTTTTATATTATTCTTTTCTCATTCACACATTGAACAAGCCAGAATCAAAATATGTATACTTTCTTGTTATCATTAACCAAAGATTCTTATTTCATATAATTTCCTTAATTTCATTCCTTGTTGAAAGGACTTCTCTTCATTGTGTTCTCAACCTTAACCAGCTCATCTGTAACCCACCCAGAGATGTACACAATATTTTATGACTGTGAGATCATGGTGCGAAATGTACTATGCAAAAGAATATTCAAAAACAAAAGTGATGTGGGGGGGGAAATAATATTTTTGCACAACAAAATGTAAATCATTGTTTTCAAAGGAACTAAATACTAAAAGAGAATAATGATTACCAGTTATTTCCTTATAGAACACAAAGAGCACACATATTCGGTTAACACTGACATTCCTCAGATTGCTGTATATTGTCAACCACCTATTACTCCATTTGTTATCTGCTGTTAGAAATGGTCAGATACCCTAATTAACTGGGAGTCTTTTCTCTTTCCCATATCCTGGAAAGAAATATTCATCAGCTTAAAGACATGAATAAGATGGTTCTGAGTTATAAAGAAGTAAATATTCTACTGACATAACAATGACTTTCATTTTTTAAATGTGAATTATACCCAGAAGCAAATACATCTATTACATATGGGGACAAAATCAGTGTTCAGAAAAGCTACTTACAGTTTATTTCAAAGATCATGAATTATAGCAAAAATATAAATGAAAAGAAAAGGACTTAAGATAAAACCATTGTAGCATTACAGTGAATTTTAAGAACAGAGCAACTTTTTCAGAAAGACCTTATATTTAATGCACGACAGTCATATATAGTTTATAAAATACCTTTTTATTTCTTTTATAATGAGAAATTTACTCTACCTCTGGATCAGAAGTTCTATTTTTCATCTCCGAAATAATTCTATCCCACCTAAGAGTACATTTAAAATTGAAACTTTAAAACACAGTATGTTAGCCTGTTACTAGTGTTTTCTTTAGAGGAAAGGAGTTGGTTTTTGTAAAGATAAGGTAAAATCTTTGTTTTCTTTCCTAATATTCTTAAATGACTTTTGGGGTGCCTGAGTAGTTCAGTCGGTTAAGCAGCTGCCTTCGGCTCTGGTCATGATCCCAGGGTCCTGGGATGAAGCCCCACATCTCTCAGCAGGGAGCCTGCTTCTCCCTCTCCCTCTGCCTGCCACTCTGCCTACCTGTGCTCTCTTTCTGTCAAATAAATAAATAAAATCTTTTTAAAAAAAAAGACTTTTAAGAGGCATGGGATATTTTAGATTTGCTATCCTCATCATTAGTAATCAACAATTCTAGAGAAATAGCAAAAAAAAAAAAGATTGTATTAATGAAATGATAAACCATGTCATTTTCCAGATAACTTATAAATGGTAATGTATTTCAAAAAGTTATTTATTATTTTCGCCTACATTATTTCAATATTTTGTTAAAGTTAGATAGAAATATAACATATTATTTAATTAACAAAATATTTGTGTTTTATTTTACTCGATATAATTTGGTGTGTAGAAAACTCTAGAACTGAGATTTTAATGTGACTATGTCAAAGAGTGATCTTCTCATGTAGGGGCCGCATGAAGAGCGTAGAATTGAACACATAAGCCTCCTGTCCCTTCCTCCAGCCCCACCCTAGGTCAGGAGCAAGTGTCCACATTGCCTTTAGATGATCATACCTTTCCTGTCAGAGCTTCATGATCTGATCTATCACCTCTCCTAGTCACACATTTTCCCATTGCTTATGGGCCTTCCATCCTGCTATTAACAAGGATATTATATTTTTTTTTATCATGATGAGATTGAAAGATACTTTCCGTAAGTCCCAGAGACCTAGATCCTAGAATCTTTGTAAAGGAGACTCAGTTAGCAAATGCAGATTTCCTAGTACTGTGGAGATTTGACCTCAGACCCCCCTTCTAGAACCGATAACCCAGGGAAGCATGTTTAAACACATGTAACTCATAAGAGATCTTTGTTCCTCTGGCCAGAGGCCTAGCCTAACAGTAGTCTGAAATGCTTTCTTGATTTCTTATTCTTTTGCCATAGTTTGGTCACTGATGACCTACCTCTGAGTCTACCTACCTATTACAGCATGCCAGGAAGGTGACACTCCCAGACCAGGATACCTGCCATAGGAGCACACAGGTATGTGGAAGGAAGTAATCCAAATAAGCAAACATCAATGTGGATTTATGTCTAAATATTATTTTTAAAAAAATCATTATAAAATTAGGACCCCTGGGTGGTTCAGTCAGTTACATATCTGCTTTTGGCTCAGGTCATGATCCCAGGGTTTTGGGATTGAATCCTGTATTAAGGTCCTTGCTCAGCAGGAGCCTGCTTCTCCCTCTGTCTGCAGTTCTGCCTGTTCATGCTCTCTCTCTCTCTCTGACAAATAAATAAATCCTTAAAAAAGAAATAAAAATCATTATAAAATAAAATAATTAAAATACTCTTCTACTAGTGTTTTCATAGCATCTCTAAAGCTGCATTTCAAGGTTCACTCTCTGAGAGATTTAATTATAGGAAAAGCCTTGAGTATCTCCAAAATTTTCAGTGTCTAATTGGAAACCAAAATGGTTCTTATGTTGATGTTGATGTCAATAATGTTAACTTAAAAAACCCTAATGACGTATCATTTACATGATTTTGACCTATGCTAGGCACTTTACTAATCCTAAAAACACCATTATAGAAAGATGTTTTATATATAAATATAGTTATAAATTATATTATATATTATATATATTATTTATTTATTTTAATTTCTGGCAATTAGTTCAGAAGATAAGTTTTGCCCAAGTTCCAAAACAGATGAAGGCAGAGGCAGAATTTGAACCAATGCCTATGTAACTATAAAATTTGTGCTTTTCCTATTATGATAAGTGAAACAATGGAGGCTAT
The DNA here is from genome assembly GCA_002007465.1 of Ailurus styani. NCBI lineage: Eukaryota > Metazoa > Chordata > Mammalia > Carnivora > Ailuridae > Ailurus > Ailurus styani. The sequence goes on from LNAC01000246.1 coordinate 2,056,330, forward strand.
ATTTAAAAATATATATCAGCTTCCTGAAAAACTGTCTTAGTTCTCAGAAAGATCCTGGAATCAGGATAAGTATTCCTCCAAATGACAATACTTTTATTACAGTCTAAGAAATATTTTTTAAAGAAAAAATTTGAAAATTCTATCATCTCTAAAATTTAAGAGCAAATCTGTTTTCTAGCCTTTTTGTCAGTCATGCTAAGAATGTCCTTATTGAGTTACAGACTGAAATAGAGAATTACTGGGCAACCTATATGGCCAGTGTAAAGTCAGGGAAAAGCTAAAATTGAAGAGTTAAGAAGTAAAAAAACTCTGTCCTTGATAGACTCTGATCTCTTTCCACATTATTTTTGCTGCCCTGCAATAAATATTGCCTATCTCACACTTTGTGTTCATACCATATCCAATTTTGTAGACATTTTACTAAGCACACAGAAAAATATGGTTCTTTCTCTCAAAGATTGTGTGGCCAGGTGGCCTGGAAACAGAGGCAAAGGAGGAAGCAATTCTATAATCACTATGATAGAGGAAAACCCAAAGTCCCTCCGAATCCCCAAATGGGTATGTCAAGGAAGATGACAAGAGCTGAATCATGAATTATTTGACAGTAGAAAGATGAAGAAGGAATGAAGCTAAGAAACATGGTTAGAGAAGGGTTCTATTTGTGAATGCATAGAAGTTTAGGCAAATATGTGTAAATTATTATTTGAAACACAGATAATGAGCTAGCATGAGAATGAAGAGGACATTTTGTGACTTGCTAAAAATGGTTTCATTCCAAAAATCATGCAGGAATAATTGATGAACTTTTGTGCAGAAGGGGAACAAGTATTCACATATTTCCAGATATGCCCATATGAATTTCTGTTCTTCACATTCTCTCAGATCCAATTATTAGCACATAATAAGTAAGGTGTTATGTGTCTCTGTATCCATCACTATCTGTGTTTTCTGAAATGCCTTAAAGCTTACAAGGCTGATTTGCTAATAGTGTAGATAATTAGATCATAATAAATATTCAGAGATGTTTTAGAGCAGCTTGATGTTTCCACCACAAACTAGCTCACTCAAGGGTGAAGTAGGTCACCTGTTTTGATCACCCATGTGGGCAGCCCTACTTTTACATTTACATGAAAGATATAGGGGTGGTACTGAATAGAGTCCTAATGTCAATACATAATACTGGATCATAAACATTAAGGCCCATTCAGTATTTTGATTACCATGTAGCCAAATGAAAAGAAACAGGAGAAATGAAAAGCAGAGGTAATTGATTTGAAAATGCTTACCTCTTGTACTCATTGCATTGGAAAGATTTCTAGATTAGGCCAGAGGTGAGTAATATAGCTTCTTATGATTATTAAATATACATAGTTTAAACCAGGGGAAAACTCTCTAAATAAGGTAGCATCAAGGTTGAAAAATGATTTCTTCCTATTCTTCTAAATTCTTTGCTGAGACAACCTATCAAAGATAGGTGTACAAGAGAAAAACAGCAGTTCGCCAACTTGTATATGATAGTTTGTGGCAAAGTTTGTCTAGATGGGTGTCAACTACTAGTTTCCTCTCCTGTGATGAGAGTCAATCTTTTCTGGTTGATGACATTTCTGGGATTATGAACAATTAAGTCCTTTTGGAGGATTTGTCTTTAGACAGATAAGGGGTATTCAGAGAAAGTTTCTGCCTGCATTTGCTGTTCTTTAAGTGCTTACAGCTCAAAATAATATAGCAAAACAGCACATTTTGGAGTGGCATGTCCTGATCTTTTCAGTCGTGTTTGCGGTAGCATATTCTGCTGTCCTTCTGTAGTTTACACGGCTGGTCACAATGCACGAAGGGACAAAGTGTTTTCAATATGGTGTCTATCTCTACTGTGGTTATAAAGAAGAATAATTTTGCATCTTTTAAATTTTAAAGTATTTTTTAACATTGAATAGAAAAAGCAGGAGAAAATATAATAAAAATATACAGAAATTAAAATCCTTTATAGCTACTATCAAGTATAAATATAACATGGAAATACATCTAAGCTACAGGAAGAAAGTATGATTTTTAAATTTTCAATTTGTATATAAAAAATTAGAAAGCAGTCACATAAAACATTGAAAATGGAAATAGTGAATAGGTTCCCTACTAGCATAATTATAAAAGAAAACATTCAACTCACAACAGTAGTTATTGATTCTTCAAAAACAATGACTCTTACTTGAACACCAGTTTGAGCTAACATGAGGGGTTTTTTTGTAAAGAATGAGATGTACATAAATCGCCTCTGATGGGAAGAAAACGTGAATGTGAGTATGTGTGTGTGTGTGTGTGTTCACAATTTGGCAATATGTAGAGTGCTTTTGTTTATTGAAGAATATGTTCACTTGAAATATGTCTAGTGTAATGAGCTAAATTTTAAAAATTTTATTTAATGTTAATTACAATATATAAACTCAAGCAGTGTGTTATGGGCAGAATTGGGCCTTCCCCCGCAAGTCATATATTGAAATCCTAATCCCCAGTATCTCAGAATATAACTAATTAGGAGATAAGATTTGGAGGTTTTTAAAGAGGAAATGAAGTTAAAATGAGATCCTATGGATGGACCTAATCCAGTATGACTGGTGTTCTTATAAGAAGTGGAGATTATAACACAGATACTCGCAGAGGGAAGATCTTGTGAAAACAGAGGGAGAAGACAACCATCTAAAAGCTAAGGAGAAAGCCTGGACTAAACCAGCTCTGTTGACACCTTGATCTTGGACATCTAGGCTCCAGATTTGTGAGAAAACAAATTTCTGTGGTGCTTAGTTCACCCAGTCTGGTACTTTTTTATGGCAATTTAGCAAACTAATACATAGCGTAGAATGTGTTTCTGTTAAACGCAACTTGATGATTTTATAGGACTGCATTTCACTTTAACAATTGAAAATTTAACATCCAAATTGGAATGTGCTTTATGTTTAAAATACACACAGGACTTGAAAGACTTCCTTGGCACAAAAGAATGTGAAAAATATATACTTTCTGTAGCAATTACATACAAAATCACAATATTTCTATATGTTATATATTTATTACATTAAGTTAAATATGTTATATTTAGGGTCACATTTTTTTTCTTTTTTAATGTGACTTTTTACCTTTTAATGTGGCTACTAGAAAATTTAAAATCACTTTTATTGCTTACATTATATTTCTATTGCAAAGCTATGTTCTACATATTCCTCTTCACTATAATGTAAGGAAAAAGGAAAATAAGCTGAAGAGTAAGGATGAGCTCAGGTGACAAATTTTTAGGGTTAGCATGGATCTTAAAGTAATATTTCACCACTAATTTTTTAATACACAGATGTTAGATGAATATTTCATTTTCTGTATAATTTTTCCCTGATCCAGACTAATGGCCACTACTTGTATTTTTCTAGCATCTTTTTCTGATGTAAATGGTAAAGAGATTTAAATCATTTCTAACTTTTTAACCAAATAATTAAGCCTGAGGTATTTTCTATTTTAAGCCTATTATTGGCTTCAAAATCCAAGATAATAAATTAATACATAAACAGAATTTTATATGTCTATTTGCCAAAAACCAAATAGTATTCTTATTTTAAGTATTTAAAACATCAAAGATTGCCATTGAAATCATTCCCTTCTAATTCCATCCTTCAACAATGGACCAGAAATAGAGTGAAACTAAACTTTCCTACTAACATGAAGGACAGAACAACTATGGTTAAAGAAAAAGTCCCTTGATTTTAAACCAGGAAAAATTAACCTTTTAAAAATAAAAGACCTAAGACCAAATTTTAAAAGATAATATTTTAAATAGGATATTGCTCATTGTATGCCATTTTCAAGCTCTTAATAAGAGGCAAACATTTGAAATTCTCAGAATGATTTATACATGGTTATCTTTTAACAAAGGCAATGTCTCGATTAAAATAAGATAAAATTTTAAGTATTAGTTCTTTCTTCAGGGAAATCTAGTAAAATATTATTAACATTAACTTTTATCTAGTCATGTTGAAGAATGAACCTAGGTAAAGTATGCAAAGCAGTTATGCCTTGTAATCTCTATGACCTTCTACTCTATTAATTAAAAAAGTTGCCTTCACTCTTTTTGATAAACTTCACACATGGTCTATTTTGGGCCCACTGAACATTTTATATGGATAAATCAGGTGTAATGAGTTCCAGTTCACAGATGGAGCCTTTGGGTCTTTGGCACATTTCCTGAAAAGATTGCCAGACATTACACAGGTAATGATGCAATAATTCATTACTCTGATATTTTGGAAGCTCAGGAACTGCATCTATATGTCTAAAAACTGAGAATTTCCAAGTATTTACCTCATGCTTTAGAACATTTAATAATACAAAATATATTTAATGTCTAGATGCATTACTCTGAAATATATAAGGGGAGAAGCTGGCATGGAAATCCAATTTGTTAAACTCATTTGTCCAGAAATGACAAGACTTACCTATTTGTTATAGACTCAGTGATGGTAATGGGGCTCCATGAACAAAATAATGACACATAGATTATTTGACAAGTAATACATTTACAACATTGAGACTTAAGGGGTAATATTTTCATTAGAGGAGTTCTTGAGGTAGCAAAGTTGGTCCTTACTGATCTACCTGAACCATCCCAGATATGGCTGTGAATAGCATTGGATTCATTTTCATATTCTATTTAAATTTTTACAAATGTCTTTTTTAAGAATGATAATTTTTAATCACAGTATTTTCTATGAATGCAAATGATTTAAAACAAAGTTATCATCCTTGCTCTGTACTTTTATTGCCAAACAGGCATAAGCATTTTAGGAATAGGGGTGATTAAAGTTAGTAAAATAAATAAACTATGACCAATATTTGTTGGTTGAGATGCAAAATTTGATGAGATTTATAGATTAAGGGTAATACCATCTCAGCTTTAAGGACACACATATATCGGAGAAAATAAAGTTTATGCCCAAAATGAGAGACAAAGAAGGTATACATACATATATATATATATATATATATATATATATATATATATATATGAAAATTCATCAGAAAGATATAACAGTTGTAAATATATATGCACCAAATATCAGAGCACACAAATATATTATGCAAATACTAAGAGATCTGAAAGAAGACATAGACAACAATAATAATAGTAGAGGACTTCACCCTACTTTCAACAATGGAGAGATAATCCAGACAGAAAATTAACAAAGAATCATTAAACTTGTACCATACTGTAGACAAAATAGACCTAATAGACACATAGAATATTTCATCCAACAGCAGTAGAATATACATTTTCTCAAACGTGAATGGGATATTCTCTAGAAGAGATTATATTATAGGCCACAAAGCAAGTCTTAGTAAATTTAAGAAGATTGAAATTATACCAGGTGTATTTTCCAACCATAGTAGTATGAAATTAAGAAAGGAAAAATAACTCAATATCCCTGATAAATATAAATGCAAATATTCTCAACAAAATATTAACAAACCTAATTCAACAACTTATTAAAAGGACCAGAGACATCACCAAACAGGATTTATTCCTGGGATACAAGGATAGTTCAGTATATGCAAATCAACAACTGTGGTACATCACATTACTAGAATGAAAGATAAAAATTATAAGAAATTAACAGATGCAGAAAATCTTTTGGCAGAATTAACATCTATTCATGATAAAAACCCTCAAAAAGCTGGATATAGAAGGAACATACCTTAGCATAATAAAGTCCATATATAAGTCCACAGCTAACATCGTAGTCAATAATGAAAGGTTGAAAACTTGTCCTCTAACATCAGGAACAAGACAAGAGTATCCAACCTTATCACTTCTTTTTTTTTTTTTTAGATTTTTTATTTTTTCATTTGACACAGAGAGAGAGATTACAAGTAGGCAGAGAGGCAGGCAGAGAGAGAGGAGAGAGGAGGAAGCAGGCTCCCTGCTGAGCAGAGAGCCCGATGCGGGCCTCGATCCCGGGACCCTGGGATCATGACCTGAGCCGAAGGCAGCGGCTTTAACCCACTGAGCCACCCAGGCACCCCAACCTTATCACTTCTATTCAACATAGTACTGGAAGTTTTGGCCAGATCAATCAGACTATATATATATACATATACATATATTATATATTATATGTATATTACATATATAATATGCATATATTATATATATACAAAATAAAATAATAAAAATCAGACCCCCCTCTCTCTTTTGTACTCTCTCTCTCTCTCTCTCTCTCTCTCTATATATATATATATATATATATATATATATATATACTATAATAAGATAAAACCAGAGAGGGAGACAAGCCATAAGAGTCTCTTAACTATAGGAAACAAACTGAGGGTTGCTAGAGGGGAGGTGGGTGGGGGGATGGGGTAATTCGGTGATGGGCATTAAGGAGGGCAAGTGATGTAATGAGCACTGGGTATTATATGCAACTGATGAACCACTAAATTCTACCCTTGAAGCTAATAATACACTATATGTTAACTAAATTGAATTTAAATTAAAAAATTAAAAAGAAAAAAGAATGACTATTATCAACAAAAGGACAAGATAGAATTGTTGACAAAGATGTGGAAAAAAAGGAACCCTTGTGCACTGTTGGTGGGAATGCAAATTGGTATATCCACTATGAAATGCAGCATGCAGATTCATCAAAAAATTAAAAATTAAACTACCATATTACCCAGCAATCTCACTTCTTGCATTTAACCAATTGAAATGACAATGGGATCTCAAAGATACTGTGCTCCTGTGTTTGTTGTAGTATTATTCACAATAGCCAAAATATGAAAACAACCTAAGAATCTCTCAACATAGGAATGAATAAAGATGTGGTATATGGGTGTGTGTAATATTATTATTTTATTATTGCAGTATTCAACCGTGAGAAAGAAGGAATTCTTGCCATTTCTGACAATATTGATGTTATATTTGAATAAGTCAGACAAAGACATATAGCATATGATGTCACTTATATAGGGAATTTAAAAACCTGAACTTGTAGAAACAGAGAGTAGAATGGTGGTTACCAGGGACTAGGAGGTAGAGCAAATGGGGAGATGCTGGTCAATGGTACAAGCTTCCAGTTAGAAGCTGAATGTTCTGGGGACATACAAAATTGGGAAGATGCAGTAATGTTCTATATACTGTTGAAAGTTGCTAAGGGAGTAGATTTCAAATGTTTTCAACAGAAAAAAGGAATGAAATTATGTGATTTGATGGAGGTGTTAACTAATGCTATGGTAGTAATCAAATTGCAATATATGTGTACCAGATCTATACTTTGTACATCTTACATTTATGCAACGATAATATGTCAATTATGTCCCAATAGATCTTGGGGGGGAGGGGACAAAAATAAAGAACAGAGTTTTGTGGCATTTGCTTCTTATTTTCATTCTTAACATTTTCTGTGTGAAAGACAAAGGCAAATTATATATCCTCCACTTTCCTTTTTACAATAGAAGTATTCTCAAAGTTAGGAAAAACTCATTTTACTGGTAAATTGAATTATAATTTAAATGCATTAAAGGTGCTCACTAAAGGAAGCATACCATAAATATAATGAAACTCACCATCTATTCTGAACATTTGAATTTCATATACTCTGAGTTTCTCAAAGCAGAACACATCTGTATTTCTATTAATCATTCATTAAGTGTAAAATGATTCCCATGCTGGTGAAAACAGGAATACCTAGGGGGTAATTGTTTGATGTTTCAGGCTTTCCTGACTTAACTTCTGTGCTTCTGAGTCCTCTAGGAAAAGAGTCATAATTATTGAAATGGGGACACACTTTGCCAACTTATCACTCATTAAGGAATTGATAAATTGTAATACTTAGGGCTTATAGGTATTAAATTAAAAGACAAAAGATATTAATGGATACTGTGTCAGAAGTAAGTAAAGATTTCTTTAATCTGATTCCTAAGTACAGAAGGTGAAAGGAAGGATCCTTCAAGGTCAGAAATATACTCATTGGTTAAAGTGCTGTGCGTTAATAGCCAGTAGTAGCCAGGGCAAATCATCATTACAGTGAGACACATGGTGGGGGATATAAGAGAGCACTTTATCTAGGTGCAGCGGGGATGGGGGAAGGTTGTCAGGAACTCTTTTCTCTGTGGGGCAAGTGCTTAATTTTATGGGTGTCAGTTCTGAGCTGTAATTTCAAGAAGGCATATTTGTAACTGGAGAGAACAAAGAAAAAACTAGGAGTTGTTTTCTATGCTGAGCCTTCCTCTCCTGTTTTTCTTTCTGTATTTGCCATTATCATAGCATATGACACAAAGCATAGCAATGGACACAAAGTCAATTCACACACTGCACAGTTCTCTGTATTAATCGTTAGGCAGTATTAATCATTAGGAACCTGTTTCAACAATGTGTTCTTTACTTTGCTCTGACTCCCCTCTCCTTCCTCCATCCCCCTCCATTTTACTCATTACTCAATCTCACCAGGAAGCACAGTTGATATATGAAGGGATGGTGTCTGGAGGTGGTGCCTGCTCTGTGTAAAGCGCCCTAGTTCAGTTCTAAGGCATGAGTTTGCCCCCAACCATGTTATCACCAAATACGTGACCTGCTCATGTTTACATCTTATTTTTTGGGCCTGAAGTTCCTCTGGAAGATTCCAACACTTGAATCTCGTAGGGTTCTGTCACCCATGTAGCTCAGAGGTGAAATCCGGGCTAGTTGATCTTGCTCGTTCTGATACTACAATTCCTTCTACTCTACAAGCAGAGAAGCTCCCTCAACATGCAGACACTTGGCCATTTCCAGTCTTTCAGGACGACACATTTCTTTTGGTCTTTTTGGTCTTTTTCCCCCACATTTCTTTAATCATTTCAGAGGGATTTGGGGAGAGTGGAATAAATATGTGAGCTCAATCTCCTTCATTGCTTTTAGGATAAGACTCAAATCATAAATAGGGCTTAACAAAGTTCTTCATTGCTTGACTCATCTCATTTACCCTTACACTGCGCCCTCACACTGCTGCCTTCAGTCCCTCAAATGTGCCAGGCTTTTTCAACTCTCTAGGTCTTTGAACCTGCAACTCTCCATGCCAACAACCACATTAATCTTGTTCATCACTAAATATCTAAAACCTAGGACAATGTCTAGTAAGAATGAAAAACTCAATAAATATCTATTGAATTAAACATCTTTGCATAATATAATTTGAAAAACATTGTATAGTAGATTAAAAAACACATCTCAGTATAACTTCTTCAGTATAATTTTCTACTGGCACCTATGCAGCCTACACTCTGAAGTGGTATTTACTCTTGTTAACCAAAGTATAATGTGAACTACGATACAAAATATTTTATGGGTATGACTTTAACTGAATGGAATGGATTTGGAAAACTGTACATGAAAATCAATTATATTGGGTGCCTGGGTGGCTCAGTGGGTTAAAGCCTCTGCCTTCGGCTCAGGTCATGATCTCAGGGTCCTGGGATCGAGGCCCACATCAGGCTCCCTGCTCATCAAGGAGCCTGCTTCCTCCTCTCTCTCTGCCTGCCTCTCTGTCTACTTGTGATCTGATCTCTCTCTCTCTCTGTGTCAAATAAATAAATAAATAAAATCTTAAAAAAAAAAAAGAAAATCAGTTATATTGCCAATTATCCAAGAGACAAGTTCATTTTGGGATCTCTTGATGGGATACTAATGACTTGGGATACTGATGACTTACCACAATTATATATTGTACATTTTATACAATATATTCATCAATATGACAGTTCTGTTGTATAGCTTTAAGGCATACATTCCTTTGAACATCTGTTTATTTGGCTTCATGATATACTAATTCACTGCACAGTGTAAGGTTCTCTTTCTCACCTCAACTGGTCTGTACATATTGACTGGTTGTTTTTCTGTATGCTTTGGTGTAGCTCCCATTCCAGTAATTGCAATCATCTGCAATCCTAGGAAGGAATGCATTAGCTGTACCCATGTTTTAATGATGATCAACTCTAAAAGTTGGTGAGTTGAACTCTAGAGAATTTATGATACTAATCTTCAGGTGGAAAATATCCAGTTGTAACTGAGATGTATATTTCATATATGCATTATTTTTTCATTAGTTGCTTTGGAGCAGAAGAGGTTGTAAAAGTACAAGTGGCTTAGATTTTGAAGAGCTTTTTCCCTATGATGAGGAGCAGGCACTTTATCATGTAATAACTGAAAAGTTTTTAGGGACTGAGTCAGAACTTTTGTTATTTGTACAACCTTCTTTCATAAAGGATCAACCTTACAGAAATATGGCCCAACACTTTTTCATTAGCTATATAACTTAGCAAACACACAGTACTTGACTAAGTTCTATTTACACTTTCAAGTTTTTTAACTCTATTAAAACATATAATCGTCACAATGACCCTTTGAGCTAGGTGTTATTTTTAATCTCCATTTCACTAATGAGAAAATAGAGGCACAGATACTATGGCTGGTTGGTGCCATAGTTGGATCTAAACCCATGCAATCTGGATCCAGAGTCCATATTCTTTGCTACAATGCTATAATGCCTCTGTTGTTTTGTGGATAATGCTTTAAATACAGAAAGAAATTTTTCAGTTAACTGGCAGAGGCAAAAATACATTATATTATTTGAATATTGTATTTGATGCATTTGTGGATAGTCATTAAATCTCAAATGATTACAAAATAACGTACATTTGTTTTACATAGGTGTGACCAGACTCCCAGTCCTGGCTCTTCTCTCTCTCTTTAATATCACCTCTCAATTTGCTTCTGTTTGCATCTCCTCTCCAGTCAAATCTAACTTGGCATGTTATCCCTTTCTTTAGCTTCTTCAGCCTCTGCTATGGACTGCCCCAAAGCATAGCTTTTAAAATTTTATTCATAAACACTTCTATAAAGTATTTATTGACCTTCAAGATTGAGTTGATGCCTTTCTCTTTTGTGTTCCATGTATAGAGTATTATCATCATGCCTATTACATTTTATTGAACACATCTTTTTTCATGCATCTGTCTCTATCAGTTTTACTGTGAACAAATGAAGGTTGGAACTCTGTCTTACTACAGTTTGTATTTCTAACACTGTTCCTAACACAAATTGGTAGGCAATAGATTCTAGGCTAATGCACAAACAAATGAATAAATGTATGCGAGGTGTATATGTCTAGGGCACTATCACTGGGATGTAATAGAATGCCCCAGTGTGCAAACGCAAAACATGGATTATTAATGGTACCTGTCCTAGTTTGGCTAAAAAGGGTTGACATCAGTGATGTTATTTATGCTAGCAGAATTCAAGCAGTTCTTTAGTTATTTTTGTTAGAAAGTTTCTTTCAACAGGGAAGAGTAACTGTAGAGACAGTATTTGTTACTTGCTTGTAGCATCATGAGCTCACAGAACATGGGCAGTCCCTTCTATTACTGCTACAACACCCTTCCACCCTACTGGAAACTGATACTATCAGGAGAAAGGCAGAAGATGGTTTTATAATCTTTGTTCATTCTCATTCTTTTATAATCCAAGGCAAGAACAGAATAGTAAAAGAATTTAGAGTCAGGAAACTTACTCGTCTCTGATAAAGGAGTGCATTAGTCTTGCTCCAACTAAATTCAATTAGAACCCCTGTGTGAAGTTCTAACCATTATAGAATTTTCTTCCCACCAAATTAACTTCTGGTAGATTGTTTCTTCTAACAAGGTGAAAATAAGTACATTATAGTTTACTCAATAAACTTAGGTAGTTTTTAATAAAAGCAATGGGTATTCAACAGATTCTAATGTAAAATTTCTAAATAACGAATTTCTTACTTGGAAAAATTTTATGAAATATTAGCCTAATGGACGTAATGTAAAATTTAGGGTTCTCATATTTCTTGATCAAAACGGAATATAAAAGGGAGGACTTAGCCTTCACGGTAATATAAAAATTCCAAAGCTGTTTTCATATAAATACAAGTGTTTAAGTATATTGGAAAAATGCCAACTTAGTTAATTACATTCTGCCTTCTTAAATTCTGGTGATTGTAAAAAGTAAAGTACTTTAGAAAAACTCATTTTTATTAAATAGTGATTCATGAGATTTTGAACTAAAATTAAATCAGCAATAATAACTTCCAACTGCCATAAGTTCTATATCCATATCAAAATAATTGGTTATTACTTTCTTTTTGTTAATGAAATACCTGTTACTTTTCCATATGAAAATTTAGAAGTACACGTTCCATCCTTTCATCACAGAATATTAATGAATATGAGTAATGTAGTGACTGTAATAATGACATTTTCAATAATATCACCATCTCAGAGTATTTTTTAAAAACCTCTCCAACCCCAGCTTAACCAAAGTGTGAATCTAACTCACTTATTTTTCCTCACTTTCAACCATTGTTTTTCCTTCAGTTTATCATCAAACATTTGAAAGAACAATTTATGATTACTTGTTCCCCTCCTTTTATTCTACAACTGACAACTATCTTGCCTCAGCCTCTGAAAGTCATAGGAAAAATGACATTAATATCATCAATTCCCACATGACTGCTAACTACAGTAGCCTCACATTGGATTTTATTTTGCCTAGTTTATATGCCATAATTCCTTCTTTTTTCTTGTAATTATATATGGTAATTTTACTTTTTCCTTGGTTGTATGGCATTGCTATTTCCTGTTATTTTAACCAAAACAGGAAAAGTCATGTTTCATTGACGAATAAACCCTGAAATTTCAGTGGGCTAACATAGATTTATTTTTGCTTGTGCCAATTTTAATGTGTGTCATTTGGAGAGTTTTCTCATCTTGGCCCTACACCCTCTGAAACATTTGTTCTCCCAGGTTGTGGTGAGAAGGTGGGAGAAGAAAGGAGACATAGTGGCTCTTGACTTCCTCATGTCACTATTGCTCAGAGTATATTGGCCAGAATCATTCATATTGCCCAATGCAACAATAAGGAATTGTGTGGTGACGTATTTGGAGGCACCAACTGATTCTCTGCCACATCTGGCATGCCAACCACTCCTTTTCCATCTCCTGATCCTTCCTTCACACCCGGAATCCATTTTCAGTCATCTTCGTTCAGAATGAAAATACTCGAGTGACCCAATCTTTTGTGGGTCTTCCCATCTTTCCCATCTTACTCTATTATCCCTGACCTCTGTCGTTTTTCTAAGGCTTTGACCCCATGGCTTGCCAGTGTCAAAATCTTAAACACAACTTAACAAAGTAAACATGTTTGAGACTGAAATTATCTTCTCCCATCCCAAAGTTTCTCCTCTCTTTGTGGACTTCCAGTTCCCCACGTAATCTTTTGTGGTCATAGTAAACTCTCCTCTTTGTCTCCCACTCTCCACAACTCTTGCCAATTATAACTCCTAAATTCCATGTAAACTTGTAATTCCTATTCTCATTGTCATAGCTTAGGTCAACATTTCCCACCTGGACTACCGAAAAAGCCTCTTTAGCTGCTCTTCTTTCTCCTTGTCTTCCCACTCTCTGACTTATTCTGATTCATATCTGTCATACTTATATTAATTTTCTTAAATGTTTTTAGAGTTAACAGTGAGGTTTAAAGGTAGAAATGGTTTATATTTCAAAGGGCTTCTTGCCTATACTAAGGAAAGTGCATTTCATCCTGTCAGATGAAAATTTTAAAAATATTTTTAAAGACATAAACACGAGCAAATTTTGTTTTTAATAGGATTACGTTGACAGAAATAAAAAAAACTATCTTAAAATGAGAGGAAAAATCAGAGAAGAGAGAAAAGGTAAGGAACTGTTTCAAAAGATCACATGCTATAGGGAGGCTGTTATTATTTTTCAATAAATATGTGGTTTACGAATGTTTATAGCAGCAGTGTCCACGATAACCAAACTATGGAAAGAACCTAGCTGTCCATCAACAGATGAATGGATAAAGAAGATGTGATACACACACACACACACACACACACACACACACACACACACACACACACTGGAATACTATGCAGCCATCAAAAAAACCCCGAAATCTTGCCGTTAACAATGACATGGATGGAACTAGAGGGTATTATGCTAAGCAAAATAAGTCAATCGGAGAAAGACAATTATCATAGATCTCTCTGATATGAGGAATTTGAAAGGCAGTAGGGAGGGAAAAAAATGAAACAAGATGGGATTAGGAGGGAGACAAACCATGAGAGACTCTTAATCTCAGGAAACAAACTGAGGGTTGCTGGGGATTGGGGGCAGAGGGATAGGGTGGATGTGTTATGGACATTGGGGAGGGTATGTGCTATGGTGAGTGCTGTGAATTGTGTAAGACTGATGATTCACAGACCTGTACCCATGAAGCAAATAATACATTATATGTTAATAAAAAAATAAAAATAAAAACATGTGGTTTAAAGTTCTGGTATAATGTCAGTGTTCCACAAGTTGAAAACCATCATTACAAGATAATTCTTCATTATCTGTATTCATATGGTAAAAAATACACCTTTCATAACATAATGACTTTAAAAATAAAAACTCAACAGCAGTTAACCTATGTAGCAGGAGGTAATACTATCCTTTCAACTTAGCATTATGATGAAGTTTCCCTTGATATAAGGATATTTACTATAATTGTTCTTTATAAAAATGACCTTTCTCTTTCTTCCAACAAAACTAATCAAGTCAGCTGAACTTGGCCATTCTCACAATATCCACTTTGTGGAGAAAATAGTAACTAAGCATGAGGTGACAAAATAAATCTTAAGAAGTTATTTCTACCTCCAATTTTAAGAAAGAAACTCAAAACCTTACTCTCTTCTTGCTATGTATGCCTTGATTATTTGTCCGCATCATCTTCTCTCTTTGAAATCAGTTTTGTAAGTTTCAAAATCCTTATCTTTTAGTGAAATTGATATACACAGTTAGAGTTAGACTTATTCAGTCATTGTTTTTATAGTAGGTAAATACAGGAATATACTAAAAGGGGTCTAATTTTTTCCAGACATAGTAGGGCCTAGAAAGACACTGTTTCCTTCTCAAGAGAATGATAAAGGTTGAAGAATATCTTTATAACAAAACTTAAAAATTACTAAGGCTGATATAATCACAACTTTTATCAAAATATCTGTCTGTTTACAGGGTCTGAAATGAAAAACTAACACTTACAGAGCTCATTTAATGACAGATGTCAATACAACTGAAAGAAGTATATTAGAAGGAGGTTGGTTAAAAGATAAAATGTTATAGATAATACCTGTTTAAGACATTTTTCATGTGTGTATTTGAAATATGCATTTTCTGCCAGCAGAGCCCATCCTAAGAGTGAGACTCTCCAGATAGGACTGGAGAGTCTTTTAATATGTTATTTTATATTATATAATAGAATACACATAATATACACACACACATATATATAAATGAATATGTTGCATATGTAGATAAATGTTATATATGTGTGTGTTTTGTTTTATTTTTAAAAACAGCTTAACTTAGGGGCACCCGTGTGGCTCAGTCATTAGGCGTCTGCCTTCGGCTCAGGTCGTAATCCCAGGGTCCTGGGATCAAGCCCCACATCGGCCTCTCTGCTCAGCAGAGAGACTGCTTCTCCCTCTCCCACTCCCCCTGCTTGTGTTCCCTCTCTCTCTCTCTCTCTCTCTCTCTCTCTCTCTCTCTCTCTCTCTGTCAAATAAATAAATAAATAAATAAATCTTAAAAAAATAAAATAAAAATAGGTTAATTTAGAAATAATATGTAATAAGTTGTACTTATTTAAAATATGTGGTTTGATAACTTATCACTCTGGACGTGTATACACAGATGAAACCACTGTCACTATCAAGGTAGTAATCATAAACATCCCTCCAGAAGTTTCCTTGTCCTCTTTTGCAGTCCCTCAATCCCACACCTCCCTGCTGCCCCACCCATCCCCAGAAAATCACTGATCTTCTCTCATTAGAAATAAGTTCAAATTTTTGAGAATTTTATATGAATGGAATTTAAAAGTATATACTCTCGTCTAGTTTCTTCCTCTCAGCAAATTACGAGACACATCCATGTTGATGCAGGTATCGACAGATGTCCACATTTTATTGCTGACTAGCCTTGACACACCACAATTTCTTCATCTGTTCATCTGTTAATGGACAGCTTGTTTCTAGGGTTTGGCTAGTATGCCTAAAGCTGCTAAGATTCCTTTTTTTGTGTAAGACTTTATATGGACATTTGCTTTTATTTCTTTTGGGTTAAAAACGTAAGAGTGAATAACCTGGATGCTTTGGTTAGATGTATGTTTAACTTTTTAAGAAGCTGTCAGACTGGTGCAAAGTGGTTGCATCATTTTTCTCTCCCACCAACAGCAGAGAAGACTGCCACATTCTCTGCATCCTTGCCAACCTGATATGGCCAGGTTTGTTTGTTTAACATTTCAGTAGGCTTTTAGTGTCTCATTTTTGTTTTAATTCTATTTCCCTTGGAACTAATAATGTTGAGCATCTTTGATACACTTATTTGTCATCTATCTTCTTTGCTGAAATATTTCTCCACGTACTTTGCCAATATGTTATTATTGGATTGTTGCTTTTTTTTTTAAAGTTTTGAAGGTTTTTTTCATATATTATGAAAACAAGTCCTTATCATATTTGTGCTTTGAAAATGTTGTTTCCAGTTTGCTATTTATCTGTTCATTTTCTTAACCACTAATGTCTTTAGAAAACCAGTTGTATAGTTTGAACATCAGTTTATCACTTTTGTTTCATTTATGGATCATTCTTTGGTGCTTTCTGTAAGAATTCCCCGTTTAACCCGGAGTAGTAACTAAAAATGTTAAAACAAGTATTATAGTTTTAGCATTTCTGTATATGTCTGTGATTCATTTAGGATCATTTCTGTATGTGGCTCAAGGTATGGGTCAAAGAACTTTTTTTTAAAACTTATGAATACCCAATTATTCTAGCACCATTTGTTGAGAAAGCCTTCTTTTCCTATTGTCTCTGAACATTTACAGAAGTTTGCAAAATTAAATCATTTGAACACACATTCCTGGATCTACTTCTGGACTCATTTTTGTGTTCTTTTGATCTGTTTATCCATCTTGACATTAATACCATACTCTCTGTAAACTGTGGTTTGAAAAATAAGTCTTGGGGAATCTGGGTGGCTCAGTTGGTTAAGCATCTGACTCTTGATTTTGGCTCAGGTCATATGTCAAGATCGTGATATTGAGACCCACATCATGCTCTGAGTTGGGCATGAGGCCTGCTTGAGATTTTCGCTCTCCCTCCCCGCTGCTTCTCCCACCCCCTTACCCCTGCTTCCACTCTTGCATGTGCGCACATACCCTCTCTCTCTCTCTCAAAAAAAAAAAAAGTCTTCCAAGTAAGAAGTGTTATTCCTTCAATTTTATTTTTCTTCTAGTTTTTTTTGGTTTTTCTAAGACCTTTAATTTTCCATGTGAAATTTAAAGTCAGTTTTATAATTTGAATAAAAAACATGCTAGGGATATTGATTTGTGTTGCCGTTATTCTACAGATCAAATTGTGAGAATTGGAATTACAAGTGTTGAGTCTCCCTATCCAGGAACTTGATCTAGCTCCCCAATTATATAGGTTCTTAAAAGTTTAAGCAGTATTTATTGTATTTTCATATAGGTTTTGAACATCTTTTGTCAGTTTTATCCCTAAGTATTTAAAACATGTTATGTAGTACTATAAGAGACTTGTTTTTATTTTAATCTATAATTATTTCTTGCTAGTACATACAACTCCAGTTAATTTTTGTGTGGTCCTGACAACCTGCTAAACTTATCTATTCATTTAAGTGGCTTTAAAAAATATAACCCCATAGATTTTCTACAGAGATAGTGTTATATTTGAATAAAGACAATTTTACTTCTTTTCTAATCTTTCTTCTCTATTTTTTTTCTGATGTGTATTTCATTGATTTCCAATGTGATTTTTTTTCCTTTCTTCTGCAACTTTGTGCAATTTACTTTTTGATTTTCATTTCTAAAGATGTAAACTGAGGTTATTATTTTAAGAAATTTCTTCTTTGGACTACAATAATGTTATAAAGTTCCCATATGCATTATGTCCTTAGGATCAAATATGTGTTTTCATTTTTGTATAATTCAGAACTTTCTAATTTCAATTTTGGTTTCTTTGTTGACCTATGGTTTTTTGAAAATATGTTATTTAATTTCCAAAAATTTGAGGGTTTTTCAGATAATATTCAGTTATTTATTTCTAATTTAACTCATTTGCAATCAGAAAGCAGACTTTCATAGATTTAAATTCCTTTAACTTTATTACATTTAGTTTTATAGACCCGAATGTCATGTATTATGTTAAATGTTCCATTGCACTTGCAGAGAAGGTATAGTTTGGTTATTATGGGATGGAGTGATTTATAAAAATCAAAAGGGTCAAGTTGGTGGATAGTTTCATTGAGTCTTAAATCTTATTTGCCTTTTACTTTTGATTGCACAATCAACATTTGAAAGGAGATTACAATTTTTCGAATCATAAATTTGTCTATTTGTCCTTTCCATTCTCTCAATTTTTGATACATTTATTTTGAAACTAATATTACATACATTAATAGTAAAGATCATTATGTCATCTTGATGAACAAACTTTCTTAACATTAGCAATAACCTTCTTTATGACTGCTAATATTCTTTGTTCTCAAATGTACTTTGTCTGAAACTAATACAACCATTCCAAAAACTCTCGGTTTGTGTTAACATAATATATCCTTTTCTGATATTAATATAATCATTACAAATTCTCTTGGTTGTGTTAACAAATCTTTTTCCATTTTCTTACTTTTGATCATTTTTTTAATATTTAAAGTGCGTTTATAATAGGCAGCAGGCATTTGGGGCTTTCTTATCCAATCTGGCAATCTCTGACTTTTAATTATTGTGTTTGTTTAACACATTTACATTTAATGGAAATATTGCTAGAGTTTGGTTTAAGTCTGTCATCTTGCTATTTGTTCCTTATGCATTTTACCTTTTCTTTCTGCATTTCCCCTTTTCCTGTCTTCTTTTGTGTTTGTTATTTTTATGATTTTATTTATGAGTCTCTGTTGACTCGTTTAGAGTTAAAAGTCTTTGTTTTGTTATTTTAGGGGCTACTTTAGGATTCATGTTATATATATATATATATATA
Source organism: Ailurus styani (assembly GCA_002007465.1). Taxonomy (NCBI): domain Eukaryota; kingdom Metazoa; phylum Chordata; class Mammalia; order Carnivora; family Ailuridae; genus Ailurus; species Ailurus styani. Next base: position 2,075,478 of record LNAC01000246.1, read on the forward strand.
TATATATATATATATACATATATATATATATATACATATATGTTTATATGTTTATACATATTTAAAGATATATATATCTTTAAATTATCACACCCTTCCCGAAGTCATAATAAATCACATTTAGTATAGGATCTTAAATAGTATACTTAAATTTCTACTGTCCCAGATGTTACTCTATTATTAATATTTCAGTCACATATATTATAATCCATATTGAATTATTACTTTGTGTTTAAATAACCAAATATTTTTAACATGATTTAAATAATAGAAATACATTAAATATTTACCTATATAGTTACTACTTCCAGTGTCCATACTCATTTGTGCTGGTCCATATTTACATTCAGTATCATTTTCCTTTTATCAGAAGGGCTTTCTTAATATTTCTTAGAGTGGTGCATACCCACTTCTGATTAAGTACTCCAGGTTTTATGTACCTTAAAAAAGGATGTTAATCTAATCCTTGTATTTTAAAAATATTTTTGCTGAGTATAGAATAGATTGCCAGGCTCCCCCAACTCCTGCTTCCAGTACTTTACAGATGTTGTTTCATTGTCTTTTTATTTTCAAATTTCATTGTTTATGATGAGAAATGTACTGTTATTTTTGTCTTTGTTCCATTATACATAAGACTTCTTTCCCTGGATACTTCACAGATTTTACTTTATCCCTTGATTTGAATTATGTGATTGTAAGTTACCTTTATGTGGCTTTCCTCACATTCCAGTACTTGTTGAGCTTCTTGAATCTATGGGTTTAGGGTTTTATAGGTTTCGTCAAATTTGATAAAAAATTCAGTCATTATTTCTTGAAATATTTGTTCTTCTCTCTTATATCTTCTAAAATTACATGCATATTAATCAGTTTGAATTGATCCACTATCCACTGATGCTATTTTCATATTTTATTATTCTCCATTGACTTTCTGTTTTATTTTGGATAGTTTTTGTTATTATACTTCCATGTTAACTAATCTTTCTTCTCTTTGTCTAATCTTCTGTTAATCTCATCCAGTATATTTTTTCAATTATTGTACATTCCATCTCTGAAAGTATGATTTTTAAAAATATCTCCATATCTCTACTTTGCTCTTTAAACATACACAAAGATGGATGCTAGACATTGTGTATTTAATCATACATTTGCTGGATATTTTGAATTCTTATAAATATTCTTGAGTTTTATTTTGTTATAGCTAGGTTATTATCTTTTTCTGGAAGTAGGAACATAGCAGTGCTTAGTCTGTGGTTTTTTTTTCCCCTGTTACTAAGGCAGTACTTTAATACTTGAAATATTCTTCTGAATACCAATACGCTTCTGAATACTCCCGAATACCCAATGTCTGTTACTTATGAGGTTTTCTAGTGTGGCTGGTGGAGGCATACACTAATCTTGCTCTTTCTGAGACCTTAGCATTGCTGCCTGTAACCCATTTGGGTGGTTCTTTACCCAGCATTAGGTAACTTTTTCAGATATATGATCAATCAGTACTCACCTAAATACTCAAAAGGGACACTCTTCATATCTCAGCAGTTTACAATGCAGCTAATTTCCTTCAATGTTCTGTTTTGTAAACTCCAGAAATCTTAGTCTCTCTGGACTTTCAATTCTATCTTTTCAACTCAAGGATTCCACCAAGCTTTTTCTATCTTCCCTTTCTCCATGTTTTGCCCTGGATACTCTACTCTTTGTTTGAGCTGGGATGCATGCAGAATTCACATCATTCTCTCCCCCTCTGTTTGTGATCATTATTCTTCATTGCCTAGTATCCTGTATCTTGAAAACCACTGTCTCATATATTTTGTCCATTTTTTGTTTGTTTATTTGGTTTTTTTTTTCACATGTAAAGGTAAATCTAGTCTTCTCTTACTCCATTTTAGACAGAAAAGGTAATCCTTTATAAGGGTTAGCCATAACCTAGTAGCCATTAGGTAATCACAATATTAGGTAAAAACTTCGTGCACTTTTCAAGTGCTGCTTCAAACACTTAGCTAAAATGTATATTTCCAGGATGAACGACCTAAATGTGAGACAGGAATTCATCAAACTCCAAGATGAGAACACAGGCAGTAACCTCTGTGACCTCAGCCACAGCAACTTCTTGCTAGACATGCCTGCAAAGGCAAGGGAAACAAAGGCAAAAGTGAACCATTGGGACTTTATCAAGATAAAAAGTTCTTATATAGCAAAGGAAACAATTGACAAAACCAAAAGACAACTGACAGAATGGAGAAGATATTTGCAAATGTCTTATCAGATAAAGACTTAGTATCCAAAATCTATAAAGAACTTATCAAACTCAACACCCAAAAAACAAATAGCCAATCAAGAAATGGGCAAAAGACATGAACAGACACTTCTCCAAAGAAGATATCCAAATGGTCAACAGACTCATGAAAAAATGCTCCACATCACTTGGCATCAGAAAAATACAAATCAAAACTACAATAAGATACCACCACACAGCAGTCAGAATGGCTAGAATTAACAAGTCAGGAAATGACAGATGCTGGCAAGGATGCAGAGAAAGGAGAGCCTTCTTATGCTGTTGGTAGGAATGCAAGGTGGTATAGCCACTCTGGAAAGCAGTATGGAGGTTTCTTAAAAAGTTGAAAATAGAGCTACCCTATGACCCAGCAATTGCACTACTAGGTACTTACCCCAAAGATACAGTGTAGTAATCCAAAAGGTCATGTGCACCACAATGTTTATAGCAGCAATGTCCACAATCACTCGACTATGGAAAGAGCCCAGATGTCCATCGACATGAATGGATAAAGAAGGGGTGTATATACACAATGGAATACTACTCAGCCATAAAAAAATGAAATCTTGCCATTTGTAACGACGTGGATGGAACTAGAGGGTATTATACTAAGTGAAATAAGTCAGTCAGAGAAAGACATTTATCATATGCTCTCACTCATAAGTGGAATTTAAGAAACAAAACAGAGGATCATACGGCAAGGGAGGAAAAAATAAAACAAGACAAAATTAGGGAGGGAGACAACCATAAGAGACTGTTCATCCTAGGAAACAAACAATGTTGCTGGATGGGAAGGGGTGAGGGGATGGGCTAACTGGGTGATGGACATTAAGGAGGGCACATGATATAATGAACATGGGGTATTATATTAGACTGATGAATCACTGAAAGCTACCTCTGAAACTAATAATATACTACATGTTAAATAATTGAATTTAAATTTAAAAAATGAATGAATGAAAAAATAAAAATTAAAGAAAAAATGCATATGTCCAACTCACTGGTAAAATCTTGATTTCAGGGAAAATCCTGCATCTTTACTTCCTAATTTACTCTGCTCAATTAAAAAGAAACAAAAACAACAAATTAAAAAAATCCACTCTGATTAATGCACATACTCAGGACATTCTACACTAAGATAAATATGTTATGCTAAATACAATATATAGTTTACTATAAACAAACAGAAAAAAAAGAAGTTTTTTGTATTCATTTTGTCCTTAAGTAGAACATAACCTGATTTTGTTTTATGTAAAATTCTCCCTAGCAGGCCTTTTCAGAATTAAATCATGGGTGTATTCTCTATTCTCTTGATAATCACTGAAAAATCTAATTGGATGATTGGAGTATTTTGTTGGAATTTTCCCTCTTTACTTTGTATAGGTTTGATAGACCACAAGGAAAACAAAGCCAAACTTAATCTTTCTGCCAAACAGGGCTCTGAGAGAGGTGTTGGAGTTAAAACCTTGGTTACACTCTACCTCTGTTAACTTTTACCAAGGAGAGTGGCCTCCAAATTGCAACAACTCGCAGCTCTCAAATCATCTTGCTCACTAATTCAGGAGAAAAGCTCTTCTCAGATAGTTGCTTATCAACTCATTCCTGCGTCTCAGGCAAACTTCATCTAGAATTGCTGTTTTTCTTTCTTTTGCATAATGAACATAAAGGTTATTAAAGCACAGGTCCATATAATGACAGTCCTAAAGTTATTGTGATAGCTTTAAAAGAGAAAATATCAATTTTATTTAAGAAAAAAACAGGTCAGAAGTCCTTTTAACTTAAAAAATAAGTGACAGTGGGGTTTTCCTATCCTTGAATCAGTCTCATTTCTTTTACATTTTCTAATATTTTTTTCTTCTTCTCTTTTTCTTTTGCATAAAACCTCTTTGAGGTTTATCATTCTAAGCTACTTCATATCACATCTCTTGCAGATTTTTTGAACCTTGTTAACAGCATATTGTTACGTATAATTGTTGGGTAAATTTCTATTCCATCTAATCTGATTTTAAACTTTGGTATATCATACTATTTTGGTAGAGCTGAGTCACAGGTTTGATGGTTGAAGATGAGGTTGATCCTACCTGTTGGTTTTCCAATGATAATCTTAGTTAATATCTGTTGTTCCAATGTAAATTGCACTGCTTTCAACTGTCGAAAGTGTCTTGACTTGAATGATATATTATATATCAGCCTAGTTTCACCAAATACTGAATCAAAAGTCATGCAGAAACAATGAAGGTTAGAACAAAGCAAGAAATCCAACATTCAGCAAATATCAAAATGTACAGGGGACACAGAAAAGCATAAAAAAATCTAGTTTTGGAGCCAAAAAGGATCTTGTCTTTCCCCAAATCTAATATCCTTCTCTTCATGTCCTCGTCAACATCCTTCCCCTAACTTTTTGGGGAGTGATCTTCCTTTCCTTTTTCATATTTTTAAAATTAATTTTAAGAATGTTTGAATGTATTCTAGTTCTAAGGAGGATAAAAGTATTATTCTTAACACTTACTCTTTTTAAATTAAAATTTATAACACCACAGATGTCTTTCAGTGATATTCTGATTTACTCTTTTGAATTACCCTAACACTTAGTCAGAGTAAAAGAATTATGCAGAACTCTAAGAAAGAAAGTGTTTGAAAAAGAAAAAAGGGGCCCCTGGGTGGCTCAGTGGGTTAAGCCTCTGCCTTCGGCTCTGGTCGTGATCTCAGGGTCCTGGGATCTAGCCCCTCATCAGGCTCTTTGCTCAGCGGGGAGCCTGCTTCCCCCTCTCCCTCTGCCTGCCTCTCTGGCTACTTGTGATCTCTCTCTCTCTGTCAAATAAATAAATAAAATCTTAAAAAAAAATCAAAGGTAGTGTTGATCACCAACATATTGGCTTAATGATAATATAGGCTCTTTAGATTACTTCACTGAACACATGTATTTCCAATGAAGTTAAATGGAATCTTGATTGCATAGATTAGAAATTCCAGAATTCCTATTGGAGAGACATCTAAATATTAAATATATAATTACATGTATGATATTAAGCTGTAATGCCCTTATTTGGCATTTTATGAGTCATAAGCAAATAAAATACGGTAAGATATAAAAACAAATTTGTTTTTGAAAGATAAGTTTTATTTCTGTTTACCTGGAGCTGTTGTTAGCAGTCTTAAAGAAAATGCAGTTGCAAATTGTTCGCAACAGAACCATTTTTGGGAGTTGAAAGAAATGAATGATTTAAAAACAAATCCCTTATATTTTATATTGGTTTGTACCTGTTTAAAAGTGATATTCCGCCTAATGCTTTGGAAAAACAAGTTAGTAGGAATGTAATTTAAATAAATGAATACAAAATGTAAGTATTTAATTTAAAAAAAGACGAAATTGCAGCTTTTGGTTTTTCTTTTCTCTTCTCTTCGTGCCTATACCTGCAAAGACCCCTGTGGTTTAAATAACCAGTGTGTGTACACTAATAAAAATCCCATTAAATTAAATGGCCAGTAGGCATGTAGAATGTCCTGTTGCAATTTCAGAAGACAGTTACCAGACACCCTGCTATGAACATTTTACTTTAGCAGGGTTAAGAAAAACATTCATAAAATCTATTTATTTCTATTTTAAAAGTTTAGAGGATCCTGGAAAAGGTGGTTTTATAATTTTTTTCTGTTCATAAAATGAAATGGTTGGGTGGATTCCACATCAGGCACTATGTAGAACTATGTAGAATACCCTATAGCAAATGTGTATAATCAACACAATCGGCCAGTAATTTTCATTCCCTCAACTATTATTTCTTTCTTTCCATTAGTGAGCAATAAAAGTGGCAATTCAGTGTATATTGTATTATAGGAAAGTGTTTACAGTACATACTGTACCTGTATTCTGACAGAAATAATTTCAGAAATATAAAACTTTTTCCTTGGAAATGTTCTCGGCATTACTTTAACTCTCTTACTTTTTAAATATACACATGAGTTCACATTTTGTAAAGGTAGAATTTCTTATGACACCTTAAGGTAGCACTTCTAATACTAGTCTAAACATGGGTAATGGTTAATTAATAGAAGTAAATTTAGAGTCCTATGTGGGGGAGGAGAATGGGAGCTGTATGGCACTGGAAAACCAACTAGAGAGAAAGGAAGAAAATGGGAAACAGTAATTCTCTAGTGGAAAAAGGGAAACCACAGAAAGAAAAAAAGTCACCTATAAAATGAGAGAATCAAATTCCCTTTCTGCCTGGAAAAAAAGGAGAAAATATTTTTTTAATATTTTATTTTATTTATTTGAGAGAGAGACAGATCACAACTAGGCAGAGAGGCAGGCAGAGAAAGAGGGGGAAGCGGCCTGCCTGCTGAGCAGAGAGCCCTATGTGGGACTGGATCCCAGGACCCTGAGATCATGACCTGAGCCAAAGGCAGAGGCTTAACCCACTGAACTACCCAGGTGCCCGAGAAAAGTTTTTTAAAATATAAGAATTTTGCCCATTTCTTAACTGGCTTCTTTATTGTTTGGGTGTTGGGTTTGATAAGGTCTTTATAGATTTTGGATACTAACCCCTTATCAGATATGTCATTTGCAAATATCTTCTCCAATTCCAAAGATTGTCTTTTAGTTTTGTTGATTGTTTCCTTCCCTGTGCAGAAGGTTTTTATCTTGATGAAGTCCCAATAGTTCATTTTTGTTTTTGTTTACTTTGCCTCAAGAAAAATATCTAGCAAGACGTTGCTGGGGCCAATGTCACAGAGATTGCTGCCTGTATTCTTCTCTAGGATTTTAATGGTTTTCCATCTCACATGTAGGTCTTTCGTCCTTTTTGAATTTATTTTTGTGTATGATATAAGAAAGTGGTCCAGTTGCATTCTTCTGTATGTTGCTCTCCAGTTTTCCCAACACCATTTGTTGAAGAGACTGTCTTTTTTCCATTGGATATTCTTTCCTGCTTTGTCGAAGATTCATTACCATGTAGTTGTGGATCCATTCCTGGGTTTTCTGTTCTGTTCTTTTGATCTATGTGTATTTTTATGCCAGTACCATACTGTCTTGATCACTACAGCTTTGCAATATAACTTGCAGTCTGGAAATTGTGATGCTTCCAGCTCTGCTTTTCTTTTAGGTTCCTCAAAAAGTTAAAAATATAACTACCCTATGATCCCGCAATTGCAATACTAGGTATTTAACCCAAAAAATACTCATCCAAAGGGATACATGCACCCCAATGGTTGTAGCAGCATTACCAACAATAGCCAAATTATGGAAAGAGCCCAAGTGTCCATCAACTGATGAATGGATAAAAAGTTGTGCTGTGTCTATCTATATCTATAATGATGGAATATTACTCAGCTATTGAAAAGAGTGAAATCTTGCTATTTGCAACAATGTGAATGGAGCTAGAGTGTAATATGCTAAGCAAAATAAGTCAGAGAAAGACAAATACCCTATGATTTCACTTATATGTGGAATTTAAGAAATGAAACAGATGAACATAATGGAGAAAAAAAAGAGAGAAGCAAACCATAAAACAGACTTTACTATAGAGAGAAAACTTAGGGTTGCTGGAGGGGTGGTGGTAGGGAGCTGGGTTATAAATGGGTGATGGGGATTAAGGAGGGCACTTGTGATGAGCACTAGGTGTTATGTGTAAGTGATGAATCACTAAATTCTACCCCTGAAACCAATATTATGCTATATGTTAACTAACTGGAATTTAAATGAAAACTTGAAACTTGAAAAAAAAAGATAAAAAAGGAAAGAAAAAAAATTTTTTAAGTAAGAATTTTGCATCATTTAAGATGAGCAAACAGCAAATATGTTTTGGCCTCTATGTTCTCAGATGATAAGAAGCAAAGTATATAGATCAAGCAATCTGGAGAGTGTAAGTCAGATGTTAGAAACTGTAGTTCACCTGCATTGAATAGACAAGGAACTCCTTCTGACTCTAGAATCCATGCAGGTTATATGTTGGGGGCAGCACTAGATGGTGAATATTTATTATTTGGTAAAGGGCAATATAGTCAGCACAGACACTAGTCTTAGGGCAACTGAGAGGCTCTGGAGACTGAAGAGAAACCATTGCCTTTAGAAGACTCAAATGCCAGCTTGAGGAATGGAAAATGTTTTACACTTACAGGCAAAGATGATGGATTTGACTTAGAAATTTCAATAGTTCTTAATATTCACATTAAATCTTCACAGGATAATTAATATGTGATATAACATTTTAAAATCAAATATCTTAATTACTATGTGCAAAGATAATTGATTTTATTTCTAGTATTTTCACCAATACCAGTAAAGAAGCAAGGTATTTCAACCAAGTAGCAATCAGTGAAAAATTATCTCAGGGAATTTATGTGGAAACTACATAAATAAGGTTTTACAGGCAGATAAAAAATAAGGCTTTATTGAATGAGTCATCTGGGCTATGAACCAATTTAGCAGTCAAGAAAATTGAAATATGGAAGACATGTCATCAGCATTTGGATTTTGATTTTAAAGATAGTTTTCAGTTCCACTGAAGTAAAGATTTGAAGGGTCACTTAAAAATCCCAAATGCCATCTAGATGTACTTCTTCCCCAATCCCCCCACCCTGCCAGGGAAGGGTATTTTATTGAAATATATTTAACGTATGAATTATGTAAATTTAAGGTGTACAACATGTTGTTTTGATTCATTTATTTACTATAATTTGATCACCTATAGCAATAATTAGTGCCTGTATCCTGTCGCATGATTGTCAGTTCTTTTTAGTGGTTGGAATAATTAGGGTCTAGTCTCTTTGCATGTTTGATGAGTATAGTACAATATTGTTTGTATTCACTACCGCACATTAAATCTTTAGGACTTATTTAGTACTAGTTGCAGCAAATGTGTACTCTTAAACAATACCTGTACTATCCACCCACCCCCATCCCCGGGTAAAAACCATTTTACTCTGTTTTTACCAGATTGGCTTTTTTTAGATTCCACATACAAATGATATTATGCAGTGTTTTTATTTCTCTGACTTATCTCACTTAGCATAATGCCTTCAAGTATCAGTCCTCCAAATGGCAGGATGTTCTTTCTCATGGCTGAATAATATTCCATATCTTCTTTAGCCTTTCATCCACTGATGGGCACTTAGGTTGTTTATATCTTGGCTATTATGAATAATGCTGCAATGAACATGGGGGTGCAAATATCTCTTTGAGATACTTATTTCACTTTTTTGAATATATAACCAGAAATAGGATAATAGGGTGGTAGACTATTTTTAATTCTTTGAGTAATTCTTATACTGTTTTTCACAATGGCTGTAACAATTTCCATTCCCACCAGTAGGTTACAAGGGCTCACTTTTCACCACATCCTCAACACCACATATTATCTTTTGTCTTCTTTCCTAATAACCATTCTAACAGGTGTGAGGCAATACCAATTTTGAACTTAATAAATATTTGTTGAGTTTCTAATATGTACCAACTCATATTAGAACTAGATGCCAGTTATAAAGTAAACAAAATAGACATGTTTCCTCATAATATGTATAGACTGAGAATATTGAGAGAATAATTACTTAAAATAAATATTAAGTGATTGCTAGTACAGGGCACATTTTATTTTAAGTACAGCTGTGATGCGCTATGTAATTGGGATTGGATTTTTTTAATTAAAAATAAAAACAAGAAAATCTGAAATCCTATGTGTGCTAGTGAGAACACTGATCTAGTAAGTCTAAGTCAGAAAACCCTAAAACCCACTTGGGGATTTTCAGATATAGTCCAGTTATGTAAGCTGTGCATGAGACCCAAATCTAGGAAATGTACAATCGCTAATTTATGGTATGACTTGGGGCAATAAACTTAGAATCTCTGTGCCTCTGTTTCATTGTTTTGAAAATGAAATTTAATTTCCAGAAAAGAGGGACACCTGGGTGGCTCAATCAGTTAAGCGGCTGCCTTCAGCTCAGGTTATGATCCTAGGGTCCTGGGATTGAGTCCCACATCAGGGGTCCTTGCTTGGCAGAGAACCTGCTTCTCCCTCTGTCTGCTCTTTCTGCTTTTCCTCCTGCTAGCGCTCTCTCTCTCTGGTAAAAAGCAATCAATCAATTAATCAAATCTTTAAAGTTCCTGAAAATAACTTTGTAACTTGCTGGGAGAAAATTAAACTTCATTGTGGTATGGCTAAATCCAGTGGGTAATAAGCACATTAGGCATGAGGAAATTCACTAGTGAGTTTGCACTAGGTTAGAGGGGAAGACGCTGTCAGATACAAATGGATATCCCTATGCAATAGAGAGCTGCCTCTCCAGTCCTACCTAATGCTGGCTGAACCGCAGTCCAATGTTCTTTCAAAGTTTGGATATACCTTGGAGACCTCACATACACCTCCTCTTTACTCTGCCACAATTACACTTTCGTCATTTGGTTCACCCCACAGAACACCTTTTCGAATGTCTAACCCTTGTCTGCTTCTTTGCCGTAGACTCCTGATTACCTTTCTCCTAGGGGCTCAGAAGTCAAGATGGAACCATTCCCTTGATACAGCACTTCTTGTAATCCTCATTTAGCTAGAAAAATATTACTACTATATTATCGCCATCTCTCCTTAGACTTAACAGAGAGAGGAGGAAACTGTATAAATGCATATGGCATGTGCCATTAGTGAAATACACTGAGTTGAATATCTTTGGATGAATGAGAACATGTTGTGTGAAAAGATGTCATTATTGTCATAATACTAATAGTTATCTATACCCTATGGATTCATAAAATTGACAAGGCGTACATGTTTTTTATACTTTGAAGGCTTACAGTTATGATACATTAGAGAACATGTCACACGTTGACTTAGTTAAGAGAATCTAGAATTGTGGTGAGAGGGGTGGGTATGGCTCCTATAGAACAGTGAGTCCAGAAATCTGAGGTGTTGTAATTAATTTTCTCATCCATGAGCCAGCTGTGGGGACTTGCATAGGTCACTTAAATTCTTTGGGCTGCCATTTCCTTAATAAAAACACATGATGATGTTGAGTTAGATTATAACCCAAAGCTTTACATTTCTGCAGTTGTCATCATACCCATGCTATTGTGTTAATCGTTTCTTGGCTTTCACAGATTTTGTGTATCAAAGCCAGATAGAGAGCTAGCAAGGGGAATTTCTGTTTGTACTATGATTCAAGGCATGTCAGGAACTGCCAAGGAAGCTAATTTGCTTTCTAGAGACCTATTAATGAATCAAATGGATGCTTCTCACTGATGAGGCATATAAATTAATTAAGGATGATTGACCCTGTTTTAGGTAGATGGGAGAGATGAGCTGTTTTAAGCTGAGACTCAGGCCAGAAGATATAGAGCCAGTTTCACACTTTGACAATAGCGAATGTTCTCTACCAACCTTTTAATTTAACTTTTAATAGAGTTAACTTTTAATATTTAACTTTTAATAGAGTAGATAATAAATGCTTATATAGAAGTCTGATCAATAGGTATTTTGTTTTTTCATTTAATTATAGATATTTATATAATTTCTGAAATATATTTTGTAAAGAACTCGTTTTGGAGCTCTTAGTGTTTTTAAATTTAGATTGCAATTTTTGTTTGATAAAAATAGCTCATAAAAGACAGGTCAACTTACTAATGTTTCTCCTATAGTCATGCGTTATGGAGTTGGATTGGTTATCTGTGTGCTGTAACTGAATGCACTATTACCATTTGGTGGGTGCAGTCCAAATCACAGGTGTAAGATCTGCCCAGGGGAAAAAATAAAACCTGTTTGGACATCTTTTTTCAAAATTATATATCCTGTAAAGCCAGAAGAATATAAATATACACATGTAGGCTTGGGGGTTTTGAGATTATTTGAAAGTGTCCCAGCACACATATTTTAACTTCTATCCTAAAAATAATACAAATATTGCATTTTAAACCCTTAGGACTCAAAGTATGATTTTGGATCCGCAGCATCATCTGGGAGCTTGTTAGAAATACAAATCTCAAGAGTATTGAATCCTAATCTGTATTTTAATAAGATCTTCAGGTAATTTGTATGCTCATCAAATCTGAAAAGTGCTGATAAACACCATAATTATATTTGCTTTTAAAAATAAATGTAATGTTTTAATTACTAAACTTCAAATCAAATAACACTCTAAGAAGATACCCCATCTCTAGCCTGTGATTTTTGATTCCTTCCCCTACCACTTCAGTTCCTCAGTCCCTGTTACACACACAGTGAGATCCCATGAGGTACAGTTGGAAAATCATAGCTAAAAGACGCAGTAGCAGGACTTTGGTAAGTCACTTTAGGTTCTCTCCTTTAACAGGTCTAACCTCATCTCCTTCTGTCTCTCCATCAAACTTGGTCACTTTGTTCCAGACCCATGAACCTCCTCACTTTAGTGTTCATGCTTTAGAGCCTTCGTACCTGTGTTCCTCTGCCCGCATGTTCTTCCTTCAGAATGTACACATAGCAAGCTCCCGCCCTCATTTCCAGCAGTTCCCTTCTAGAATATGATCTAATCATGGAGAATACCGCATCCTGCATCTCAGTGCCCCACCTCACTCAGTTCAAATTCCCATGGGCCAAGAAGTGAAACTTGATCTTTATCAGTGCTTACCATAGAAAGGATCTCAGTAACTGCCTTTTGCCATAATAAGAAGAATAATCACCTGGATGATGAGAGTCAGCAACTGGACATAGGAGATGACATTGAAAGAATCTGAGTTGTATGGTCTGGAAAAGAGAATGATCTCAGATGGTGACTTGTAAATAGTAAAGCTCCTGCCAGCACATGATCTGGAAAGATCATTCAGTCAATTTTGAGCTCAGGAACAGAAGCACATTAAATTCCTTTTACTATACGCCCCACCATATTATTATATTTCAAGCAAAAAGACCAAAGGGCTGGTAACATAAAATCCATCTTTACATTTTTGAAAGATTATCTTTCACAGAGAGCAGTACTTCCCTACAGCAGGAAAATAAAGACACGCTGGAAAAGAAAGGGATGTATTTTTAGGTAATACTAGGAATTTTGTGGCCTGTATTATTTATGCCACAGCACATTTAAAAATCTAGTTAGACCTATGAGACTGTCACAGATATGGGTTTCATCTGTCAAGAATGTCTCAGCAAAAGCAAGCAAAGAAAGGTCCACAAACCTGGAAGACAAATTTGATTCCTGGTAAGAAGTTTTAGAAAATAGAATAAGTATTGACATATTAAAGTTACAAGTAAGCAAATTTCATTTGTTGAAAAAGAAAATTTTAATAATTACAGCTCATCAATAATCGAATAAGTTTCCCTAGAGGAAACTAATTTAAAAAAAATACCAATTGCTTGAGTTGACTTTAAAATGCAACTAACTGGAATTAAAATAAAAACTTAGTTTGATATCTGTTTTTCAGCAGGGCATCTAATACACTTGTTGAATTTGAGAATGTAAGAGTCTGTGCTTCTATTTAAGTGGCTCAGATAAATTTTGCTTACTTTTGTGGTTCTTGGTGAAATTTTAATAATTAAAAAGGTCAAAACCTGGACTTTGGATTAAGTGGAATTGTAAATGTACACGCTTATGTTTTATCACCCTATGTCTTGTCCAAAGGTATTCAATAATTTCTGTTGATCGAATAATTTATAGTCATGTAGAAATAATATAATAGGGCATATAATGAAGGTAATTTATTGTGCTCCTGGTCCTGAGCTCAAATATAATTGAATGACCTGATTCAATTATAACCATGTATACATTTCCACACGAGATCATGTACTGGCATGAGCTTCACCATTTGCAAGTCACTTCCAAGAATAGGCCCTGGGGCTTTGTATTTCACTTCTTTCTTCTTTTTTTCAAGGATTCTGGTCTTTGTTTAGGAGCCTGAAAGTGTCCTGAGCCACACAGAGTATTGTCCCAAATGGACATTTTTCATAGAGCTCAGCAAGGTCTGCATATGTGGATGGGTGTCATATTTCCTCTGTGATTACTATTAGCACAATGCTATTCTCATCTTAAGGCTTATACCCAGGTGTTACCAGAGAAGAGAAGTTAATATGTTAATACAGTCCCTCATTACCACTCACCTTTGCAGCTCTCTTGGATGGCAATTACTGTAGGTAAATGGTTCAGCTCATAGAAGTTTCCCTATAACTGATGATACTATTCCCCTGCCTTTCCTTGCCTGTCTTTTTTTCAAAGCCTTGAAACTTCCTTTATAGTAAATATCCATCCCAGTCTTTCACTCTGTCTGGTCCCCCAGAGAAAAAGATAGTAATTTCATGCCCCAAGTTCTTACCTGCTTGTGCTTTTGTTTGTTCCTTTTGTTAACAAAATAAGTTAAAGACTACTGCTGTCCAAATTATAATTTCTGACTAGATTGCAAAAGTCTTTTTGGAAGTTAAGTTAAAAATAATGCAAGTAAACTAAATATTCACTTTATAAATTTTATATTCACATTAGAACAATCCTAATTCCACAAATCCTGTGGACCACTTCTGAAAGAGACAAAGAATCAAGTATAAAGAATCATAGCAAAGAAAATCTCAATGACAAAATATCTTAATATAATTACAAATCTTAATATAACAGTATCAAAAGCATGAGCATTCATTTATATGATTGTATTCTTAGGATTTAAAAGAGTGCATGGCGGGCGCCTGGGTGGCTCAGTGGGTTAATGCCTCTGCTTTCGGCTCAGGTCATGATCTCAGCGTCCTGGGATCGAGGCCCGCATCGGGCTCTCTGCTCGGCAGGGAGCCTGCTTCCTCCTCTCCCTGTCTCTCTGCCTGCCTCTCTGCCTACTTGTAATCTCTCTCTCTCTGTGTCAAATAAATAAATAAAATCTTTAAAAAAAAAAAAAATAAAAAAATAAAAAAAATAAATAAATAAAAGAGTGCATGGCTTATAGTAGAGGCTGTAAAATTATATGTTGCAAAAATAAACTATTTAGATAAATATGGCAGTTAAGCAGTGGTTAGAAGAAAGCATAGTGTAAACAAAAACATTAATATAAAAATATTAATACTCTTTTTAAATAACATAAGCACCTCTGAAATGTTTACTCAAAAAATTTGAATGATGATAGATCATGAAAAAAATAAATCTAGCTGACACAGTGTATAAAAATTATGACTTAAAAAAATTAGTTGATAGAGAAACATTTCAAAGTATAGTCAGAAATCATATTGCCATATCCAGGAAAAAAAGAGGTATTGTGACTTTTTAATCATTTTTTCTAACATAAATAGAATAAAAATATGCAATATGTGAAATCAAAAGTATACCATTGATTTGGTTTATGAATATATTCAAATTTACATTATGTTAAATATGTTCCCATGGTGAGTCTGCATATAGTCTCAAATATTCCCTAGGTCTGGCCTACCAGTACTGGTCTAAAATTACAGAGAAAGAAGGAAATAGGGAGAGATCCCAGGCCATGTATCATGTATCACACAAACATTTGATCTTTTGCTAGATGGTGAGGAGCTGAATATATGACTTGTGTACGTGTTTATTGCTAAAAACATTTTAGTATACTTGCTATTTGGAGTGTGGCTTGGTAAATGAAGCCACAATTAATGTCAAAATCCATCAAAATACTAGAATAATAAACATTTTTGATCAACCTGGAAAAAAGACTGAATTTCTTTTTTTCTCTATGGAAGGGGTATTTTAAAAATTGTTTTAATATGCAAGGATAACAAAAAAATGCAAGCAAAAGTGTAAGAAAAATGTTATAGCGGTATGCCAGAATATTAGTTAATTAAAATATTATCATCATTTTCTGTTTTGCTGGCATTTGTATTATAAAATGTATAATTTAGGGGCACCTGGGTGGCACACTCAGTTAAGCTCCTAACTCTCCGCAGCTTAGGTAGAGACCTCATGGTTAGGGGATCAAGCTCCGCCTAGGCTCTGCTTGGGATTCTCTCTTCCTCTCCTGCCCCTGCTCGTGTTCTCTCTCTCTTTCTTTCTCTCTAAAATGGATAAATAAATACTGAATTAAAATAAAATAAAATAATAAAATAAAATAAAATGCATAATTTATTATAATCTTTTTCCATGTCCTAATCAAATATTCAAGTTTGTACCTTATCTTCTGTTCATAATTTTGTATCATTTTCTTTAAGGAAGGATCTCCAAATTGTTTAAGTTTCAGGCTTCACAATACTTGGATCCCTTCCTTTATACTAAATGGATGCTGACAGGAATAGACTCTTGAGGGATAAGTGACAAGCTCAGGAAAACATATTTTCACAGAGAAAAATACATTAAGTACGTACAACTGCTATACAAATACAACCCATCTTTGACCAGAGACAAAAAGATTATCTATCTATCTATCTATCCATCTATCTATCTATCTATCTATCTCCTTTGAACAATGCAATCAATTTTTTGATCCTTCTTTGGTTCCTACTTTCCTACATATGCTTCCCTTCTAATTCAGGGGTCTTAGTAGAATGCTTACTTTCACCATAACACAGCCATTGTAGAGGCAGAATTCACCCTACTATGGATGTACCACAGATCCATTCTAGGGGAGTACCAGAGAAAGGAACAGCAAGGACTATTTCATAATATAAATTTGCCTGGTCATATAATTTCCCTAAGAAAGAAACACATAATGACTCTTAACAGTAGTCTATGCCCATACAGCAAAAAGTAAGTCAATTAAAGCTATCACCAGAGACAATGCCATCCATCTTTTCTTCAACCTCATTCTAACTACCACTTCTTCAACATCTCATTTTCACTGTATCAGCACACAGTCATGTTAAAGTGATACTGTCAGAAATTATTTTACTTATATTCTTTTACTAAGCAGAAGGAATTCTACAAAGCCTCATGGGCAATCGTGTACTAGTAAACTGCCTAGTCTTGATTGTTAGCGTTTACCAATTTTTCATGGTGTAAATTTTTTCACCATGGCCAATTTCAGGCTACCAATAATGTCATAAACACAAAGTTGGAAGAGATGTGAACCGTGGGTTCTCATAAGCCAGTAGGAACTGGGCTCTGACACAACGTTACAGATAAACTTTGAATAAACCAGGTAGCTGGTGAGCTCTTTTACAATATCATTTACATCACTTTGCTCTTTAAAATAATTACATACGCAGTCTCTAAGAGCATGTTTTACATAGATTTCTATCTTCATTGGCTACTAGTCAACAGTTTGTTCAAATTTTTCTAGTGAGTTGAATAGAAACCTTTACATTATCAATTAAAAATTAATAAGCATAGTTTCTTGTTTTAAAAGATTTATTTATTTGAGAGAGTGAGACAGAGAGGGGGAGAGCACACTTGAGCGGGGAGAGGCAGAGGGAGAGAGAGAGAGAGTCTCAAGCTGACTCCCCACTGAGTGCAGAGCCTGACATGGGGCTCAGTCTCAGGACCCCGAGATCATGAGGTGAGCTGAAATCAAGAGTCAGAGGAATAAGGATAGTTTCTAATACATTACATTATACGCCTTGCCTGACAGTCCGTTCTATATGTATGAGTGAACGGGCATATCCGTTCAATTGTTTTTTGTTGAATACTATGTCTTTATGTTTTCTTTTACTCCTTTTTTCTTATATGGAGCCAAATGATCTATGTTTGGTATAATAAGAATTGCAAGTGTCCTTCAGAGGAAAAGTCATTTTTATTTAGTAAATAGAAAGCATGAATAATGAACAATACAGAAAATTGTAAAATAATTAGGAAGTGGTTCAGAGGTGCTCATTTACAACTGAGGAAATTAAAAATGCAAATGCATTATTATCATAAAGGTAGTTAACAGACAAATGAGTAAAAAAAGAGCCTTCCTTCTAATTCATCATTGTTTAAAAGACACCTGCGAGTTCTAACTGAAAAAGACAAGACAGAGAAATGCAGATGGTCACATTTTGTATTATATCCATCACATTTTTTATACTCTAATTAGAGGGGGGATTCATTCTCCGTAAGAAGATATTGCTTATTTGAATATTTGAATAAAAGCCAGTTGATATGGAATTCAAAATACGGGCTGTGTTTTTTATCTCTGTGATAGGAGAGATGCAATATTTATTTTCTTTGACCCAAGGAAACTGCTGGCAGTCTGCCCCCAAAAATCTATATTTGGACTGTGAAAATTAAATGAATTTAAATTCCCTCTTTGTTCCAAGGCTGAGTTTATTGGTACTGAGTTATAGTATGGTTTCACAATATGTTAATCTATAAGCCAAATGTTTGCAGTATTAGATTATTTTGTCTAAAATTGGATGTTACTTAAATAGATTTTTGTGAGATTTATTTTTAATTGTTTTCTTAAACCCATGATTATTTCAGTATAATCATACTATGAGTAGGATCTGATTTAATTTTTATTTTCAATAAATACACAATGTCCCATTTATTGTGACTGGACTCAAAAACATGCAGGAATACACACACACACACACACACACACACACACACATACATACACATATATTTATATTTATATATACATTTTTATGTATATGTATAGTTTCATTTTTAAAGTTTGAATATGCAAAGAATAATACAAATATCATATCAGAGCATTATAGGAAACATCCAAATGTAAAAGAGTGGCAGAAAATGTGCACATATATTTAAAAGAATATTAAGATTTGAAAGAGTGCATATCTATGCAATTAGAGATGAACAGGACAATTATATTTGTTTAACAGCAATAACTCAGCCATTTTTTAAAATTTTTCCTTTTCCCCACTCCAGTCACCTTTTAGAACCAAACAGAAGGTAGGGAAAAATTATGCAATGACTTTATATAGTCTGATAAATACAATTACACATATTTTTTCTCCTCCTCTCTTCACATGTGTTGTTGATTTGATCTTTTCCATTTCTCCTTCCAGTCCACAGAAAATAGCAATCTGATCAGTTATGCTTAACACATCAAAGACAGTGACTCTGTGCAGTTGCTTCATACCACAGTGCCTAGTTCAATTCAAGCCACACTTAATAAATTGCTGCTCAATTGAATTTTAGTTTCCCCGATATAAGAGCCAGTTTACTGGTATGCCTTTGGACTCCTGCTTGGTTATTTGGCATATCACAATAAAGTAGTAGAACTTCCACTCCCCTGAGCTAACTACGTAGATGGAGGAATGATTGTGGCCAACTAATAAAAAATGTTTAATATCATTCTCATCATAGGCTCAACCGTGGTATTGTCATTATGTCTTAAAATGATCATTACACTTCTTTGCCTAGCCTTAATAAGGCATCTATAATTAAGATGGATTTTTTTAGTAGCCGAAAGTGATGTATATTAATTAAATAAAAAAATAATTGGACAGGATCATTAGCAACAGAAATTATTCATTTGGAAGGTGTGTCTTCAGCTTCCTAGCTAACCAAAAGACAGATTGAAGATGACATTATATTATTTCAATAAAGATTTAATATCCTGCAATTCGTTGCTACACTGATAAGGTCTGCTCTGAGTTATGTACAGTGAAACTTATCAAACGTAAACTACTTTTTAATAAATTTAAAATATCACTCAGTGTATATGGTGGCATATAATAGAGATGTGGTTCAGATGCTAAGTGTGAGGTAGCACCTTAAGAACTGCATTTAGTTACATGAGCGGGGCTCCTCAAGTTATCCCACTCATCCCTTCAGCAAGAACTGGTGCTTCCATTTGCCCATCTTGTAATTCCAATGTATCTTTCAGTGATCAGTGAAGACCAGTGGAGTTCACCTCTCAAAGCTCTCTCCAGCTTCTCCCCACACTGCAGCCCTGACTTTCCATTCTCCTTCCTTTACAAGAGCAGCTATCTGCCCTTCCCATAGAATACATCAAAACTGCCTTATGTCTCTGCAGAAATTCCTTCACTTCTTCAAATCCGTTTAGTTTTTTATCCCTGTGGAATTTCACCTTTAATTTGAAATATATGTTGTATTTGTATATTCCATATACTATATTTCATGTAATATATTCACAAATAAAAATTTATTACAAACTGACAAGAAATGAGGCTAGAAACTTTAATATAAAAATAGTCATATACAAAATTAAAAAGAGAGGTAAAATATTAACTGTGATATAAAGCAATAGACCCGATCATATAGATTATTCCTAGCAAACTTTCAAGTAATAAATGACTTATAAGTAGCTTAAATTGTACCAAACTGTAGTAAGTGCTCTAATTTTAACATCTCCAACGAAGTGTAGGCATACTTTTTATTCTAGAAAGAAAAAATAATATAGTATCACCAGTATCGCCATACCCACCAGAAAATTGTTGTATCAGGTAAAAACTCAAGTAACATCTGTACAGTCTATTTTAGAACACAATGAATATTATAACCATAGAGCTGGTGAGCTTCAGAAGCAAAAGGAATTTTATATGTGGTAACATGGTTGCATCAATTTGAAATGAGGAAGAATGTGCTTGACTAAACTATTAATCATTTCCTGGTTTTAATGAACAGGACATCAGATACCAGAATCAGTTTGTTCACTTCAGAAAATAGTTATAGGGCACCTGGGTGGCTCAGTAGGTTAAGCTTCTGCCTTCTGCTCAGGTCATGATCTCAGGGTCCTGGGATTGAGCCCCACATCGGGCTCTCTGCTCAGCGAGGAACCTGCTTCCACCTCTCTCTCTGCCTGCCTCTCTGCCTACTTGTGATCTCTCTCTCTCTCTGTCAAATAAATAAATAAAATCATTAAAAAATAGTTATAATCAAGATTAGTAAGCCTGTAAAATGAAAATAGGTAGAGGTTAAATTCTATTTGATGTTTAGTACATGTTATACTTTAATTCCTCTTCCACAACACTGACCATTTGGCTCTAACTTGGCACCAAATTACCTAAAGAATGCTTTTCAGATTCCTTTTTCTTGGTGTGTCTTCACAGTCTTTCCCGATGTCTCACTACATGTTCCACATAAGCACACCTGCCTGATCTGCATCCCTTTTTAGGAATATTTTGTCTGTCTTAGCTGTTTACCAATGTTTATTGCCAGACATTTTAAGGTTCCAATAACTTCTTAAATTTAAACATTATACAGTTCTGGGCATTCTTGACATAATGAAAGCATTTTTGGCTTTAAGACCCTTTATTTTCCCATCGCCTGTGCACTCAGTACAGACGACAGGATTGATCAATCTCAAATGCTTGTTTTATCAAATTAATTCACTAATTGATAATTTCAAGTTCTCCTTACACTCTAGTTGTTATAAAATCAAAAACCAAAAAGCAAAAAATAGAATTCTCAAGTGAAAAGAGATAAACCTTTTAAGAGATTATGAAACTGTTATAAGCAACACAGCCATACAATAAAATTTAAAATGCGTTTGAAAAAATTCCTAGAGAAATATAATTTAGAAATTCAAGAAGAAATAGTAAAAACTGTATAGTTGTGTAAACTTTCAAAAAATTCTGTCAGTAGTAAATATATATATTTCCACAAACACTGAAACCAACATGATTTCTTCAATGGATTCTCCATTTGAAGGAACAAATAATTCCAATTTATGGAAACAATTCCAAATAAGAGAAAAAATAAGAACATGCTTTTCAATTTCCTTTGCCTTGATTTCAAGCTCTGAAAAGAACAATATAAACTTATTCTCACTCAGAACATGGAGAGCAACCCTCATACCAAAAAAACTACAAAGATAATGTATCATGACCAATGAGACTGAATATTATTTAAAAATCTATTTCTTCACAATCACAAAATAAAAGAAAAAAACTACATGAGCATCTAAATAGATGTAGGAAATATCTCTGATAATGTGCAACATGTATTCATGATTTAAACAAATGTAAACTCATAGAAAAATAGTAAAAAATTGTTAAAATCAGATTAAAGAGGGAAAATAGATAGTGATGGTTAATGGTGAAACACGAGGCTTTTTCTTTGAGAGTAGAATTAAGGAAGCAATAACCACTGCCATCATTTCTATTCAGGATTAGTACCAAAAAAATTCTAGCCAGCACAGTAAGGCGAGAAAAACAGGCAAAAAACAACAACATAAAAAATAGGTTTAGGGGAGCCTGGGTGGCTCAGTGGGTTAAAGCCTCTGCCTTTGGTTCAGGTCATGATCTCAGGGTCCTGGGGTCGAGCCCCGCATCGGGCTCTCTGCTCAGCGGGGAGCCTGCTTCCTCCTCTCTCTCTGCCTGCCTCTCTGCCTACTTGTGATCTCTCTGTCAAATAAATAAATAAAACCTTAAAAAAAAAAGAGATATGTTCTTAACCAAAGCTCATAAATATTAAAAAAATAAATAAATAAACAAAAATAGCTTTAGAAAGGAGGAAACAAAAATATCACCATTCAAGGAAAACATTATTTGCATAAAAATCAAGAGACTAGGGTGGGAGGGTAGGGATAGAGTGGTTGGGTTATGGACACTGGAGAGGGTTTGTGCTATGGTGAGTGCTGTGAAAGGTGTAAGCCTGATGATTCACAGACCTGTACCCCTGGGGCAAAAAAAAAGGGGGGGGGCAAAAAAATCAAGAGACTATAGGAATGACTTAGAATTTGTCAGAAACTAATATTTGACAGAACCAATGGACATTGTGTCAGCCTGCAACAAATAACATGAAAGTTTTAAAAAAGGATACTATTTATATGTCATCTTATATATGGGTTTGTTGAACATTTGGTATGTGGTGAAGATGACATTGCAAATGAGTGGGGGGAAAGATGGAATTTTCTAAAAATGTTTCTGAGACCATTAGCTATTTGTTTGAAAATAAAAAGAGAACATAAGAAGAAAGAAAGAAAGAGAAAAGGAAAGGGAAAAACAAACAAACCATAAAACCCCAATACAGTTCGTTCCAAATATCACACAAGAAACAAAAAATCAACCTCAAGTGGATTGAAAACCAAATCGTGAAAGGCAAATTATAAAACTTTTTTTTTTAAGCAGGCAGTATCATTCTCCCAACCATTTTCCTCAGACCTTATCATGTTGGTGGATTTCTGCCAACTTCCAACTGCCTATTGGAAGGTCCTTTTCCAAAAGTGCATGAGGCAGTACCTCTTGTGCGCTTGTGACAGGCTGGAAGTGCTGGAAAATTGACAGCCCCCAGGATCCACCTGTACCCAATTATTCTCAGGAGTTGGAACATAAATACCCAGACCTCCTCTCTCCTTGGGCAGAATAACTCAGGAGTGTGTGTTTTGAACCATACCCTGTGAAGATTAAGCTCTTGTCCCACCATGGAAGCTGGCTTAATAGCATGCATATTATTGGCTGCTTTCTCTTTTCTGTATCAGTTCTCCACTGTCCTGCTGATATACTCTGCATCTCCCAAATAAGCTGCTTGCACTCCATTCCATGCCTTGTGATCTTTGGGGGAATCTGAACTAAGAAAGTTGGTGTTACAGGAGTTTCTAGGAAGGATACTCAGGATGAGATTCTGGAATTGGATAATTCCCCAGCAGGTGGCAACAAAGATCTGATTGCTTGAAATAAGTGTAATGGTGGATAACTCCTGGGATGCTGTAGCATCATTATGACTAAGACCTTACCACATGTGGTAAATTGGAAAGGGATACAAGTGGAAGGGTGTGAACTGGCTTATGTAGTCTCTCTTGCCTTTTAGAGATATGATGTCAATGATAGTTACAAGGCTATGAAGTTGGATCATTGTCAAGTGCCCTCCTTGGGCTCAGCAAAGAAAATGGCATACTTAAATCAGCTGATCACCAACTCAGGGCATGGTGTGAATCCCAGAGCTCCTTAATAACTGTGGGATCCTGATCTTCCGCAGCTGGAAGTCACAAAATTGACTGTGACACTAATCAGATTGCAGAGAAGGCTTATTTTACTGGCCCAGCAAGTTTTCTGTGCCAGGGTCAGGGCCTGGCAGGGAGGGACACTAACACCTAGATATAGACAACTGAGTAGATATGCTGGGTAATCATATCCAGAGTCTCCTGGATCCTTTGGATGTTCAATTTTGACTTTGTGTCTCCCTGACAGAAGGTAATAGCCTCTCTTACCTGAAAAACATTCTCAGATTACCTCAGGCAAATTCCCTGCCAAATGATACTTGCACTCCTTAAGATTTGCTTCCATCTTATCTACTTATTGGCTTGTAAATGAATGAGTTTCAATCTGGCCAACCTGGACAAGTACTATACTTGTTTTAGAAAGAGAGGTATTAATTACCAAACGATCTATTGGTTCTGTTTAATATGTATCAGCACAACCGTGAACATGCTTGGAAATAGATCTTGAGGCTGGTGGGGGGGGGGTTGCAAAACATATGACATGGTGAAATTTTATTGATATATGTAAGAACACTCTCTGGTTTCTTAACATTTAATACCTTTGTGAAATCACCTGCAGTCATCCTTAATATGATCCTGGGATGTCTGGATGAAGCTGGAAAATACAATGGCCCATAGTAAAAAAGATGTTCTTGCTATTGAGAAGGCTCAACAAACTTAGAGATAATGATGTGCTTAAGTAGATTACTTGAGACCAAAAAACCTACGGACTAGGTATGTGCCATGGGACGTCCCAAAGGATGTTCATGTCATTGTAGAGATATGTACTAGAGAAAGTACTGCCAGTATCATGGAGAATCTCCCTGGTGAATGTTCATTATAAGCCAGAGTTGTGGAAAGAAGCTGCTATTGGATCTGAGCGCCCTAGAGTTATTCGGAATGCTAGAATTCTGAATAGCAAAGACCTGGCGGAAGCATTGAGCTCTGAGGCAAAGTTGCCCTCGTTACCACAACGGACAGCAAGGCTAGAATTAAAATTGAGCACTCTAGCTTGCAAGTATCTGTGGCAATGACTAGTATACATGGTGTACTGTGGGCAGTTAGGGTACTGCTTGAATTTTATAATCAAAAGAATATCGGGGCTATGTGAGTAGAAGCCTGATGCCACCAACTTAAAATGGAAATCTTAATCCTTTAATCAGTTCCCAGAACTGAGCTTAAGCCTTCTTATCCATTGCACTGGAAATTGGTGTCCCCTGAAGCCAATTGACGTAGTGAAGGAACTCACTATGTCACAGTATCTATATATAGTAGAAATTCCCTAATCTTCTCCCCCCCTAAGGATGTACGCTCATTTAACAGTGTAACTATACAGTGAGGAAGGTAAAAATTAAAATTTTTCAAGGGCTTTGGATAGAGGGTCGGGCGCCTGGATAGAGGGTCTAAGAAAACCCCAGAGGTTCTTAGGTGCTTTCATGTCCTCTTTTAGAACGCATTTGGAAGTCATGTGATAGAGAATTAGAGAGTCAAGTCTGTTTCCCCATGGGTCCATTGTGTTCACATGTTCCTTTTCCTGGTCTTCTGAATGAATAAGAACCTTCATATTCTTTTTCCTACCTTCAAAAAAGAGCCATAATGGAAGAAAAGGTCAAATGAAAGTTTTGAAACCCACATAACACGCCACACCATGACCAAAATATTAGATCAGTTAGCAACACTTTATCATCATGAAATGACAGAATTAATGCCACCTTCAAAATTAGAAGATGCAGCAGTAGTGATCCTTAGCATATCCACTTTTAATTCACCAGTCCAGTCCCTGTAAAACCAGACAGATTATAGAGGAAGGCAGTGAGTGTTTATAAAGTTAACAAAATTATAGCCCCAATTATAGCTGCTGTGCCAGATTTTTCTCTTTACTTGAGTAAATCCAGAACGGCTTCTACTTTGGTATGGGACTATTGATTTGGTTACTGTACTTTTTTTCAATTCCTATCAGGAAGGGAGATCAGAAGAAATTCTCATTTAATTAATGCAGTCAGCATTATACATTAATAATCTTACCTCATGGCTAAGTTAATTTTCTTAGTATCTCTTACAATATATTCACAGGGAACTTGATTGTCTGGACACTGTCAAAAACATCAAATGGGTGCACTAAACTCATATCATCATGTTACTTTTACTCTAGTAAGAGGGAATTCCACTTTTCTGATTGTTCTAGTAAGACTTATGAATGTCATATAGTGGAAGATAAACCCTATAAAGGTATAGTGGCTTCCCATAATAGGGAAAATTTAGAGATCCAGTGGTGTAGGGTATTCTAGAATAAGCTCTCCAAGAAAAATAGCAAGCTAATTGCACCTTGTTCCTCCTACTATCAAGAAGGTGACACGACACTTAGTAGTCTCTTGGATTTTAGATACAACCTGTAATATACTTGGAACTAATTTTTCTAGTGACCCAGAAGTTTTACAGTTTTGAGTGAGTCTCAGTGCAAGGAAGAGTTTGCAGCAGGTTCAGGTTGTTATACAGTTAGCCCTACCCCCTGAACCATATAACCTGGTGGATCTTATTTGCTAAAGCTATCTATTCATTGTAGATAAAGATAATATGCGGAAATTCTGCCAAGACATAATGCCAGAATCACAAGGAGGATCCTGGGGGTCCTGGAACATGACCATCCTGTCTTTTGAAGAAAATCATTCACTACACAGAAAGAAGCTCCTGGCAGTGCTACTGGGCACTGGGTAGAGATCAAGAGACTGACCATGGAGTATTAAGTGATTATGAGAGTGAAGGTGCTTATCAGATATTCATTATTCTCAGATCTACCTAGTTATAAGATTGGTTGAGAGTAGCAATCCAGTTCACAATCTCACAAATCACACTTGAGATTGAGTCTGAGTAGATCCAGACACTACAGTTAGTTTACCCAAACAGATGGCCCAGATCCTCATGTTACCTACCTTTATTTTATTTTATTATTACTACTTTTTAAGATTTTATTTACTTATTTGAGAGAGAGAGAGAGAGTGAGAGAGCATGAGGGAGGGGTGCAGAGGGAGAAGTACAAGCAGCTTCCCCACTAAATGGGGACTGCTCTCCCCCCCCCACACACACACACACAGGGCTCAATTCCAGGACTCTGGGATCATGATCCCAGCTGAATGAAGGCAGATGCTTAACTGACTGAGCCACCCAGGCACCTTGTACCTATATGTATTTTTTAAAGATTTACCTTATTTTATTTTATCTTTAAAGATTTATTTATTTATTTGAGAGAGAAAGAGAGAGAGAGAGCATGAGCAGGGGAGGGGTAGAAAGAGAGGAAGAGAGAGAATCTTCAACCAGACACCCACTGAGCATGGAGCCAACACAGGGCTAATCCCAGGACCCTGAGCTAAAATCAAGAGTTGGGTGCTCAGCCAACTGCAGGCACCCCAAGATTTATTTATGTTAGAGAGAGAGACCACAAGTGGGGAGAGGGGCAGAGGGAGAGAAGGAGAATCACAAGCCGACTCCATGCTGAGCAGAGTCATCTGGGACTTGGACCCTGAGATCACAACTTGAGCCAAAATCAAGAGTCTGACACTCAACTGACTGAGCCACCCAGGCACCCCTCATATTATCTACCTTTAATACACAATTGCTTCTCACTCAGCTCATGCCTATGGCCTGGTTGGAGAATATCCTTGGTCAGCTGGTGGAGAAGGAACCGTATTAGACCTGTTCATGGATGGACAACTCTAGGTTGATGTGAGGCAAAAATGGACTACAGATGTCCTATCCCCCAAGTCAAGGGTGATGATGAAAGATAGTGGTGAAGAGAAATCCTCAGTGGTCTTCAAACAATACTCCTGATTATTGACTTCCATTGGAAGGAATTATGGTCTCAGGAGTGGGAGCATACATTGAGTTCTGGGAAGCAAAATGTGGCCTGGCTGCTTTTTCATGGACCTAGAACTATTATAGGGGAGTAGATAAATGACATAGGATCACTTCCATATTGAAGGAGTCAGCACTTTATTCTGTTTGGGTTTTATATATATATATATATATCCTGCAGATAGGTTTGCACAGGATTCTGCACAATGTCACCTCAAGACAAGGACTTGCTTTATGGGAAAATAAGTGAAACAAACAAACAGAAATGCAGGAATGTTTCTATAGATCCAGTGTAAACATTGCACACACACATGCATACACATGCACGCACAGATTAAATAGCTTTGGTTTTATGGTAGATTTTGTCAAAGAAGAACACCCGGAGGATTAATAGTGCTCCAGGAAAACGAAACAAACAAAGCAAAGTATATAAGACCAAGTATCTAGAAGCTGTGGATAAAGTCATAAATAAAGACATGCATTGCCTCTTCAAGTAAACTGCGTCAGTGCTGTGCCTAGTATATTTGACACTTGGAACAGATCATATTTTAAAATACCAATCTCTAAACCAAAAAAAAATTGTTTTCAGTAAAAATCACGGCATTATGCAAATTATAATAATGGCCAAGAAAAAAAATGGAGCCAGTAAAAGTTTGTCTTTTAATGAATTTTTGTGTATATATGCTTGTATTCATTCCTGTAAAAACATTAAAACATAATAATAACACAAATTAAAGTAAGTATTACTCTATGGAAAAGAAGAATGTAATGAAGGAATACATTTTAATTACATTCATGTATTTTTAAAAATAACTACTAATTTATTAGTCACAATAATAAATAAGAAATAAGAAATAAGAGCAACAACAAAAACCGAGAAATTGCAATATTGTTGGGCGCCTGGGTGGCTCAGTGGGTTAAAGCCGCTGCCTTCGGCTCAGGTCATGATCCCGGGGTCCTGGGATCGAGGCCCACATCGGGCTCTCTGCTCAGCAGGGAGCCTGCTTCCTCCTCTCTCCTCTCTCTCTGCCTGCCTCTCTGCCTACTTGTAATCTCTCTCTCTGTGTCAAATGAATAAAAAAAAAAAAAAATCTTTAAAATCTTTAAAAAAAAAAAATTGCAATATTGTTTAATTCTAACAGCTTTCAATGTCTCTGCAGACAAAAAGTTGTTAGAAATAAAAATTCCAAATTGACACACTGAATGACAAAATTGTAAAAGCTCATGTTTGCAATCACTGCTGCATCATTGAAATTTTGAATCTACTGGTTAAACTCAGTACCACAGGAGTAAGAGATAAAATTTATACCCAAAGAGAGCTTGAATAATTTCTAAATGTGGTGAGATTTTCTCAAAATGAATGCATGTAGCTGAGCCTGTGTGACAGGGATCACGGTATAATTGGGAGTACTCCAAATTAAACTTCTATGTAAACTACAATGTTTATTAAAACATAAATAATGGGATGCCTGGGTGGCTTAGTTGGTTAAGCATGGGACTCTTGATTTCAGCTCAGGTCATGATCTCAGTGTCTGGAGATCAAGCATCACATTGAGCTCTATGCTCAGCAGGGAGTCTGCTCTCTCTCTCTCTCCCCTCTTCCTCTGCCCCTTCCCCTGCTCCCACTCTCTCTCTCTCTCTCTCAAATCAATAAAGAGATCTTTTAAAAACATATAAATAATAAAAAATATGCCAATCTAAAGCTTCTATATATATTATTATTAAAATCCAAAAATAATGACAGCAATTGTTCAGAATGTAGATTGAGTAAAAGGAAGTATTTCATCAAATACATTGCTTAAAATTGCCAGTGTATGATGATGATAATGAAAAGCATACAGCCTTTAATTAGCTTTAGTATAGTTTGACCCTCTTTACAGAAAACATATCCCTTGACCACTGCTACCATTCCACACTTGATTTTATAAACTGCTGTTGGGTTAAGGTTCATAATAATGGGGAGGGATGGAGGGAATGGCGGATCTCCAAGAGTTCCTTCAAAGCATCCAGTTAAAGAATTAATTATTTTAAACACCTGCCAAACCCAAGGATGAAGCTGCCAACTATGGGCAAGAGTAGTTAAGTAGGAACATTCCTGCTTCTTGCCCTC
Organism: Ailurus styani; assembly: GCA_002007465.1. Taxonomy (NCBI): domain Eukaryota; kingdom Metazoa; phylum Chordata; class Mammalia; order Carnivora; family Ailuridae; genus Ailurus; species Ailurus styani. The sequence continues at coordinate 2,105,418 of LNAC01000246.1, forward strand.
TCTTCCTCCTCTGCCTCCTTCAGTCCTAAATGTGCAGCTTAATGAAAGGCAGATAGGAGAGAGTAAGTAAAGTGGAAAACGCATAAATAGAGATCAAGCCACAAGCACCCCTTCCACAGCAGAAGACTGGCCTGTGGTGGGCACAGCTTAGGGAATGCAGGGAGTGGTGTGTGGGGGCAGTGGGATGGGAAGAGTTTGAAGTTGAACTGTGTCCCCTGAAAGGCATAAATTGACATCCTAACCCTAGTACCTCACAATATGACTTCATAAGGAAATAGGATCTTTCCAGATGCAGTTAGAGAAGTTAAGGTGAGATCATACTAGACTAGGGTGGGCCTCTCTCATTCAACATGACTGGTGCTCTTATAAAATGGGGAAATCTGGGCATAGACATACAGAGGAAGAACACCATGTGGAGATGAAGGCAGAAATTTAGGTGATGCTTCTACAAGCCCCACAATGTCAAAATTGCCCACCAGAAGCTAGTGGAGAGGCATGAAAAAGAATCTTCCTCAGAACTCTCAGAAGGAGCCAGCTCTACCAGCACCTTAGTCTCAGACTTGTAGCCTCCAGAACTGTGAGGAACAGACCTTTGGTTAAGCAGCCCCGCTTATGATACTTGGCTACAGCTGCCCTCAGAACCTAATGCAGGCGATTTTGTGTCAAATTAAATTTTGACTATTACATGGGAATAGACAACAAACTTTCTGAAATGGTTTTGTTTATTAGACATGATCTTGAGAATTACTACCAAATGGTGACAAAGAAGAGCAATAGAATTTGTTTTAAAGTTTCTTTCAGAATGTAGAGAATTAAATCTTGGGAATGGAATATAAGGAAATAGAGTAAAGTGAGAGTTTTAAAATTGCATTCCGTAAGTCCACTTTTTCAATAAACCTCTTACATGTAAATTTGAAATAAATAACAGTACTACTGCATTTATGAAGATTAAATAACTTAATACATTTAAAGTTTTTAGAACTGAAACTGATACTTGGTTAGCACTAAGTATATGTCACTATCATTAACAGTAGTAGTTATAATTCTAGCCAAAAAAAATCTATGCTATTAAATTATGGTAAATTGTAATAAATATATTCTAGTGAACACTAGTCAATAGTTTAAAAGAATGACAAACCCATATAAACTAAGAAATATTGAAGCTTAAGGTAAAATGAGGAATAAAATTAGAAAATTATAGGGTATATATGCAAATCGATTGTGTATATACAGTATATATGAAGCACTGAAAATACTTTTTTTTTTTAGATTTTATTTATTTATTTGACACAGAGAGAGAGAGATTACAACGAGGCAGAGAGGCAGGCAGAGAGAGAGGAGGAAGCAGGCTCCTTGCTGAGCAGGGAGCCCGATGCAGGGCTCCATCCCAGGACCCTGAGATCATGACCTGAGCCGAAGGCAGAGGCTTTAACCCACTGAGCCACCCAGGCGCCCCTAAATACTTTTTTCTTTACATTTATACTATCAAAGAGGAATGCCACCTTATCTATAAAGTTTTGTTTTTTCATGAGAAGAATATATTCAGAAAATATTTTGTGCGAATTTAAAGTGATCACATAAATGTTAAAAATGTTTCCCTCTGAAGAGGGAAACTAGGAGAGGATGACATAGCATATTGTTGCATTTCATTTGTCTTTCTGTAGTTCTTGCTTGGTTTTTTTTTATAAGTATGAACATGCACTTGTTTGATACAACTCTTTTAAATATAAATTGAAGCATGATTAAAACAAATCTTAAGAAAAGGTTACAAATTTAAACATTTAAAATACTAATTCATGAAAAATAAAGAAAAATAAGAAGTCGGTCAGAATAAACAGTTTACTGATGGTAAAATAATTGAAAGTAAGCATTGTTTTAGTTTAAAATTAAAATTAAACCTTAGGGGCGCCTGGGTGGCTCAGTGGGTTAAAGCCTCTGCCTTCGGCTCAGGTCATGATCTCAGGGTCCTGAGATCGAGCCCCGCATCGGGCTTCCTGCTCGGCAAGGAGCCTGCTTCCCCCTCTCTCTCTGCCTGCCTCTCAGCCTACTTGTGATCTCTCTCTCTCTCTGTCAAATAAATAAATAAAATCTTTAAAAAAAAATTAAATTAAATTAAACCTTAGGCATTATAGTTACTAAATTACACTAATTTTTATAACTGTGAGGCTGTTATAATTAGGATTTTAAAAATGAAAAACCAGTGATAAGGTAAGAGTAAGTGGAATTAATGTACTAATTTCCATATTTATATTGAGATGATAATAGATTATGTTAACATTTGAAACATAGTTTTTCATGATCAATATTTAAGTTTAGAGGGATACTTTAGGATCTACTTTTCTTATTTAAAAACTTAAGCTTCAGCAATCTTTTATTTTCCTTCATATTCATTTCTTTGATTAAATTTAACTATGATGGCAATTAATTTTATTTATTAAAAAGAGAAAGAGTAAGAATCCATTTTGGGGGACACCTGGGTGGCTCAGTTGGTTAAGCATCTGCCTTCAACTCAGGTCATGATCCTAGGGTCCTGGGATGGAGTCCCACATGGGGCTCCTTGCTTAGCAGGAAGCCTGCTTCTTCCTCTACCTCTGCCTGCTGCTCCCCTGCTTATGCTCTCTGTCTGACAAATAAATAAATAAAATCTTAAAAAAAAAAAAAGAAGAATCCATTTTCTAAATAAATTCTTCTCTATTCATATAACTTTCAATTTATAGATATTCATATAGTGATATCTTGAACAATATCTACCAATTACAAAAGATGATTATTTACCAATATAGGGCATTAGGTGATTTTGTTCTTTTCATTTTCATATTTTTATAATATGTGAATCATTCTATATGGAGCACATGTTTTTCTAAAAAAAATCTTTTTAAAAAACATTGTAAAAACATAATCTTTTACAAATTTCTATCAAATATATGTAAAGATATTTTAGTTGACATGATAAAAAATATGATCTCATACAAATATTCAATACTTTCTTTAAAAAATACTATTGAATTATGTACCTTAAATTGAAAATAAAAATTTTTATTGGCCAATATTACTTAACATTGATGTGAAAGTTCTGGCAAATTTAATAATACATGTCAAAGAAATACCAAGTATAGTTTTTAGAAAGAGATAATAATTGAGTTGTTTACAAACTATAATTTTATGCCTAGTAAAATCAACTAAATTAGCTTAAAAATTGTTGAATAAGAAAAGTAATTTAATAAAATGATAATATATACAAATGTAGGACAGTCTATCTTGGAATCACAAGGATTTGGGGGAAGTCTCACTTGAATAAGGTCTGATTTTCCGTCCAAGACATTTACCAATTTAGGGAATGGCATAGAGGGTCCTTGGTCAAAGAGCAAAACTGAAAACTGACTGAATCTCTCACAGTTTTTAGGGTTCAGAACTTAGAGAACCGTAAGCTTCTCAGTCACTGCAAGCCACACACTGGGAGAAGGTCTTTGCAACACCTATATTTCACAAATATCTCATATTCTATAATGAGTAAGGAATCCATAAAAAAAGAGAAAAAACATGGAAAAGACAAAATATCCACCTTTTTAAAAAAAGATTCATTTATTTATTATTTAAAAGAGAGAAAGAATGAGGGAAGGGGCCAAGGGAAAGGGAGAGAGAGAATCTCCAGCAGACTCCCTGCTGAGCATGGAGCCTGACTTGGGGCTCAGTCTCACAACCTGAGATCATGACCTGAGCCGAAATCAAAAGTCAGATACTTAACTGACTGACCCACCCAGGCGCCCCAAAATATCTACCTCTTAAGGATAGGTAAAAGGCTTTATCAGACTATTCTCAAAGAAGATACCCAAATGGGTATTAAATATATGAAAGGATGCTGAACATGATTTTTTATCAGGGAAAAGCAAATTGAAATGATAATACCACCAATGTACCACACCAGTATGGCAGTCAGACAATAACTAACACAAGCTAGTTAGGAGGACAAGCAATTGAATGTCTCATGCACTGCTGGAGGGATTGTAACCTCCTGGGGCAGCACTTAGGAAAACTGACAATGTCGATTACAACTAAACATATGCATACGTTATGAATTAGCAGCTCCACTTCTGGGTATTTAAAAACAGAGAGAAGGGTTCTAAGTGCCAAAAGCCTTATAACAACAATGTTTATGGCAACTCTGAACATAGTGGCCTTAAAATAGAAACAGTTCAGATGTCTTAACAGTAGACTGATAAACTAGTGTATCCTCACACAAAGGAATATTACACAGCAATAAAAGATGAACGAGAAACTATATGAATTCATTAAATAATATCGGTGAATTTCAAAATCAAAATGTTGAGTGAAGGAAGCCAGACAAAAATATTACATACTGATTTTTCCATTTATAAGTTCAAAATCAGAACCAACTGATAACATGGTATTTGGAGTTAGAAAGTTATCTTTTGGTGGGTTATTAATTAAATGAAGTACATGGTTTTTCAGGAACTTAAAATACATAAGATTTTATCTGAGAGGTGCTCGCATGAGTGTATGCCTATAGGAAGTTATTGAACTATCTGCTTAAATTTGCTCATCAGATTATATGCAAGTTAGACTTCAATTTATTTATTTTTTTAAAGATTGTATTTATTTATTTGACAGAGAGAGATTACAAGTAGGCAGAGAGGCAGGCAGAGAGAGAGGAGGAAGCAGGCTCCGATGTGGGCCTTGATCCCAAGACCCTGAGATCATGACCTGAAGCATGCGAAGGCAGAAGCTTTAACCCACTGAGGCACCCAGGAGCCCTAGACTTCAATTTAAAAACAATCACATTCTTTGACTAGTGATCATTCACTTAAGAAATTGGTCTTACAGAAATAGCACAAACTAAAGATACTGATTATCTAAACTAGTAAAACCTTAAAATCCTTAAGTGGAACAATGTGTAAACTATTAAATAAATATGACATATACTTAGAACAAAATATTTTCAGCAGTTAAAATAACTATAAATATACAAAGTATAAATAAAGCTATCACTAGTTGGGAGTAAGAGGTAAGGTGGGTTTATATGTGATTGCGAATTTCTGTCTCTGTTTCTTACTCTCTTTCTCTCTCCATATATATGTATTTTCCATACTTTTATAAACTCGATTATGATTTTAATAATTCAAAAATACTGTAAGAGGAAAAAATAGCTAGGTTAGCTTTGAGAGGTTAAAATTATGTAACAATCAAAAAGAAGTAAGACAGGGAAAAGAAAGAAGAGGACATTCATGCAAGTGTGTGTATACCCTTTTATACTGAACTGGATTCTCCCGTATAATTAGAGATTATTTTGGCAGTTTAGACTCACTTGTGAGTTGCTTTCTGAACTTTGGTTTACATAAACAGTATTCCATCAACTTCCAAGGAGTAAGTAGGAATTAGGTTGTAAAGTTAATTTAAAGGTCAAAAAGGCAGCAACATCCTTCTTTATATAGTTTAATTAGTCATGAATTGAAAGCAGGCCACTGAAAGAGGGTGGGTATATTTCCCAAGCTCTTGACTTTGTTTAAAGGCTCCAACTTAACCATCAAGTGAAAGTACTACCAATCAATTTATCCTTTTCCCTTCTACCTTCCCTCCCTTCTCCTCTCCTCCTCCTCCTCCTGCTCCTCCTGCTCCTCCCTCTCAGAAAGGGATAGCACTGATACTAAAAAGATATATAATTTACATAATCCTGGAAAGGTACTATAAGATCGTAAGTGTAATTCAAGACTCAAGAGAGTAAAATGAATAATATTGCTTGTGTACATAATTTCTCCTTTTCCTTTAATTAGCTCTCTCTGATTACAGTACTCTATTACTTTCTATCTCCTTTCTTTTCTTTTTCCTGGACCCGACTCAGCTTCTTCTTCTAGGCTACCAGCTCACAAATATTCTTCATTCTCTTACTCTTGGTACCACTACCCAGTCAGGTCTCACAAAAGAGTTGTACTATAGGAGAGGTTATCCCTTTCCAAATTCTTTACAAGGATACATAGAATGCCATACTGATACTGTGTCGTCACTGACCATTTCTACTCCAAATCTAATGGTTTACAGAAATAGAAAAGGTGTTCTCTTTTAAAGAGAACCAATAATTTAGTAAATGCATATGCAGATTCACCACTATGACTACATACGTGTATTTCCTTTTAAAGAATTTTGAGTCAGAAAGGCATGAAAGTATCAGAAGAACCCTGTGCTATAAATATAATGTAGTTAAGTGTCATTTAATGGGAAAGAAACCTCAATGAATTTCCCAGAGTGTCGACTAATTCCAAGTAATAGGCTGTATATAGAAAAACACAACTGGCCTAATAAAGCAATAGAGCTGGTATGTCAGAAAAGGAACATCTTCAGATCCCCATCTTTACTTATTAACCACTACTTTAATTCAAGATGTCAACCAAAGTCCCCTACTACTCTCTGCCTTTTTTTCTTGGATCATATGTGTACTTTGATGTTGTCATTATTACCAGGAATCAGAGTTTTAAAACTTGAATCAGGATTCCCATTATTTGCTTCATATGGGATTGTATAATATGGCAGGGTTATGAAATCAAGTGTGCATAGCAGTCTTTCTCATTCAGATTTCAGTCAGAAGTGAGAGTTTGTTGCAGAGCAGCCGACCACTCTCCCCAAGGCAGGATTGACTGCATAAAACACCAACTGTGCAGACTGCTGAATGAAGTGTAATGGTGGTAATGATGTGTTCAACTCTTTGTAAGCTCATGAGGATTAGCATTTAATAAATGTAAAGTCCATCCGGTGATAAACCAAGAAACCTTTGCAAAGCTAAAGATTGCCTCTTTGATCTGCAAACAGAAAATCCAAATTGAGATTATAAGCAATCCTGATCCTTCAGGTAAATTGTTACTCAGATAAAAGAACCGTGAGTGGACTTGAGAGAAAATCAAGGGCACACATGGCAAAGAAAGTGTTCTCTCCTTGAATATATGTGCACATTTCTCTGATGGAAAATTAGATACACACTAAAAAGAGAAGCAATTCATCCTTTACCCTCAGAAATGTATTCAGATCTGTTTTCAAGTCATGTAAGTCATGTAAACTATCTTACCATGATTATATTACATGATGTTGTGTATGTGACTAAAACGAGCCTCTGTTTTGAGACTCGCCTTTCTTCTTTGCTCATTGCCCCAGCCTGCCTTGCCTCCTTTCCCTGCCTTCCCAATTCTGCTTTCCCTTCAATTGAAGCCACGTTTTCTTGAATGTCTCTGTATCCTCTTCCATCAGAAAGGTATAAAAACATCATAAAAGCCTTAGTGCTATAATTATACTTTAATAATCATACCTCAATGCAATTACCAAAGTATCTAAAAATTCCAGGCAATAGGTATGCATAAAAACACGGCTAATTAAAAAAAATGTCAGCCTGAGGAATTCAGAGTTTTCTGCACTGTGTCTCTGACTTGTCATCTAACTGGGATGAATTCTGATTCAACACCTGGGCCTCACACATAGCTCCTTGTGTTCAAATAGCCACACTGTAAACCTTAAGCTAAGACCTTCGTGACTGAGACCCTAATTCACACACACTGGGGTCTTTCTAGGAACTGAGTTCTATGTCCATGTCTACTCCATGAATCCCCCCTTTCCTTATCCCTAATTACCACTTGTTCATTGTTGCTTTATAATTCTTTTATATATAGTTTGCTAATCATTCACAATACTTTATGCTTTTACTTACTTTTTATACTTTATATACTTTTTATACTTTACTTACATTTTGCCTGCCTAATGTACTGTTTTCCTCTAGGAACCTACTTAAGTCCTCTAGGTAGAGCTAGTTCTTGGTTCTAGCACATCCTTCTCACCCAATCTTGCTACTTTGATTTCCAGCTTGCTCAAGATGTAATTGCCTTTAATTCCCTTCAGCACTTTTTTTTTCTTCAGAGAAAATCACTATGATAAGTTGCTATGTTTTCTGAAAGTTATGTGAAAGAAATATGAAAGCATAATTTTATTCTTTCCAATTAATATAGACCAATCTTGAAGAGATAACTAAAATCACTCACTGATTTAGGGCATGTTTTCAACTATCTTCAGTTTGTTGATTTCTCTCACAACAAAATAAAAATCAATTTTAATGCATCACAAATGTACTGATTTGGTAATTCTCTGTTCCTAAATCTGCAATATGAGATGCATTGGCAAACAGCTACTTACTTTAGGTTATAAAGGCATCTGACATTTAGAACTTCATGGAAAAATATCATGATCAAATAAAGCTTCTAATGTTTTTCAATAGTTAATCACAGAGAAAGGCACTCATCAGGGACAATGCTCAAAATATTCCAGGGATCTGAGGGTTTCTCTTCCCGGCTTCATCCTCTAGTTTTTCTTGAGGAAAACAGGCTGGTGGACTCTCGCTATCTTGAGCAAATAATATGTGGTTGAGGTAGTAGAAAAAATAATCCCCAACTCAAAAATCTCCACATACAAGAAGTTCCTTCCTCCAGAATGACCTCAGTTTGCTTGCATGTAATGCTTCTTTCTAATGACGACAGTGATATTACCCTTATTGTGACTGATTAGCAATTAAATTATTGCACTCTTCACTGAATAAATACAGTGACTCCAGAGAACTTTAAGTAAATGTGTTAGCGATGAATTATTAATTGGATCTCATAAATACTAATTTAATGATGTGTAATTGCTTAATTTAGAACATTGACCTAATTGATAAAATGAAACTCTTTAAATTTTAAAAAACTTCTACTAATTCCATTCAATTACCTTTTATTTAATAAGAAAGGTGCCATGGAACTTGTGCCTAATTCAGTTCCATAAATCAAATCTAGGTCACGTGTGATAAATGCCTTTTAAATCATGTAATGATTATTATAGTATTAATAATAATAGTATAATTTACCAAGCATTTTGTGGCAGATACTATGGTAATGAAGAGCCCATTGAATTTTCTATTTTAATCCTCACAAAAACCATATGAAGGTACTTTGGATATGTCCATTTTACAGATGCAAAAGCAAGGCCTAGACAAGCTTAGGTGTACAAAATCACTTGGCTAGCGGTGGCTTTACAAGTTTGAACCACTGTGTCTTACTATAATACTTCTTATTTAAAATGTTTCTTCTCTTACTGCTCATATGATTTTATGGTTTCATTTAATTAAATGTATACTTCTGATTCATCTGAAGTTTATTTTTTAAGGAGTGATAAAACATTAATCTTTCCTCTCAAATGACAAGCTTACTATCTCATCACTATTGAAAAGCCCCTATTTTTCCCACTGTTTTGAAATGTCAGGTTTATTTTCTCATATATTTCCTTTGTTTGCTTATATCCACTTCTGGACTCTCTATTCTGGTCCATTTATTTTTCTGGTTATCTGGATTTATATCATGCTATAGTATTTGTTAGAAATTTCTGGAGATTAATACTATATCCAAATATATAGTAAGACTAGTTCACTCTTTTAAATCATTTTATTTTAAAATCTTCCTCAGTATCCTCTACATGTGATTGGACTGAATATCATCAAAGAAGAAATAACATACTTATTGAGAATTCTTAAGTCTGTGTGTGTGTGTGTGTGTGTGTGTGTGTGTGTGTGTGTGCACGCGCAAGCGCACGTGTATGCAACTGTATTTTCTTACCATGTTGTAGGATGTATTCTGAGCTCACATGTATTTGGATAAAGTCGTATGGCTTCTGGAAATTCCCTTGTGGGTAGAAGTAATATGTGGTTTGAACCTCTTTTTTTAATTTTTAAATTTTTTAAAATTTATTATTATTATTATTATTATTTGGTTTGAAGCTCTTAACTCATAATGCAAGATTCTTTAGAACTCTTATTTCCTCTGCCATGGTCATTAGGAAGGCGTGAGATGGTGGTTGCTCCAGTGATCTGAATTGGAGTGAGGAGTTGTATAGCAGACCACAGAGGTATGATGATGAACACATCATGTGAAAAATACATCTTATTTAAGCCACTAAGAATTTATGCGGATTTTTTTACAACAGAATTTTTTCAATTTAGTCAGTATCTATAACTTATTTTTAATCATCAGTTTTATTTAACTTTTAAAACTTATTAACAAATTAGAAGTGTTAGTAACCATCTATATAATATCTCCAGTTTTCTAATGATGTAATGTTTATTCTTACCAATCTTTATTAGCAACTTCTCTTTTTGGTTCTAAGTGGTCAAATATCAAGACCAATTATCTATTGTCTATTTTATTACTAATTTTTTAAAGTAACTTTTGTTATATTAATTGTATTTACTTTTATATTTCATTAAATTTTGTTCTTAGATTTTGGAGTATATTCTTTTCTATTTTTTTGTTGAATACATATATACATCTGTATATATTTTAATATATATATAATTTTTAGTATCCTTTCTACACTTTGATTCAAGGTAATACATTATCTATTAAATACTGATTAACTACTTCCTACAAGATTTGACAGTAACTTCTTTGTCACAAAGACACGTTTTTAAATGTTCAACAGTCATTAATTTTGGGTTCTCTTTTGTCCGAATTTATTGAAGTCATGAGGTGTTTATTTTGTCTGATAGAGATAATGAAACAGCAGCTTTCCTTTGATATTTACATTGTTAATATTTTCTATTTGTAATATTCATTTCGAATATGTTTTTATGTACAAGCAGGTCTTCTGTCATACTTATCTCATTTCTATTTTTCATCATAATGTAATTATTCATCTAGATGAGTTTTTAAGATTATTTATTTATTTGAGAGAGAGAGAGAGAGTGCACATGCATGTGGGGGGGGAGGGGCAAAGGGAGAAGGAGAAATAGACTCCCCGCTGAGCAGGGAGCCTGAAGCAGGGCTTGATCCCAGGACCCCGAGATCATGACCTGAGCCAAAGGCAGCCACTTCACTGACTGGGCCACCCAGACACCCCTCAACTAGATGAGTTTTTAAAGAATTATTATTATTATTGCTATTTTGTTTGTGTGTGTGTGTGTGTGTGTGTGTGTGTGTGTGTTTTGTTTTGTTTTTTGTTTTTTTTTTAAGATTTTATTTATTTATTTGACACAGAGAGAGAGATTAAAAGTAGGCAGAGAGACAGGGAGAGGAGGAAGCAGGTTCCCTGCTGAGCAGAGAGCCCGATGCGGGCCTCGATCCCAGGACTCTGAGATCATGACCTGAGCCGAAAGCAGAGGCTTTAACCCACTGAGCCACCCAAGCGCCCGCTATTTTGTTTTTTTTACTAAGAATGGATATTTTTCATTTGTTTTATTTATCTTTGTGGCGATGACCATATTATTTTTCTTTTCAAAAACATACATTGATGATTTCTTAATATTGAATCATTTGGGGCTTTTTAGTTATTCATAGGGCATTATTCTTTTAATGAAAATCTGTATGCAGCTTGTTATTTTTTCATTTTAAATTTTTTTAAATAATATTCAGGAATATATTTGTCTTAGTCTTTTCTTTATGTATCCCTTGGTATCAGACTTATACATCTTCTTAGGAACTCTAAGTAGGAGATCGGTAAGTTTATAAACTAGCTTCCATTTATAATTTGAGATGAAAGGGATAGAATTATTATTAGAGAAAAGTGATAATTCACTTTTCATTTTATGTATTTATCACCAGAATACCATGGGGGGACAAAGAGAAAATGATGCTTCACCTGGCAGTAGTTATTCTTTCACCTTTGGTTCACAGCACCATAGAATGTTATAGAATTTCATCGTGTTACTCAATTGAATAATTAGATTTGGAGTGTGCTTTGTTGCACATGCACATTTATGATAATCACTAAAATACCAAATGGTGTTCTATTCTCTTCCACCCCAAAATTGCTGTTTGCTGTATATTGTCATAACACTTGCAAAAGGCCTTGTCACTTTCCAATTTCAAAGACAAAACAGAATTCTAATCAACAAAAGGTGAAGAGTCTAAGCCAGACAACAAAACAAAAGAATAAACAAGACACAGATACAATAGGATTATTGGGAAAAAATGTTTAATGTTTTCTCTAAAAAAAAAAAGTCCTTTTATTAAAAGAAAATCAGATTGACACATTGGAGAAACAAGACAAAAGCTGTTAAGTTTATGTATGTTAATGTTAATATTTAATTTTAAAAACAGGTTTTAAGGGGTGCCTGGGTGGCTCAGTCATTAAGTGTCTGCCTTTGGCTCAGGTCTTGATCCCAGGGTCCTAGGATCAAGCCCTGCATGGAGCCTGTTTCTCCCTCTCCCACTCTCCTTACTTGTGTTCCCTCTCTTGCTGTTTCTCTCTCTCTGTCAAATAAATAAATAAAATCTTTAAAAATAAAAAGTAAAAAAAAAAACAGGTTTTAATTATGCACTAAAACGAGAATTTTAGGCTTACATAGCTCTACATATTCAAAAACAGGACTGCCTTGACGCATAAGAAACTGACTTTTTTAAAGCTATAGTGTCATTTAACTTTAAACTCGTTATTTAGTGAGATTGCTAATGCTCACCCAGCATCCTGTTCACTGGGTGGTTTGCCTCTGAGGTGGGATCACCACTACTTTGTTATGACCGAAAGAAACAAACCTCTAGAGAGAAAGCAGGAGATTCAAATGGTGTCAAATAGAGTCGCATAAGGAAATATGTTCGAGTGGCCCAGTCCTCCTTGAAAGATTATTGAAACTGGAGGACAGGTGATCGCTGTACATATTTGTTGAATGTATTCATATGGATCATAAATTACCTCATGTCAGCTGTAACATTATACCAATTATACCAAAATTATACCAATATTTTATTATCTATTAATTTTAAAGCGTCTGTTTATCCATGTGGAGGTTAAGATGCAGCTTATAGGGCGCCTGGGTGGCTCAGTGGGTTAAAGCCTCTGCCTTCAGCTCAGGTCATGATCCCAGGGTCCTGGGATTGAGGCCCACATCAGGCTCCATGCTCAGCAGGGAGCCTGCCTCCCCTCTCTCTCTGTCTGCCTCTCTGCCTACTTGTAATCTCTCTCTCTCTCTCTCTCTCTCTCTCTCTCTCTCTCTCTCTCTCTCTCTCGCTGTGTCAAATAAATAAATAAAATCTTTAAAAAAAAAAAAAAGATGCAGCTTATATAACTTGCCACTGGTTTTGTTTGTGTTTTTTAAACCTTAAGAAAAAAATTGTTACTCATATGTAGTTTATTTTCATGTTGGTTTTTTTTTTAAGATTTTATTTATTTATTTGAGAGAGAGAGAGAGAGAGTGAGAGAGAGCATGAGAGGGGAGAAGGTCAGGGGGAGAAGCAGACTCCCCATGGAGCTTGGAGCCGATGTGGGACTCGATCCCAGGACCCTGGGACCATGACCTGAGCCGAAGGGACCATAACCAACTGAGCCACCCAGGTGCCTTGTAGTTTAAATGGTTAGAAAAATCCACTGCTTTCTCCGCATCATATGGGAGAATAGTGAAACAATTTATCAACGATCCTAATGTATAGAAATGTGAACACAAAACTGTAGATATATAGTCTACTTGCAGTTAGGAAAAAATAGTTAGGAATGTTTGCAATAATTATCAGGTCAGAAGATATTAATATCCAGGAGTCTCTACAATCAAAGTTATTTTCCTGATTATAAAATTAATATTTATTACAAAATATGCAAAGGCAAAAATATAAAACAAGGAAATCAAATGTTTCTAAAGAAAAATCTGTGCATGATATTAAGTTTACATCTTTCTTTTATGTATGTTATATATATGCTAATGGGCATTTACAGACATTTTATGAAGACTGTACATTGAAAATATCCATCCCAAATAGAATTTTTATGGTTTCAAAGAATTTCATCAATGAATGTACCTTAATGGCCTCTTATGTTGAGCATTTCAGTTACTCCTCATTTTTCATTAACAGCTTTCTACCAGGTCTTATCAAAAGTATTTGATTAATTCATTAGAACACATTTCTACAATTGGAATTATTTGTGATATTCTATATACTTAGCCAAATTTTACTACAGGAAATTTTTACTTGTCTATATTGCTATTAGATATTAAAAAAATAGAGTATATTTATTTATATATTCACCATGTTTAAGTACTGTGTTTTTGAGGGGTGTCCAATTCTTGGTTTCAGCTCAGATCATGATCTCAGGGTTCTGAAATCAAGCCCCACTTAGGGCTTCATGCTCAGTGCAGGGTCTACTTGAGAGTCTCTCCCTCTCTCACCCCCTGTATCCTTCACCCCCTACTCATGCTCTCTCTCTCAAGTAAATAAATTCTTAAAAATACTACGTTTTTAACAGCAGTCACTTTTATAAGGAGAAAAAATGTCTCATTTTTGTTTTAATTATTTTTCGAGAGAGAATAATATGTATTTTTCTAAAGATTTTATTTATTTATTTATTTATTTTAAGATTTTATTTTATTTATTTGACACAGAGAGAGAGATTACAAGTAGGCAGAGAGGCAGGCAGAGAGACAGGGAGAGGAGGAAGCAGGCTCCCTGCCGAGCAGAGAGCCCGATGCGGGCCTCGAGCCCAGGACGTTGAGATCATGACCTGAGCCGAAAGCAGAGGCTTTAACCCACTGAGCCACCCAGGCGCCCAAAGATTTTATTTATTTGTCAGAGAGAGTACAAGTGAGAGAGAGTGAGGATGACCAGGGGAGCGGCAGACAGAGGGAGAAGCAGACCCCGCACTGGGCAAGAAGCCTAACATGGGGCTTCCATCCCAGGACTGGGATCATGACCTGAGCCGAAGGCAGACATTTAACGGACTGAGCCACTCAGGCATCCCAATAGTATGTATTTTTAAGTTAAAAAAAATTGCTATATCTAGGTATCATAGTTTTAAGTTATGATTTTTCTTAACTATTGGTTTTCAACAGGTTTTTATTTTTTCAACAGTTTTTAAATAAGCCTTGTTTTATTTTAATCCAGAAACTTTATCCTTATTTTAATTCTTGCTCTGTCATTTTGATTTACCCTAGAACTGTGCAAATCAAACCTGAAAATAACCACTATTTTAGATTACCACAAAATATTCTCACAACGTTTTTAAAGTAGACTTATCATATTATATCGTATTAGCTTCCATTCTGCAGTAAGACTATGTTACTTACATTCCTAAAAACTACAATCTTTCACAACCATTTGGATCCATGTGTTAAAAAAAAGAGGAGAAATGTACAGAAAACATTGATTTATTTCTATAAAATTTGGAAAAGTATAATTAATATACTGAGTAAATATTGTCCTGGTTGAAATCTTGAGGATTTATACCAATTTGGGCTACTCAAATGTGTAGGATATTCTCTATTTTAGAAGAATCTTTGAGTATTTTTACAACAATGGCAAATCTTTGTACTTAGACATTGATTTATTACATGCAGGCACTTTCTGATTAATCTACCACATCATTTTAATCATTCTCTTCATTAAAATTATTTCCCTATTATGATTTAAATCTTTCACCAAAAGATAATGACAGGAAAGGGAATATGAGACTTCCTTCTAATATTCACAGAGGAAGCTCAGACAAACTATCTATGAATGTCAAGAGATTTAGGGTTTGGATCCTTCTACCTCTGAGGTGGCTTACTGAGTATGAACAGAATTATCAGGCCAAAAAGATACTATAAAGATACAGGTAGTCAATGTCCAAGAGGAAACTGCTTACTTACTACTTCAGCAAGGCTATGGAGAGTAATAAGTTAGGGAAGATAGATAGTAATCATGCTACATGAAAATCTGGAGATGGGGAAGTGCAAACACAGAGTTGGTTCATTTACTGAAGCATTTTTACTGAGCACATCTTGAAAAACCAGTGTGTTGATACCTGATCGCTCCTATAGTACATACACATACCCATGGTTTGCTTCGTTCTTTATGAGTAGGTCTTGACTACCAAGCTAAATGATATTCTCCTGGAAGGTAAAGTGTTCCTGTTTCTATACTTCATAAAGAAGCTGGAAGGTTGGTTATATAAGCAGCAGAAAAAAGTATAACTGATCTCTATGCTGTCACTATTTTAAAAGCATCTTAATAATGTTTGTCATTCAAGAATAAATCTTAAATATATGTAATGAGGAAAATCCATAGGGCAACTTCTTCAGACTTCACTAAGGCTACATAAAGCACAAAAAGGCTTCAGGTTTTTAAGCAGCCTTGCTTCTTTTTTTTTTTAAAGATTTTATTTATTTATTTGACACAGAGAGAGAAATTACAAGTAGGCAGAGAGACAGGGAGAGGAGGAAGCAGGCTCCCTGCTGAGCAGAGAGCCCAACGCGGGCCTTGATCCCAGGACGCTGAGATCATGACCTGAGCCGAAAGCAGAGGCTTTAACCCACTGAGCCACCCAGGCGCCCAAAGCCTTGCTTCTAAAAATAGTTCACATCTACATGACATGGAAGATCCTTTTGGAGAATGAACAGACCCCAGACCCACATCCTAAGTAACTACGATATATATACTTGTATCTCAGCTCACATGTTATTTCCTATGGTGTGTATGTGTGTGTGTGAAATAAATGTGCATTCCCTTTTCATTATGTATTGATTATAACATCTATTACAGCAGGCTTTTTTTTTTTAAGATTTTATTTATTTGACAGAGAGAGAGAATACAAGCAAGCAGAGCAGTAGGCAGAGGGAGCGGGAGAAGCAGGCTCCCCACATAGCAGGTAGACCAATTCGGGGCTCAATCCCAGAACCCTGAGATCATGACCTGAGCCAAAGGCAGCCACTTAACCAACTGAGCCACCCAGGCGCCCCACAGTAGGCTTTTTAAATTATACTACATGTATTACTGAAAATTTGAGTATCTTAAATTTTTACTTTATATTTATTCTGTCAACATTAAAAATATGTCATTTTCCCATAATTACTGTGGATTGTATATTTTTCTTTCTGAAATATGTATACATATACATATATGTGATACACAGTTTCATGACTAGTAGATTGTCTTGAAGAGTTTTATTTTATCAATATATTCTTTTATTTTGGTTATAGTTTGTATTTTTCCTCAAATTCTATTTTTTTTAATTTGGATATATTTCCATATATATGTGTATTGATCTATCTCATCAACTTTTGCATATCATTTAAAACCAAAATCATGTCATAATATTCTTCTGCTCAGAAACTTTTGATTATTTCCCATTCCACTCAGAATGAGAGTCAAAGTTTTTACTTTGTTTAACAGTGATTGCATTCCCCACAAACACACCTGTCTAGGCCCATAATTTTAATACTTTCCCTTAGATCCCTCGCACCAGCCATACTGTCCTCCTTACTACTTCTTAAATAGACCAAGCACACACCTACAGAGCTCTTGTATTTCCTCTCCCTCTTGCCTGGAATGTTTTTTCTGTTAATAAACACATGACTTACCCCTTACTTTTGTCCATTAAACAAATGTCGCATTATAAAAGAGGTCTTCTATGATAGGCAGAAAAATCGCCCCCAAAGACACCCATGCTTTAATCTTCAGAAAATGTAAATATGTTTAATTATATGACATAAGAGAATTAAGGTTGCAGACAGAAGTAAGTTTGCGAGTGAGCTAACCTTAAAAGAGGGAGATTATTCTGGATTGTTGGCATGAACCCAGTGTAATCAGAGGGTCCCTTAAAATGGAAGAAAGAGGCATAAGAGAAGTTCAGAGGGATGCAGTGTAAGAACTCACCCATTATTGCTGACTTTCAAGATGGAAGAAGAGAGCCAGAGGCCAAAGAATGAGGGCAGCCTGCAGAAGCTGTAAAATTCAGCAGAACAGATCACCCTTCGAAATATCCAGAAAAGGGATGCCTGGGTGGCTCAGTCAGTTAAACCATGGCCTTCAGTTCAGATCACAATCCCAGGGTCCTGGGATCAAACCCTGTGTCAGGCTCCCTGCTCAGTGGGAGCCTGCTTTTCCCTCTGCCTGCCGTTCCCCGGCTTGTGCACTCTCTCTCTCTGACAAATAAATAAATAACTCTTAAAAAAAAAATCTTAAATCTTAAAAGAACTGTTTATGCATTGATTTTTGCCCAGTTAGGACCCATGTCAGACTTCTACCTGCAGAACTATAGGATAATACTCTGGTGCTATTTTAAGCCACCAAGTGTAGTAATTTGTTACAGCAGTCACAAATAACTAATATTCTTTCCAAAACCGGCTTACATAATACAGCACACCTGAACCATCTTTTTTTTTTACTCTTCCTTAATACTTCCTTAATTATTAATACTAATATATCATTGCACTTTTCTCTAAGACTTTTTTTTTCCAGTCTTTATCTGGCCCATTTATACTGACTGTCTAAAACCTAGACTGAAATTTTCTCCTTTGCAAACTAATAGGGTACCTGTAACTTTTTAGGATTTTTCTGAAAGAGTATGTCATCAAATGTATCTGAATTTGACTATCAACTCTTTGTGGAGAAAGACTGCATTTAGTTCAGTATAATCACATTGACTAAAGACATTCATTTAAAACGTTTACCCTGTGTCTACTAACTGACAGGTATGGAGATAGATAAGTATACAAGGAAACACATTTATAAAAGTGATGCATGCTATGGATAAATTAAAAGAAGGTGAAAATAGAGAATGTCTGCAGTGGTGATGATGGGCAGGGCAGGCAGGTCTGTGGCTGCACGGTCAGGAAAGGCCTCTCTGAGGAGCAGCCCTTTGAACTGAATGACCAGAAGTACGTAGTCCCGAGAAGATCTGAAAGGAAAGCATTCTGGAAGAAGCAGTTGGTTCAAAGGCTTGGGAACAAGCTTGGAATGTTGGAATAACAAGAAAGGACAGTATGGAAGCATCATAATAGACAGTTTGGGGAGTGGTAGAGTGGAGTTTAAGAAGGAGGCAGGGATCTCATTAGCAAGTGGAATATGGGGTTTGGAATACATCGTAAGTTAATTGAGGAGCCACCATGACATGCTCACTTTGAATTTAAATTAAAATTTTTTTTAATTAAAATATTATTGCTCAGTAGGCTTATTTGTAACCGTGGTAAGAGTACTCAGTAAATTTTATTTGTTGTTGTAAAAAAAAAAATTATTGCTTCTATAAGATGTTTGAATAGTGCCTGGGCAGGAATGGAGGCAGAGAGGCCAGTTAGGGAATGACTGTAGTAGTCCAAGCTGGAGAGGATGCTGGTAAAAGGGAATGATGAGAAGGTGCAGATCACTTGAGTATTTGTGAGAAGGGATTTAACTAAAAGGCTAATGAAGCCTGAGCTCCACTTACAAGGCATCTTCTGAGGCCATTTGCTCATTCTATACCAAAAGCTTTATAATGTTTTTCTAATAAAAATTGATCTAAAGTAGTATAAACTTTAGGCCCCACAAAACCTGGATTCAGATTGTGTCTAGCACATCGTAAACAGGAAAAAAAGCTACTTAAATATATTAACATGGGGAACCTGGATGGCTCAGTGGGTTAAGTCTCTGCCTTAGGCTCAGGTCATGATCTCAGGGTCCTGGGATCGAAGCCCGCATCGGGCTCCTTGCTCAGCGGGGAACCTGCTTCCCCCTCTCCCTCTGCCTGCCTCTCTGCCTGCTTGTGATCTTTCTCTGTCAAATAAATAAATCAAATCTGTAGAAAATGTATGTTTTATTGAAAATATATATATATATTAATATAAACTGTAAACCTCAGGGGCATTCTTATTGTATATAAATACACATACACATATAAATACTGATATGTACGTTGGCTTTGGAATCAGTGTGTGTAATCAGGGTGTGTGTCTGTATACTGGGAAACTGAAATGTTGCTTTCTGTGATTCATAGGACTTTGTTTTTCATCAGATTTCTACACATTTCAAAAGTAGGAAATGTGTATATGTGTGTTTACATATATATATACCTATATAGAGACAGATATATATTAGTATATAAAGAATACCTCATTAGTTATATATTATATAATATATTATATATTTTATACTAGTATATATAAATATATATAGTAAATGAGGAATTACTAAGAGGAATGCCTCATTACATATATATAATATGTAGAATAATATATAATATTATATTATATGTAGCTGTAGTTACATGTACATATATATGTTAAAAACTGTGGTATTTCTCATTATTCATCATATATATATTTAAATATATGTAAATATACATATTTTTAAAAATCTGGATGGAAAACAAAACAAAACAAAACAAAAATCCTATAAATCATAGTAAGTAGCCTTCCAAAGATGCCCCAGACATTTGGCTTTCAAATCAGTATAGCAGATTCCATTGCCTCTAGATTCTACACTGCAAGAAAGTTTCACTTAAATAAAAAACAAAAAGCAAAACATAATTTTCTTAAGTATTTCTTACTCTACTCTTTTGCCAAAGAAGCTGCCCGGAATTGAGTAACAGTTTCAACCAAGGAGTAATTTTAGATTTTATCCAAAGGCACTGACTACCACGTAGGAGAACATTTCTATCTATAGCCAGATCCATCTGGATGATGATGTCCATTAGTTAAGAAGTAGATAATGCACATGTTTTCCAACATATAATCACCTAAACTCTAAATAGCCAATCATGCTATTTTAAGTGTCTTAATGTGCTTTTTTAACATATGTGGAAATACCAGGGACTTCAATTGTATATTCTTTCCCTATATACTAAAGGTATATTTGTATATGCTCAGACGTCCAGTTTTTAAAGATTTTTAAAAAGGTTTTATTTATTTATTTTGAGGGGGAGAGAGAAAGAAAGAGAGAGCGAGCGAGCATGACCGGGGGGAAAAGGGGGAAGCAGAGGGAAAGGAAGAGAGAGTAGACTCTAAGCAGACTCCATGCTGAGCACGGGGCCCAAGAAGGTCCCTGATCTCACAACCCTGAGATCATGACCTGAGCTGAAACCAAGAGTTCGACACAACTCAGTCATCCAGGCACCCAGAAGTCCAGTTTTTATATAACAGATTGAATGGGTCTTAGACATAAGTATTTCACTGTATACCCTCTGTACTTCGTGGAGGAAGCTTATATAAGGAGAAGAGTAGAATAAATGGCTGATAACCAAAGACACATTGTGGTATGATTCTTTCTTTATTTTCTATATTTTTTATTTTATTTTTTGTAACAAAATAGCACATACTTATGTAAAAAAATCATAAAAATGACAGTTGTCTCATTCCCCATTTCTAAGTCCTAAAGATAATCACTGAAAATATTTTGGTGTATATACTTCTAGATCACACATCCATGCATGAACACTCACTTGTATACATATATACACACAGTAATACATGAACATATGTATTTATTTTACGAAGATGAAATAAGACAATAGAATCGGGGCGCCTGGGTGGCTCAATCAGTTAAGTGTCTGCCTCTGGCTGGGTCACGATCTCAGGGTCCTGGGATCCAATCCCACATCCGGCTCCCTACTCAGTGGGGAGTCTGCTTCTCTCTTTATCTCTTTCCCCTGCTTGTGATCTCTCTCTCTCTCAAATAAATAAAATCTTTATAAAAAAAGACAATAAAATTGTCTACAATCTTTCTGCTTGCAATATAGCATGAGTATAATCCCATATTAGTATATAAAACCTTTTCTCTCTTTTTCTGATAGGTATACAGTATTCCATATGCTATTAATACACATTTAAATTTTCCCTATGTTCCTCTCTTTCTCTCCTGTTATTCATTTGTTACCATGAAAATCTTTGTGCATATACTTAAGAAATTTTTGGACTATTTCTTTCTTTCTTTTTTTTTTAAGATTTTATTCATTTGACAGAGGGAGAGAGAGAGACAACCAGGGAGGGAACACAAGTAGGGGGAGTGGGAGAGGGAGAAGCAAGCTCCCCGCTGAGCAGGGAGCCCAATGTGGGGCTCGATCCCAGGACTCTGGGATCATGACCTGAGTCGAAGGCAGAGGCTTAACGACTGAGCCACCCAGGTGCCCCTGGACTATTTCTTGATGTTAGATTCCTTAGAAGAGGAACTGCTAGGACAAAAGCTATTCACATTTTATATTTTGCTGATTACTGAATATGGTACACTAATTTATTTATCCTCAAAAAATCCTTGACAATGTCCTTTTTCCAGACAACTGCCAACATATTAAGACCACATTTTTTTTAATAAAAATGTTTGTTTTCCCTGGAGTTACTAATTGTTTCTTTTATTAGCATTTGTTTGGGTTTTTTTCCTCTACTTATTTCTATTTCAAAGTTTTGATATAATATAATCTCCTAAATATAAATCTCCCTGTCTGGCCAACAAATCAAGTAGTCTGTTAGTTTCTTTGATTATTTATTTGTGTTTTCTTTTCGCCAGCCCCTTAGGAGCTCTGTCTTTGTGACCTCCTTAGAAGTTTTAAGGATCTCGAGATCCTAATTGTGGCTAACATTCTGGGAACTCTCCATCAATATTGTTCTGGGAATCTCTTTCACCTCTTTCTGAAGTTTGAACTCCTGTTTTGGGGTCTTATGTAATTTTAGGAGTACTATCTTATTTTAAAAGCAAATATCTTACAGTAGATTATTGAAAAGGCATTTATGAAAAATCAGTTGTTTTCATTTGCCTGCCTAAAATATCTTTATTTTAACCTTACCTTGGATGCATCACTTGGTTAGATTTAGAATTCTAGACTGAAAAAATTTTTTTTTTGATAAACAGTGTTTGATTTAGAATTCTTGACTAATTTTTTTTTTCGATAAGTAGTGTTTTTCTTATGGCATCTACACTGAACCTACGGCCATACCACCCTGAACGCGCCCGATCTCATCTGATCTGGGAAGCTAAGCAGAGTCAGGCCTGGATAGTACTTGGATGGGAATCTACACTGAATTTTGACCTTTTATGGGAGTATCACTCTTTCCTTTATAGAAACCTTTAGGATTGTCTCTTAATTTTATGGTATTTTAATTTCATGATAATGTAGTAGAATGGGTCTTTTCTTCCCACATTATAGAAGAGAATTCATGGTTCTATAAACTCTTGTTTTTTTCTCAAAAATTTTCTCAGTTATTTCTTTAATAATTCCCTTCCCTCCAGGTTTTCTCTGTTTCTTTTTGGGAACTCTACAAATCTGATGATACATTTGTCAGAATGATTCTCTACTCTTATTCTCCTTTCTCTCCATTTATTTTTCCTGAGGGATATCCTCAAATTTAAACTGCAAGCTATTCACTTTTAAATTAGAATTTCATACCTTTGATTTCTAGACCATTTATTTTCTGACCTACATTGCTTTAATATTCTTTTTTTCCTCCTCAGTAGCATTCCATCTTGTTATATAATGCAACATCTTCTCTTATCTATAATATTATATATAGCACTTTTCCCCTAGGTTTCTTTTGTTTTTGTGGGGGTTTTTTCCTCTGCTTTCCTTCATTGCTTGTGTTTCTATCTTTCATATTAAAAGATTTCATCAAATATATGATTATCCTTAGCTGTCTCTTTATATTTAATAGCTGCACATTAAAAATGTTACTAGAAATCTTGGTGTTTGTACCGAGCTAGTGTGTAGAGGTCTTTTTGACTGGTGTTTTTGTTGCCCCCTTTATAGTCGGTTTCCCACAAGATGGATCCAGATTCTTGTGTCTCATGAGATTAAGTTTAGCTATCAATATGTTTGGACTCAAAGATATTCCCTTGTTTGAAGAAGGGTCTCTTCTCTCCCTCACCTGTTTCTGATTTTACTGAGTACAAAGGCTCCAGGATAAAACTTCTTGAGTGAAAGCCTCCTGCTTTCTATAAAATTTATGGAAAAGCAGAGACCTGGTTACTTGGGCTGATGAGATCTTGAGTTCTAAGTGCCACATAGACATCCAACATGCTCTCAGTTTTAGCCATACCACCATATACCCTTGCCTTCAAAAGGACCCCATGCTTCAAATTTCTGAGCATGTATTGCAGAAACCGGGCTGTTTTTAATTATCCTCCCAAGACCCAAACACAGCTCCCTCTCACATTCACACATACTCTGTAAAGCAGCAAAACTTTGACTTCTAATTTCAGTGTTCCACAAAATCACTTTGTCAACAGTTCCTGCCTCTTCATCTTTGAGGTTCTGTATGTGCTTTACTGCATTGTTGTCATCTTAGTATCATCTTGGGAGGGTTCGGAGAAAAACACGTGTGATCTTCAAGATTTAAAATTAAGCCTATAATTTTGATTTTCAAAACTTCAATAATAAGTTATATGTTGCTGGGGCGCCTGGGTGGCTCAGTCATTAAGCGTCTGCCTTCGGCTCAGGTCGTGATCCCAGGGTCCCGGGATTGAGCCCCGCATCGGGCTCTCTGCTCAGCAGGAAGCCTGCTCTCCCTCTCCCCCTCCCCCTGCTTGTGTTCCCTCTCTTGCTATGTCTCTGTCAAATAAATAAATAAAATCTTTAAAAAATTTTTAAAAAAAGTTATATGTTTTTATTTATTCAGGATTCCTATTATATTTCTCAGTTGCGTTTTCTTTGAATTAATCCTACACATTTTTGTTAAGTAGTATTCTAGATTTTAAAAAAATATATTGGCAATTCAAAAGACAAGTTTTTAGAACATAGTATTTCATTTGGTAATTTCATTTCCACAAACGTGTCCTAAGAGAATAATTTAAAACTCAAATTCACAATTATGCAAAAAACAATAAAACAAAACAATTTTGTTTTTTAACAGTCTATTTATACAATTTAAATATTGATGGAAAGTATTTACTAGCTATGTTATAAGCATCAGTGACATTAAAATGATTACAAAAGGCTTTCAATGTCTTGGGCACATGTCTCAGAAATAGTTTAAATTGATAAATGTACATAGAAGATTAGAAGAATTGTGATAAAATCTTGAGCATTTTTGTATTTAGGTATGAAAATAGTGGTTGTTTTCATCATGTTGCCTGTTTATCTTTTTCCAGACTCTCCACAGTGTGAAAACAGTGTTTTTGGCTTTTTAATAATAAAAAAAAACCTCATACCATGCATCTGACATAGTGAAAGATTGAGAAGAGGTTTTTTTGTTGTCATTTTTTCTGTTTCGTTTTGAAGGTTTTATATATTTATTTGAGACAGAGAGAGAGAGAATGTGTGAGCACCAGGAGGAAGGAGGGGTAGAGGGAGAGGGAAAAGCAGACTCCCCACTAAGCAGGGAGCCCAATGGGGGCTCAATCCCAGACACTGAGATCAAGACCTGAGCCAAAGGCAGACCCTTAACCATCTGAGCCACCAGGGGCGCCTTGAGAAGAAGTGGGATTTTTTGTTTGTTTGTTTGTTTTTCAGATTTTTAACCCTTTAAGGCATTAAAAATATATATCAACAGGGTAAAAGTTTCTAAGATGAGACATTTCTTATTTTCCGAAACTGATCTAAGGTATTCATTATAAAAATTGAAGTGTGCAATAACAAACAGAGCATATAAGGAATTTATAGTTGATATTTATGTTTGTATTTATAGTTTTTATTTCTTTATAAATACAATTAAAAAGAACAAAGTGATTTTATAAATGCAGAACTGAATTTCAAAACAGTCATATGTATTTTGCCAGAAGAAGAGTCCCTTATAGGTACTAAAATCCAGGTTTCTCTCTGTTGAAGGACACTTGGTATAGAAAAAGTCACCTTCAGAGAAGTTTCCAAAAGTGAGATCAAAACTTCATGAAAATACATAGTAATAATGTTTGGCCCAACTGGTTGGTTTAAATGTAAAACTAAAAATTATAAAAATGTTATCTAATGATTATCATATTTTGGGTTGAAATTATAAATATAATCTAATTTTTAGAATTAAAAAGAACTAATATATTAATTTGGGGGATAATTTTTCTAACAAAATTAAATACTAGCACTACATTTGGAATAAACGGTCTGAAAATGAGGAGGATCATTTTTGCAACAATTTTTAAGTACTTCATCAAAATTCTGAAAAGTTCTTCATCTTTTGAAATGAATATTATTCTCATTTGAAAGATCTCTTTCCTTCTTATATTTTGTATTTCTCTTCTTTAGTCACGAACCATGCTAACTCTGATAGAATCTTCATTATGTCGATTACTTTGCATTCATTGTATTAGTTCTCCAAAATCACTTTACTAGATTTCATGAAATCCTGCAATCTTTGCATGATTAACAAATTCCTTACCTTTTTTGCTTAGGATTTCTGTGACTAGATTTTTACAATATCTGAAAACCGTGAAAGATATGACATGACAGAGATAAAGCACAGTGCTTAGACTGAATGGAATATTTTAATAAATAATGAGTTCTTCAGTGAATATGTTCATGTTATGATCACAGAGCTGCCCTATTAACTGTTAGCATTAGAATAAATGGCCTACTTATTTGCAAGTTTATTTGTACCTATTCTCAATTGCCATAAACTTTATATTTTTGTTTAATGTTAACTGTAGTTCTTTGGTCTCCAGAGTTAAAAATTAAGTCTTTATGGCACATCGGTTTTTGCTGGTGTCAGTGAATCTGGCTAGATTCATCCAACCCACTCTTCCCTACCCTAGCTCTGACACCCACCTCCGACTACAATCTCTCAACTTTCTTACAGTTGACAGTTTCTTACAATGACATCTAAAATAGCAGAAGATTGGCTCTACACAGAGACATGATGGGCTATCTTATAAGTTGTATGACTTTTAGGACGTAGATCTGATAGGGTGTGTGACTCCCCTTTGATTGCTTAAAATTAGTGGAGAATACTATTTCTGTGAGAAGTTACATATTACACACTCACACATATATACCCACTTATACTCCAAAGGTAAATATTGAAGTTTGTTTTGTTTTGTTAATTGCAAGACATATTAGAGCCTTTAATATGCTTTTGGGCACAATAAGTTTTCAGTGTGAAGATATGATATGCCGCGTATCGCAAATCTACTTGAATTCAATTTTCTTTATTTTTAATAATATTTTGATGGACATTTCTATACAAAAAACATTAACAAAACCTAACTTATTCTTTTTTCTCACTTATTTCTGAATCTCATTTCATTCCCAACATTTAGGAGCACCATACGACTCACACTTATAGAATTAAAGATTTCAGCCTTGTTACAGGGTTCTATCTACCAAAATTTTACTTAAAGCCCAGTTCAGTTCAACTAAAACTTTCAACTCTTTGTTGACATTTTCATGGCATTTTCATTTTCTTTTCTTTTTTTTTTTTCACCAGAGGTAATGAGCCACATTTTCCTTTGGCTTTCCTATAGACTGGTGGTTCTCTATAAAGAATGGGAGATGGGGTTGCCTTTGCTCCCCAGGGGACATTTACAATGTCTGGATACATTTTTAGTTGTCACAATTTGAGGGGAAAGGCTGCTACTGGCATCTAGTGGGCCAAGGGCAGAGATTTTGTTAAATATTCTACACTGTAAAGGACAGCCCCCAGAACAATTATTAGTAGATCCCAGGTTGAGACAAACTGGTAAAGGTGGTTGTGCTTCCCAGAAACTATGACCCACACTCCTCTGAGGTGATACTGTGGTAAAAATCTGGAAATGCCCAAGTTAAACGAAAAACCAGAAGATCTGTTAATATAGATTTTTTCCCCTTACAGGTAAAATAAACATTGACTAGGAAAAGGCAACTTGCTCAAACCCCCAAAGTGCAAGTCTAATTATAAACTCTTAAATAGTCTAAAATAAACACTAACCAAACTTGATAGGTAAATTAGCGCCGTCGGCCAATTTCACGCAACATTCATACTTTGACACTTTCCCTAACGTTTTCCCTCCTTTCTAATACTTAGATTGAAAGTGGATATCTAATTCTTATTCCACTCATTATTTAACAGGAACACTGAGGTCACTGCAAATAAAGCAGTATGAGTTAATGAGAACAGCTTTAGCCAAAGAGGAGGTATTTCTCCAAGTACATGAAGTGCTTCACATATATTAAGAAACCCCAGCTGAATCGATTTAATAATGTTGGGATTTGCACAATTATTACAGATCCTTCATTATTCACCCAGTCTGCGCATACCACAGCACAAATGAACATCTCAGTCTGGTGGTATTAACATTGCCATTTTCTCACCCATTCCCAGACCATCTGCTCCATGCTGATCATTCACTGCTTTAACATTTAACAGTTACCCAACTGCAACTTAGCAGATTTGTGTACTTTTGAAAACAGCTGGTTTAATAACTGCTTCAGAGCTTTTGGATAAAGAAATTATTTTGTAGTGCTTTATAATAGTCTTTTTTTTTATCAGTGCCTCTGAGGAAAGAGTATTACACTTGCTCCATTTATGCATCTGCAATCGCTCGTAATATTTCTTGTCACATTTGGAAACATATTTTCAGTATTTATAGCACAATAATGTAGAAGTCTTTATACCTTCCTTGTTTTTGCTGTTTGTTGTTTTTTGTTTTGTTTTGTTTTTAATGTCTCTGAGGACTAGAGTGAAACCTTTTGGATGGAATAATTTAGAGTGCACAAAGGTATAAATTTGAGTTGTCTCAGAGTTTCCACGCACTTGCTATGTCATGAATTTTTTTCTACTTCAGTGATGTTTCTCTTTTTCTTCTTTGTTAAAGAAAATGCAAGAAAGAAAATAAGTACTTGTTTCAATACTCCAGGGCTCCAAGTGGACATATTTCCCCTGGGGAGTTGATTAGGTAACTTTGTGAATTGGCTGCTCTGTTAATGACTGGAAGTTGCCTAAGGGGCGCTTCTGGGCGCTGACACCGTTCTGATTTCTTGATCTGTGCCGAGGTAACATATGCTAGTTTAGTTTGTGGAATCTTATTGAGGTGTACATTTTGCATACACTTTTGTATGCACATTACAATAATATGCCAAAAATTAAGGACACAAACAGAAGAATTTTACTGGCTTCTCCTCATGGGTATAGACTAAATCCTAAACTCTCCATCATGGCACAGAAGGTCTTTAGTCCTGACCTGACTATGACATCAGTCTAATAGTCCACCATTCCTTACTTTACACGTTGTATTCAGCAGTACAGAGATGTTTTCAGTTTCTAAAACCATCTGCTAATTCGCTGTCTATAGGTTTGCCACTGATTCCATTCACTCGTAGTGATAAGGGAGAAGAGGGATTTTCTCTTCAGTGTATCCTCCTGACTCTTATAAACCTAATTCTGGGGCACCTGGGTGGCTCAGTCATTAAGCCTCTGCCTTCAGCTCAGGTCACGATCCCAGGGTCCCGGGATCGAGCCCGCATCAGGCTCTCTGCTCTGTGGGAGGCCTGCTTCTCCCTCTCTCACTCCCCCTGCTTGTGTGTCCCTCTCTCGCTGTGTTTCTCTCTGTCAAATAAATAAATAAAATCTTAAAAAAACAAAAACCTAATTCTGTGTCAAAAATAAATAAATAAAAACATTAATATTTGACCATTGACCTGCTAGGTCTCATCAAGTTAAAAAAAATGATATGTCTTTATGAGGTTTTATTTTGTCCCTTTTTCTTGGCCAAAGGCATTTTGTACAAATGTGTCTTTTTAGAAAATATACCATTTTGACTTATTATAATTTTTACTAACATTTCTTAACTTACCTCCCACGGTGTTCAATAGCTCAGAACTTCTGTTACATGATATTTTTCTCATCAGCTGGAAGCTAAATCAAAGCCTACCTTTTAGATGCATTCAAATACTAGAGACTTCTGCTTTCAATCAAAGTAAAATAAGGGCAACTGGATTTAAACTTTCATCTGAAACAAACACCCAGTAAACAGATGAAGTGCAAAATGGTAGTATTCAAGGTGCCAGACATCAAGCAAAGAATAGGAATCCCTGATAGGTAGAAAATGAAGGACCAAGGTGGCTAAAATTTCTAAGACAAAGTAAGCAGATGGCCGGTAGAAGAGAGTTATGTGGAGAGAGAATCCCAGAGATCTGTAGAGTTCAAATGTAACATTAGCATAGTAGTGATCAAAGCATGGGTGGAAGGAAACCGTATGAAGCTGTGGAAAGAATCATCTGACAGGATAATAAAAAGGAGCTCTCGGCCACTTACATAGGAACTGGAATAATGCTTGTTTCGACCAGCAGACTAGAACATGTCAAAACTCAGAGAACTGGCTAGAGTACTGAAAAGGAACTTGCTTCAGTAGTGATGAGTAATGTAATTAGACCTACATTAAATGATGCTCCTGTCTTGCCTAACAAATCAACTTACCTTTTTTTTTACAAATTAATTTAGTGCATCCCAGAACAAAAGGTAATATATATATATATATATATAGCTAAAATAAACTATATTATAAACTATACAAAAATATACTATAAAATATGTAACTATATATAATTATATATAATACACAAAATATATATGTTATATATAATTATATATGTATATATATATACATGAAATACATTAAGTGTCGAGCTTCCAACAAGGTTCAATTTACAGTGCTTGGTATCCATGGAAGAGTAGCCCAAAGAAACAGGAAAATATAATGAGGAGAAGAAACTATTAGTTGAAACCTACCTAGAACTGACATAGATGTTAGAATTAGCAGAAAAAGACATTAGATAGTTATTACAACTGTATGCCATATTGTCAAGGAGACATGGAAAACTGAAAAGAAACAGATCCAAACTGAACTTCCAGAATTGAAAACTAAAATACTTCAGCTGAAAAGCACGTTGGGTGGGATTATTTGCAGATTAGATAGTACAAGAGAAAATGATAGTGAAATTGACAACATAGCAATACAAACTATCCAAAATGAAACATACACAATATCAAATTAAAACAGCAACAAAACTGAATGGGTAACCTAATATGTGTCCACACAGGATCCTGAAAGAATATCATTGCTTTTCTCAAAGGTTGTGTAAGCATGAAAACTTATTCTGGTTCTCCTAGACAGAAATACTATCCTATAATTATAGGTTTATAATTAGAATGCACTATAGATTTATAAAATCAATTATTTTGACCATCAGGTTAAAACATCTCACAAAAAAATGTACATTAGTAAATAATTTGCTGGGAATGTAGAAATTCATATATCTTGAACATGATAGTGTTTAAAAAATCAATTGTTTGGTTTCGTTCATACCCTTTGTTCACTCTTCTCTGTCTTGTGTAGGCCACCTTTAGAACGTGGTAATTGTTATGCACACAGAAACATTAGTATTCAGGATAGTTCAGTGGAATTCAATCAGTTAAATAGACAAAACCTTGAATTTATGTGCCCACTGAGTGACGATTCATGGTGGTTTTTAAAGACTTCTTCTCTCACACAGCCATCAATCAAAGTGACAGCGTTCTTTAGATTAACTTGGATTCCCCTGCACAAATTAATTAATCTGTCCACTACTTCCTATCTCAGTGTTTCAATCAGCCAACAAATAAAGCCAATCAAGATTTCAATTCTTTGCTGATTAGCCAATAAACTGTGACACTGGACTTGTGGCAGGACTTCTGGGACTTTCATAGAAGATTATTTATAGATGGAGCAATGCTGTGATCAGTCTCTAAACCACAAATAACATTGTGTTTTCTTCCCAGTTACTTTCATCAAGGCAAAGAACCTTTTCAGGTAGAAATAAAACCGTTAAACAAAACCAGTTGCAAGGACACTCTCCTTGGGGTTATATTAATGACATTTTGATGATCGAGCTGCTTTACTAACATCAAATTGTGTAAATGCCATGGAATTTTAGAATTTAAGGAATTGCTTTTGTTCAAATGAAAGGATGCCTGCTAGAGCTGTCACTGTTTCTCATTGTCAAGAATCCTTATGGACAAGAATCCTAAGTCATCTTTATACCAAAAGAGAATTACTTCCCACCTTTCATATATTTATGAGGGAAATGCACATTACAGTATGTCCTACAATTACTCTAGTACATATTCGTCTCCTGAAAATCCTTCTGATAGTAGAATAAAACCAACTAAGGGAAAGTGTGTAACGTAAAGTTAATCCAGCCTCTGCTGGTGTTAAAAAGAAACAAGTCCATGTTAGAGGTGCTTCTGCTAAACCCCACCAAGATTTAATACCTAACTAATTGCAGTTTTAGCCTCACCCAGGAGGGAATTTTAAGCCAGTCAATTTCCTGATCAGCACTAGCTATGAAAAGACCCCTTTGCCTTCCCGGAAGGAAAGATATCCTGCCTGAACTAATCAATTCTCTTAATTTATTTGCCCCACCCCTTCTGACTATAGAATCTTTCCATTTTGTATAGCTCCTGAGAGCTCCTTCCTACTTGTTAGATGGGATACTGCCTGATTCATGATTAGTTGAGGAAAGTCAAGTAGGTTAAATTTACTGGGTTGAATTTTGTTTTTTAACACCAGTAACAAGTTGTGTGAGCTTGAGGATCCGTTAATTTGTACAAAGGCTTTGGTTTTCTGTTGTGCGAAATTAAGGATGTAGACTAAACAACCTCAAACATTTGCTGGCTCAGCAAAACCACACGAGTATCGTTTTTTCTTACAAAGACTAGATGGAGACAGTTTTTCCTCTCTGTTTTTACCACTATTCATTTTTTGAAGTTTGTCCAAATATCAGTGACCTCATGAACTTGACACTGAGCAGTAAGCAAATGTAAGATGAGGTTGGCGACCTTTTGGTTCTCCATTAGACTCTGCATTCCATTTCTTCACCTCTTTCTAGAGGAGGGAGAGGGGAAGGAAATAAAAGAAATCAATCCTGTTCCTCAAAGTATATGGGTGCCATCTATTCCTCCTGACAGTCTGTGACCTTTACCATTCTAATCTTCTAGCCATTCTACTTCATTTCTTAAAGATTTTAGCTCCTGTATAACAATCTTTATTTAATGTCTACTCCTGTCATCCTGAAAGGTGACTCCTCAATTCTCTGACTTCTTCATTCCTTAGTGTGTTTACTTCTAGTGGAATTTTTGCCCACACCATCTTAGTCGGCCATTTCCAATTTTATACCAGAAATATTATACCAGATATATATCACTTCTGAAATCTCTATTTCGAATGTTTATACCCTTTATACCAAACATCTTCTATTTTTCCATGTGACTTATTCCACTGCATATACAACTGAAATTCTTTGAACTTCACAAAAATATTCATTATAATCTATTGTTCATCATTTTAGTCACCCTTGAAAATTTCCTTGCCTCTCTCACCTCTCATTTAGATTGCAAAATTTAAACCACATGCTACTAGTGTTCAGAGTTCTGTGTTTCACTTAACACTGACTGAAAAGAAACCATTCTCTACTTTTTAAGCTTGCTTTCCCACTTTCTATGATGACTCTTCTCCATCATAATCTATTGAGAAAAAGAAGCCAGAAATCTGAAACTCCCATTATCTTTCCACTAACAAATCCATGTTTCACTTGCAAAACTATCCAACTTCTCTTTCTTCCATTATAATGAAAGAAAAATTCCTACTCTTACCAAATTCCATTCTCTTCATTCAGTCCTGGGCCTAAATATATGTCTTATCTTAATGGATTTTGTATTTTTGAGATTTACCTTATTTCCTGCATCTTTATTAATTTCTTCTCTACTGAGTTTGCCCCATTGATAACCACAAATTCTTTATTATCTCTTATCTTATAAAATAAAAATAAAAAAAGTTTAAAATTGAAAATGCCCTTTTTACTCAACTAATAAACCAGTTTAACTCCTATACAGTTTCTTTGTTCCCTTTCATACCATGCTATTTCCAATTTTCCTCAATTTTCATATATTCTTCAGCATATGTGAATTCTAGACTATCTTAAAAATTCTTACACACGACTCTTTTTACATCACTCTTAAATCATCGAATACTTCCATTTTGCCAAATCCAAATGACACTTTTCTGTTTCCATCCTACTCAGCATCTAAGTAGCTCTAAGGCTTTCATATCCAGCTTTTAATTTGTAGCAGTCATGGAAATATGCCTCTCAGATCTCTGTTCAGGAAAGAAATTGCCATTTGGCTGCAACGAATGAAATTAGCTGACAGTCTTCAGCTTCAGCGCTTCAGCTTTCAAGCTGAGACAACGTGTTCCCAGGCAACCCCAGACAATGACTATGTGTGGCAAGAGTACCAGAGTCTAGCCATTGATGCCACATGCAGATCTCCTCAAATAGCCAATTCATTATTCTCTATTATAGGACTAGTTTTCTGTGCTTTGAACACTAAGAAGAAGACATAATTATTTTATTTATGTCTTTATGTAAGTATGACATAATTTTTAAAATATATTACATTATATATGTGTGTGTGTATATATGTATATATACATAAATTTTATACATTTTTACATTTATATATTTTTACATAAATTTTATATATATATAAAATTTTTATTATTTATTTTAACCTGCTTCCCAACTAGACAATAGGTACCACTGAGGGCAGGGCTGTTATGATGTCCCAAGGAATCTCTGATTCCTAACAACATTCATGATATACCCCAAACAAATACTTATTAAATTGATAGATGAATGAAAAAGCTCATAAATGCTTCAATGTCTTATATATTTCTCTTTCAAAAATTATTCTTTAATTTCTCCAAAATTCTAATATCTGCTACAGATATAAAATCATCTAAACTGAGATATAAATTACAATCATCTGACAATATCTTCTTTGGTTTGTATTCATCTGGTTTTATTTGAAGATAATTTATTTATCTTAAAAATCTACTTCTGTTTTATTTTATTTAATAAGCATAACAGAATTTTATGTGATTGTAAAAATCAATCATGCAGTCAACTTAGTCTACTAACTTTAAATGGTCTCCTCTCATCACATATACACACAGAAAGAGTTTTGCCTATATAACACAGCTCTACAAACTCAGAAAAGCTGATTTTGAAAATACCACAGTTGAGAAACAGTGGGGAGCAAGAACAAACGTGTCTGTGTATATGTGTATATTTGAGTAACAGTACTTCCTTTAGTTGATCATATTACCAATATCATGACCTTGTGTCACTCCTCCAGTTTTTGCTGTGCTTGAATAGGTGCACAGAAAAGAAAAATAAATAAGTAAAAAACAACTCTAGGTGTAAATAAAGAGAAATAACACAGAGAGACTAATTTTCTAATTTAGTATAATAAAAGAAAATCAAACTAATATTTTAAAGATGTCGTTTTGCTCAAAATGACAGCAAAAACTATTTAATGTTAAATCAGATTACCAGATACAATGGAAAACCCTAATGGTAAATTGTAGAAGCTCCAGAAGATAAATCTATGCCATCAGTGATATGTAACTAAGAACATATACTTCTGTTTTAAAATGTAATTTCTAAGGATTTTTTATATTACATTGTTGACTTCCCAAACAAAACTTAAACTTCAGATTATTTTTACTTTCATAATTAGGAACTCAAAAGCATGAAGCACATTATTAAAAGGTTCCCTCCATTATAATAGTTCTTTTTTTCATTTTTTTAGGTGGCTTTTTTTTTAGTTTTTTCCATAATATGAATTTAGATACATTGGAATATTTTAGGCATTGAAAAGTAGATTGATGATGAAACATATAATATATAATATAACCTGAGGTAAGAAATTACATGAAGTATATCACAAGTTAAGTAAACTTTCACATGATTTACTTAAATTCAATGTTCTAATCCTAACCTATTAACCACCATGCCTGTTAATCAGCAATGATATTAACATGGCACAGGTAAGGAGAAGAGAGGCATTCTATACATAATAAATTTTTTAGGTGGAAGTCCATTTTTTGATGAAGCATTTTTTGATGTTTTATTCAGCATTATTTGTTTTGTTTTGTTTTGTTTTGTGGGGCTTTTTTGTACGTATGGGTGGTTTTGTTCTTTGAGTTGTTGTTTGCTGTTTGTTTCTGTTTGTGTCTATCATATTAAAAACTGAAAAGATTGATTCTTCCCTTTTAAAAGTTACTTAGAAAAATAAAAAATAAAAGTTCTTTGGAAATATCTTAAGGGGAAACATAAAGAGAGAATTAACATATTTCCTGGAAATTTTAATTGAACCTCAGGAACTCCAAAGGCATAGGCTGTTGACAGTTTTCCCATGAAACCATATATGATACTCAAATCTGTTTGAAAAGTACCTTGCACCAGTCATTCAACTTTGTGTGATCTTATGATTATAAATGAGCAAGCCCCACAAGATTTGGTTCAGTTTGATTAAGCATCCCAGGAAGAGCAGCAGTTTAATGTGAAGAGTAATTAACTGGCAGATAAAGGCTAATGGATGTCCTTAAACCCCTAAAGAGCTGTGGGGTTTGTTCCTGAAAAAAAATAAAAAAGACATCTAGTACAGACAAAGCAACCAAAAGCCAATACATACACATCAATACATAAAATACCAAACTTATGATAACCTATTAGAAAAATTATTGGGTCAGACATAAATAATAAATAATCCAAAGTTCAGCTTTATCAAATTAAAAAAAAAAGAGAGAGAGACCTAATTTACATGTGTTAAATTCTTAAGAAATAACCTTATTATCCACGAGCATGATTTAGACACTTGTAGTACTGGGTCAGGGGTTAGACCTAGAATGATCCAGAGTACAAGTGAAAAGACTGACGTACAGATAAATAAGTATGTGTATATTTTGTGATCAATATAGATCAATTTGCACATTGGCTAACATAAGAGTAACAATACTGAATAGAAGGGAGTTGGTTTTTTGGTTTTTTTTTTTTTAGATTTTAGTTATTTATTTGACAGAGAGAGAGAGAGAGATCACAAGTAGGCAGAGAGGCAGACAGAGAGAGAGGAGGAAGCAGGCTCTCTGCTGAGCAGGGAGCCCGATGTGGGCCTCAATCCCAGGACCCTGAGATCATGACCTGAGCTGAAGGCAGAGGCTTTAACCCACTGAGCCACCCACACGCCCAGAAGGGAGTTTTAGTGAGCTATTATATACAATACAGAATGCAGATTTTCTTTTCCGGCTATATAGTACACCAGAAATCACTTCCACTAAAAGGCACCTATGATTATATGTATATACGTATGTGCATTCCTGTCCCATGAAGGCCTATTATTTCAAAAGGTTTTGTGTTATTGACCATGAAGTTATGAGAGATGGATAGGAAGCACATAACAACAAGGAAGTAAAAATCTGAGACCTCAAGCTTACAAATTATAGCCCAATAAAGTGTTTGCTTATAATTATTCAAACACTTACTGACAAAAATAATACAGATTCCAAGTTCACCAGGAACTTTATTGTCAATGAAACTCCAGTCCTGACCCACAGAAGCTGGTTTTGGTGCCGTGCTCCTGCTAAACTTAAATCCACTCTCCAGTTCTGATGAGGCAGTGGAGGATAACATGCGAAGGAATAGCATTCTAGAGTGCAAAGCTAGGGGATAAGCAAGTGACTTAGATTTATTCTTGGTCAGGAAACAGGGACAACTAAATATTTCCTGCTGGCCCTTCACGTAGAAGGGAGTTTTAATGAGCTACTGTTCCTTGTCCATCAATGTGAAATGAATGATTTGAACCACAGGTGTTTTCATTCAGCTTTTAGTTTACAAAACCATTAGAAGGCACATCTGATCCCAATCTGGAAGGTTTCATGAGCCCAGAACAAGGTCTAGGAGTAACTTAAAAAGAGAATTTGCGGTTATAAGAGGTAAAGTGTGGTCTGTTATAGAAAAGAGGATGTATATGAATTGGGGCAGGCAAAGAGCAAACTGTGGCTGACTCATAATTTTCACACCAAATCAGCTTTCTTCCATTTGCTTTGGAACAGAGCCCCAATTTTTACCTGGGCACATGTCCTAGCCTATATTTCCCAACTTTGTTTGCAGCTTGGTGTGACCCTGAGACTAAGTTCTGGCCAAGGATTTGTAAACAGAAATATGATGTGGAACTTCCAGGAAGGCTGATTAAAACCGCTTGCCCGTGGTTTAAGTGCCCTTTTGCTCTTCCTCCTGTCTCCTTCCTTTTGCCTGAAAGAGCAGAACATGATGGCTGTGCTAGTTATATGAGTCTATGGTGTGACCTTGCGTGGAAGTCAGCCTAGCAGAGAGAAGAGGTGAATGACTTCACATATTGTGTTATCCCAGGACTGCTTGTATTGTGTTGTTGTCATTGCTCCCCCCCTTTGGTGGTGTTTGTTTTGTTTCTATTTTAATGTAAGAGAATAAATTCTAATATGTTAGTACAATTTATTATTATTACTATATGCACCTGGACCTAATCTTGAATGATATAAAATATCCATATATTTTTATAAATGCTTAGAATTCTTTCCTTGGTGGCGTCTACAGCACAGGTAGAACTAGAAACATTACCAAAATGTTCACCTGATTATTCAGAGGACCGTTACCTACAGTAGGAAATAATTGAAAGCCTTGAGAACATTTCTCTGAAAGGATTGCCCACAAGTAGACAGGGGAACAAGCAATAATTTCTTCAACACCTCCTAAATATCTAAATTATACAGAAATTAAATGAATTGTCTATTTATATGTGTACCTAATTCAGACTTAGGAAATTAATAACTATTATGAGGTAGACTCTTATTTAGATGCTGTAATCTTGAAATTTTCTGATTTTAAAGTAAAATCATTCCTGATTGTTTAAAAAAGTCCTTCTCAAATATTTTCTATATGTTTTATCAAATTATTTGCCTTATTATTTTCTCAAGCTTATTGTTACAATGAACTTAAAATGTATATGACCAGTGTTCAGTATATTTTTTAATTGCTTATTTCTTACTAAACAGCTATAAATCTTGACATACTGCAGTTAGGTGTGGTTTCCCAAGCTTTAGAGGAGAGTAGAGGAGATACAGAACACAAATGGTTGGGTCAAAAAATAGTAAGGGGTGCCTGGCTGGCTCAGCCAGAAGAGCATGTGACTCTTGATCTTGGGGTTGTGGCTTTGAACCCACAAAGTGGGCGATAGTGTAGAGATTACTAAAAAAATTGATAAATAAACGATAAAAAAAAGAAGAGACCCTTTCCCTTCTGTTTATCATAGAGATTATGAAGAATTCTGAAGCATCTCACTGTGAGGTGAGAATAACATCTTTTCTGAATCTTTAGGAGATAACTCCAGAGTTTGATTGGAATCTCTATATCTTTGGTTCTGTAGTTCAGATGGTAACTATCAGGCATCTGGGTAGAAATTGTTGGTATATCTGCTGGTATGGCAACATTTTATTATCTTATTAGTAAAATATATCATTTCTTCAATTTTTCAAAATTTTCTTCGTATAGGAAAATTTTTTTCATTATAGGAAATCTGTGAAGAAGAACTTAAGTCTTAAATCACATTTTAGATTGTTAAAAAGGGTATCTTAGTTTAAAAGATCAAGCCCTATTGAAGTTGTCTAGTGCACAGTCAGATGTCTTCCTAAGAACTAATGAGATATTCTCGATATCAAATAAAAGCTATTTAACTATAAATAATGTAATTGATGAAGAACTTGTTTCTTTCAGAAACCTTCCCATTTAATTTTATACATAATTGAATATTTGAACACCAAAAAATAAAGTCGAGTTCTGGGTAAGAGATAGTGTTGGCAGCAAGCCAATGTTCCTGCTAAGAACAACTAAAAAGCTATACAATCACAAAAATTATAAATTCAAAGCCATCAGAAAGCTGACAATTTTAATGACTTTGTGCCAAGCAATTGTTTTAAGTAGGATAAAAAGAGAACTGATTGTAAAAGGAAACACTGAGAAATTATACTTCATCAAATGTAAGTTTCTCTGAAAAAGAAATCTACAGAATAATAATAATAAGCATATATAGTAAAAGAGTTACATCCAGGGAATGTAAAATACTGTGAAAGCTCCATTATAAAAACAAAAAAACTTCATAAAAAATGGATCAATGATTTAAATAGACATGTCAGCAGACAATATATACAGATACAAACGTATGAAAAGATACTTGACATTATTATTTATTAGAGAAATGTCAAAACCACAATAAGATACTCCGCATATCCACCACCATCTCTAAAATTAATAAGACTTAGAATGCAATATGTTAAAGAATTGGGGCAACTAGAACTTTCATAGTTTCGTGGTTTTGTTTGTTTTTTAAGATTTTATTTATTTAGAACTTTCATAGTTTCGTAAGAATACACATGGCACAATCACTTTGGAAAATATTTTGGCAGATTTTTGTAGAATTAACATTGACCTAGTGATTCTAGATGATTCTAGATGTTACCCAAGAGCAACGAATAAAACAAAATTGACCAAAGTAAAAGTAGAAAATCCTAAACCAAGTATTAGTAAGAAAACCCAGTGATACATAAAAGGACAAATGATCTCCAGATATTTTACAGCAAATATGAATGGTAAAACAATAGAGCTGTGGAAGAAAACATAGGCAAACATCTTCATGGCTTTGGAGTGGAAAAATATTTTTAACACAATATAAAGAGAACTAACTAAGGAAAACTTTTAAAAATGGATTATTTTAAGGTATGACACTTTTAATAGTGAAAAGGGAGCACTGTGGCTGTGTGTTTTAGAGGGAGGATATTCTCAATACTTGTATCTTACTAAAGACTCTTATTCGGGATAACTCCTACAAATAGCCTATAAATCACAAGAAAGACAGACAACCTAACAATAGTCTGGAAGAAAGAATAAACAAGCATTATATACAAAAATAAGTGAATATTAAAAAGACCAGTGAAAATATGGAAAGATGCTTTATGTATATATATAACCACTAAGTTATAGATTTCTATACCATTTCTAATGTTTTGGAACTTTAATAAGTTTGCCTTGATTTTTTGTCATGATATATGCCTACTAAGACTGCTTTCAACATTTCATTACTTATATTTTGGATGTACAACTCTGAGGTAACTTTGGTATTAGGCAGCATTATTGATTATAATTCAGATAACTGTCTATAGTAGAAGAAAGCCTCATGACCATCAATAATATTATTTTTTATTTATGATTATATTTTTATCACATGTATGTATGCTTGATATTTCACAGAGCAACTGAATTTGTGGGAACTGACACTTTTTTTTTTTCAGTTAGGCTTCTTGTTTGTTTCCATAGCCATGTGACAGGGCAATTCTATCCTCAGTGAGTGACCTGAATAATTTATTGATAAAATCAATAAATCACGAGTTGGCATAGATAAATGTAAATGTTTCCTAATGGCAGATTGCTTTAAGGTTTTTATTTTTGTTGTAATATATTGGTGGGGGGAGTGAATCTGCCTATCATTCTTCTCACTTATTATCACCAAGACTGACAGACAATACCTTAATCCAGGCTATCATTATGCCAAAATGAAGTTTACAAGGTAATATTACATTTTATTTTAGATTGAACATTAAGAGAATGATTATGTGCTTTAATATTGCTGTAAATGATAGATTCTGGTGGAAAGTTTCTTCTTCCTCCTTTGATCTCTGGTAATGCATTGTCTGTGACTTCTCAAGAGTCTCTAATGTCTTTAACTCAAGAAGTTTAACACCATGACTCTCTGGATGAATGAAGAAGGTGGCATGCTTCTGAGGTAGTCTGAAATAAAAGCTCGGAGAGAAAAGAAGGCTACTTACAGTTGTTTGCTAAGGTTGGAAATTTTCCCAGACTGTTGGTTTCTTATTCTAGCATTAAAATCTAGCTAAATTCATAGTCTTAGTCATAGCATGGATTTATTTCTAAATTTGGTGTCTGGGAGAAATACTGTGCAAAATGTATTTTGTGTTTTGCATCATTTACTGCATATTTAGTGTGAGAAGATAAAGTATTTTCCTTTAGAAATGTGTGTGTGTGTTTTTGCTTTTAGCATCTATTACTCATTATCTTTCACTGTTTTAGAAGAAAACTAACTAAAAGAAAAAAATTTTGATCTGCTACATTAACTTACATTGATTCAGTGGTAGCTACAGCCAAGACTTTTGAAGTGAATAGGTAATTATCCCATTGTGAGTCTTTCCAAAACAAATGCCTACACACACAGAATAGGCTGATTGGCCCACAGTGCTGATGTTCTGGTTTTCAAAGATCTTAGAAATGCTGAGTTCTCTGATTCTGTGCTCAATATAGAAGATTTGGTAGTGTTTAACATTTTTTTTTTTAAAAAAAATTATTGGTTGGTTTTCTATTATCTATCATTCAATCCCTTTTGTATTAAGGGAGTTTTAGTAATACAATGAAAAACTAGTGGCTGCCTATAGAGGTAAAGCACAAGGTAGGATAGGACTAGCTAGCATCTATTAAGTACCTACTGTGTAAGCAATGTGATAACATTGCTTAAGGAAGTTATCAATCGAGCAACACTGTGAGGTAAAATATCCCATGTAGTAAATGAGGTGATAGAGAGAGACCAAAATACTTGAGAAACTTGACCTTCTATCATGCAGCCAAGACACTCAAACCACACTATTTTGACTCTAACCCTCCTGTGCCCGTAAATAGCAAATATTAGTGAGTCTTTAAATAATTTAAACATTACAAGTAAAGGGCCATACGTTGGCTTTTGTTTCAGTTCATCAGTTTTTGAATATCACCTTTTTTTGGCAGTCATTTTATATCACAGGTCAACAAGAAGAAATAGACACTGCTTGCCTAGAGGTGGCTTGCACTGAAGTACAGTTGAACATAAGTAAATAATTATAACAGGACTCCTGCCATACTAGACATGATCTGATTGACTGGAAAGAGAAGGATGTAAATAAATGTGTCTAGAGAGTCAGGAAATTATGCAAAGAGTCAGTGATCTCTAAATAAGATTGGTAATGATAAAAAAGCGTCTACTAGTTCTCTGAGTTTTCTGATTCTATGTTCGGTATAAAAGATTTGGTAGTGTTTTAACTTTTTTTTTTTTTTTAAGAAAAACACAGAGCATAAAATCACTTGACACAAGCAGAGAACAACTAGAAATTTGCTTTTGCTGTCCCCCAGTTGACGGGGGCACATGGTGAGGGATTTGATGGAAATGACTGGCAGGGTTCTGATAACGGACTTATACCCAGTGTTATGGAGACTGGACTCATCGTTTCTCGGCCTTTTGGCTAAGATCAAGTGTAGGAGACTGGACTCCACCATGGAGCTTATAAGAACTATTGAAAAATGTCAGCATTATACTGATATATGAAGATTTTCATTTTAGAAATCTAACTTTAGCAATGATATAGACGAAGGGAAGAGATGTCACTAATGGCAGTGAGATCAATAGGGAGATTATAAAAGGTCAAGTCATTTCCAATTTTCTTTATGTGTCAACTTCATTTCTTGGTTGCCTTCTCTATGGGTATTGAACAGTGTCATCAAACAACCTTTATTTTCAGAACTATTCTCCTTCTTGTTCCTGTGATCCTTTCCAAAGGAATCTCTATATCTATATTTTATTTTAAAAAATGTATTGGTGTCCTCTATTGTTTACTTTCAACATGTATTGAATTCTTCCAGGGTGTCAGGTAGAAGCTAGGGGATTGGGATGCATCATTTACTTAATACTCACATCAGTATTGTATGAGGTATTATGCAAGCACATCAATTTATTGTTTAGAGTCATATAGTTAATGAGTGCTATATCTTGGAGGATTACATGGTTTTGATAATTCTGTTTTATGAGTGACTTGTCTTTTTCAATATACTGAAATTAAACTTCAAATCTTCATTCTTTTATTTATTCAGTCAACATATTTTTATTGAGTGCCTATTATGTACCAAGTAGCATGGTAAGGTCTGGTATTTAGCAGTAAGATATTCACAAAATGGTCACTCTGTGAAAGAACAGTGATTCTGCAACACCTACACTGATTCATGTGTGACATAAGCCTAATGCAAATCCTATGATTGCTGTACCAGTTGTCATCACAGATATAGATGTGTTCGTAGGGGTAGGAGAATAAAGTGCAGCGGACATTTTCATTTTTAGGAGTGAGAGTGTGCATTATACCAGTAGAATGAAATTCCCTGGGTTATTTATGAAAAATATGTCAATTTGTAGTCATTATATCTTTTCCCCCAAGGCACTTTTAGCAATATGTGACGCTCTGAGCTGAGTGTGTTGGTAAAATTGGGGGCGGGTCTCAAATATACATTATTGAACTCTCTGGGAATTATAAATTGCAGAGAGCCAGTGGCTGGTTTTGTTTCTGACTACATGTTTGTGTCAGTTACAGACAATAGCATGTAAAAAGAAGAGGAGGCAAAAACGATAGGATAGGCACAGATCTACTAGAAATCTTATAAGACCATGGTTTTTACATGGAAAGAGAAAATATCATAGAGGAGTTAATTTCAAGAGTCAGCAGTAATTAAGTACCACTTTGATTAAGGTGTTCCTAAATTAAAACCTCAATGATGGTACCACATCTAGACTTAAATAGAATTATTTCCTGGGGAAGGATAGTGGGTTGGGGGGCGGAAGGAAGCCTCACTTAATACAGACTATCTTCAAATAGTGATCTCAGCTAAAACTCTCCATTGGATAAACTATAAAATTGGCTACGGATGTATGGGTGTATAAAAATTAGTTGGTATCATGAAATCTTGGAGAGTTTTTGGTTGAGGGTATAAACGTGGTTTTTTTAGTTTTTATTCTGTATGAGTGATGTAGGTGGATTGGGTGTCAATGATTTTGAAATGAATTAGACATGCTGTTCAACTGCAAGAAATGTTTAGTGTATTTTCTAGCATATTATTTAGTATAATAGATTATAATAACATTTAAAATATCTGGAATAGTGATTGCCATAATTAAGAGATGAGATGTAATTTTATGCAAACTTTCAATTTTTTAAATCTGACCTGATGAAACCAAAGCTATATTCTTTCTTTCTCTTTCTTTCCCTCTCTTTCTTTTCTCTTCCCTTCCCTTTTCCCTTTCCCTTTCCCTTTCCCTTTTTCTTTCTTTGTTTTTCTTTCTTTCTTTCTTTCTTTCTTTCTTTCTTTCTTTCTTTCTTTCTTTCTTTTTTGAGTTGCTAGCAATTAAGATAAGAAAGCCTATGTGTAGGACAGATTTAGAGGCAGTTTTGTAGATTTAAGGTTTGAGATGGCAATTAATATCCAAGTAGAGATACCATGTATTGTATATTGGATTTATCAGTATAGTCATGCAGAGAATTTTGGGCTGGAGGTATGAACATGAGAGTTGGCATATGGTTGGTATCTAAATCAATGAGATTGAGATTACC
Source organism: Ailurus styani (assembly GCA_002007465.1). Lineage (NCBI taxonomy): Eukaryota > Metazoa > Chordata > Mammalia > Carnivora > Ailuridae > Ailurus > Ailurus styani. The sequence continues at coordinate 2,150,354 of LNAC01000246.1, forward strand.
AAGGAATGGAATGTAGATATAGAAGATGAATAGAATGGGGTATTGGGTCACTTCAACATTACAAGGTAGGTAAAATAAGGAGAATTAGCAAAGACCCTGAGAAAAACAACCAGACAGTTAAAAGAAATCCAAAAAGTATGTGACATACTAGAAGTCAAACAAAGAAATTATATCAAGAAAAGGAAGTTATCAACGATGTCAAATGATGTTAACTGATAGCTCAGTAAAAACACAGAGTAAAAAAATTGATCATTGAGTAAGGAAGATAAAGTCTCCATTATCTATTGTGTTACAATAACCAGCTTAAAATTCAGTGCTTAAAACATAAATTTAGTATTTTCTCAGTGGTTTAATGTATTGAGTTGTCTGTTGCATGATTCCCATTTGGGGTCTCTAAAGCAGTTGCAATTAGGTGTAAGTCAGAGCTTTAGTGGTCTGAAAGCTCTACTGGGCTCAACATCTCTGATAGATCAGTCACATAGCTAGCAGTTGATGCTTACTGTCAGCTTATGGTCAGCGTGTGCTGTGTGGAAGGCAGACATGTGACCTCCCAAAGATGTTCATGTTCTAATCCCTATAACCTGTGAATAGGCTAGATTATATGGTAAAGGAAAATCAAGGTACCAGATGGAATTATGGTTGTTAATCACTGACCTTAAGAAAGGGAAAATGTCCTGTATTATCCACTGACACCAATGTAATCACAAGGGTACTGAAACGTAGACAAGGAAGGCAGAAGACATACACACAAACTCATGGGAAGTGATCCAAAAACAACTCAACCATCATTACTGGCATTGAAAGTTGAGGAGGAAGGGGGCCACCAGTTAAGGAAGACAAGTGACCTGAAGAAACCAGAAGAAGCAAGAAAGTTGATTTTCACTTAAAGTCTCCAGAAAAAAATGTAGCCCTGCAACATTTGATTTTAGCTCAGTGAAGTACATTTTGGAATTTTGATCTAGAGATCTGAAAGACAACAATTTTTGTTGTCATTTTAAGACACTAAGTTTTTAATAGTTTGTTGCATAACAGGAAACTAATACAGATGGTCAAAAGAGTATCCCCTATTTGTCACTGTTCCATTGGGCGTAGGTGCCACCGACCATCGAGGCTAGTTCCAAGAGGCAGCACTCTGAGAAAAAGTGATCCAAGAGATCCAGGGAGAAGCTGCGAGGCTTATTAAAATGTCGTCATAGAAATCTCAAAATGTCACTTCTGCTGAATGCCGTTGATCAAATAATTAACTAAGGTGAGCCCAATTTTATGATTAGTTGAGGTAGACTAATCTGTTAATGCGTGCTTGCATAGGAAAGATGGAATTGATGGCAGACATCCTGAAGAATATCTGTCATGAAAAAGGCGAGCAATATTGGTATAGCCTCGAACTGAAAGCCTGATGGGAGTGATTTAAGGGAGAATCGGAGAAAATAAATGGGACATGAAAAGCTTAGATAATTACTTTGAGAAAGCTTATGCAAAGAGCAAAAAATAATTTGGCAATGGGAAGAGAAATGGCAACAAAGAAAAAATAGACAAGAGAAAGAATATGTTTGTATGTGAATTGTAATGACTTCTTAAAGAGCCAAATTTTATTTTTTCATTTATATGTATATGCATGTCAAAATATTACAATATTATTATTGCTGGTACAAATGATAAAGAAGTGCTGAAATATATTCTGAAGGAATCTAATCTTAGCTTTGGTTCAAAGGAAGCAGATTCTGAGGCAAAATTTCTGTGTTAATATTTATTAAAGTACACGCTGTGGACTGATTAGTGTCAGTCTGAATTTCATATGCTAAAGCCCTAATCGGCTTGCACGGTACTGGAGATAGGGTCATTAAGGAGGTGATTAAGTTAAATGAGATCATAAGGGTGGAGCCCTGATCTGATGAACTGGTACCTTTATCAGAAGAGTAAGGGACACAAAAACTCTCTCCACCATGAAGACACAACATAAAGGCAGTGGTCTATAAGCCAGGGAGGGAGCTCTCACCAGGATGGGGCCTTGCAGGCCTCTGATCTCCAGCCTCCAGAAATGTAAGAAAATAAATTTGCTGTTTAAATGGCCCAGTCTATAGTATTTTGCTCTGGGCCTGAGCTGATTAATATAGTATGCAAATTCAGGGAGGCAGGAGTGAAGGAAAGGGAAAATGAGTGAGGGAAAGAGAGAAAATAGGACAGACGGGACATTTCTAAGCCAACCATTGAATATTTTAAGCATCCCTGATTGCCTACGACATCTTTGAACAATAAGTAAATAAAAGATTTTTAAAAGGCCTATAGGTACACAGTAAAATAGAAAATTCAGAATTTACCATAATTCACTTAATCTGGGGAACCAAGAGAAATGATTAAATACATTTTCTTTGTTATGTGTATAATGCCCCTAATCTGGCTAATCCTTCAAGCGTGTGAAGATGGACCTTAAGACTGAAATTCCAGCGCATAAACTCCCTAATGGAAATAGATTAATACATCTTTAAAGTACTGCATCTTTCAGAATAACAAAAAGAGGATTTGCAGTTACATTTACAAGCCACCTCACACCTCACTTTGGCCTCCCCCTGTGCATTTTTGGTTTGATTTTAAGATACTCCTTGAAAAAACGGTCTTCCCATAAATTTGAGCATGTAAACAAAGTTAAACAGTTCCTCAGCAATTACATAAGTAACTTATATGTACATATTTTGTCTTTATTTAAGCTCAAAATTTAATAAACATAAAACATTCAACTGTTCTATTGAACACTCTGGCTGCTCATGTAACATCATTACTTACAACGTTAAACATACTTGTAGCTGTCCTCTTCACACCTCTGGGGAAAAAATTATAAGAATGGATTATTCAAATGATTTAAATCCCTTTGAGACATGGGCCTTACGGCAATACTATAAATTTTGTTTTCCCTCCAAGGTTACTTGCAATGTTGGCCTTGATTTAAAACCCAAGATTCTGAGGGAAATGGCAATGATATTGAGCTCTGACAAATTGAATTGGTCTCAACGTATTGGAGGATGACTAATAAATCTGCAAGCTGATCCAGAAAATATCCTATACAAACTACTTTTTCTTCTTGAAACACATGTGACACCTTTAAGTGTTAATACCACTAGCTGCTTGGTTTACTTAAATTGTGTGTTTGGGAGTGATTTCCTTCTTGTTATGATCAACACTCACCAGTCTAGGACAAGTGCTTTGGATAAAGATACAAAGGAGTACTATTTTGTTTTGTTTTCCACGCAGTGCCGCATTTTATTTTTAATGTCACCTTTTTCTCAGAATTGGCAAGGTAATGCTTACTACTGCATTTTGTGTAGTTTGTCATGCCATGAAAGGGAATACCATGTTTTCATGAGACTGTTCCAGGAATATGACTTACAATTGCCATTTTACTACTGTACATCAAAACACATAAACATGTTTACTGATACCAGAAAGAACAGGATAACATGTCTGAAACGTACCGTGAATTTTGAGAAGTTTCATGAGGAGATTCAAAGATGGAATTATACTTTTGAATGTAACTCTCTTAACCCTATTTTTGATAAGGCTTTTTACAGGTCTATTTTTAAAGTAATATTATTTATCAGGATATTTGCATGATATATTTTATTCTTACACACATTCTAAAGCCATCTCAGAAACATTATTTTTTTTACTATGTCCAGTTAGCCGGCATATAGTACATTATTAGTTTCTGGTGTATTGTTCAATGATTCATTAGTTGCGTGTAACACCCAGTGCTCATCACACGTGCCTTGTAGTTCACCGTGATCGTATAGTGGTTAGTACTCTGTGTTGTGTAACATCATCACTTTTGTTTATTAATTTATTGCCGTGTTTGTAGATATGGGAAATATAAATGGCTTATGCGTCAGATCTGAAAAAGGCTTCCTGATCCAGCTCAAATGCTTTCTCTCTCACAAACGTTCCCCTATTGCTTCATCCCATTGACTCTTTCCTTTATAGACTCCAGCCTTTAACTGCACAATTACAGTTTCATTACATATATAGAGGCTAATTTCATTTTGAACCATATAAATACTTATAAAAATAGATAGGAAGTTCCGTACATCATACCTAGTGTTCCTTTACTTTGTATCCTATCTTCTTGGGGAAGCTTTGCTTGGCCACACTAACTTATACTATTTGTTTACTTCCTCAAAACCATGTAGCACTTGATACTAGTATCATACTTTACATGACATTTACATGTCATACTTTACATATCATACTTTACATATTGTACATTTATCTTTCAGGTGTGCATATTTTATTTATGCATTTCTTTTGAAAGTCAAATGAGGGTAGGTGCTAAGACTTGCGTATTGAACAGAAAGAACATGTGGCTCAGTGGCTATTGAGATAATTATTAAAAGGATTATATTTCCTATTACATAAAATTTGAGTAAAAATTGTGGTGTGATATAAATTATAACTATGTTATTGCTTCAGAAGATTTTATCTTCTACTAAATTATTTTAGAATTAAGCTATTAAATTCATAAATTAGTCTCTCAAATGGTAAAATTCTATGTCATGAATAATCGTGAAAAAATATGAAAAAATAACCCACAACTGAATCAAAGATTATAAAGAAAATGTTTTCAACCTTACAAGAAAAAAATGACAAAAAAATAATTGAAACATCTAACGTGAGGTGACTGGTTAAATTGGGTGTTTTATGTGTGCATGTGATGGGGTACTCTGAAATTACTACAGACTAAGAAGAACATGCAATGAAATTGGAGAGTTTTGTTCAAGCCCGATTAAACTAGAAAAATGATTATTTTTTTTAAAGTAAGAAGTAGAGTGATAACAATTCTCTTTTTCGTGAGACCGAGAAGTGTTCCAGGACAGGGAAATTTCAATGCTAAAACCAGTTAAGTTCCAGGCTTCATCACCTTATGGTGTTTTAAATCTATGTGTTTGTGTATGTGATTTACTATATACATAGGTACACACGCACATACATATATTACATACACACACATACTGAGAAGGACAAAGAAACAATGGATGTCTCGAAAAAAATATGCCAGAATGAATGTACAGCTCACCTTTGAACAACATGGGGGTTAGGGGTGCTGACTACCATGTAGTTGAAAATTTGCATGCAATTTTCAATCTCCAAAAACTTAACTACAAATAACCTACTGTTAACCAGCAGCATTACTGATAACATAAACAGGCAATTAACACATATCTTGTGTGTGTGTAGTATATATATGTGTGTATATACACACACATATATATACTACATACACACACACACACACATATATACACTATATTCTTAAAGTAAAATCAGCTGGAGAAAAGAAAATATTATTAAGAAAATCGTTAAAGAAAATACATTTACAGAACCCTTACTGCATTTATTAAAAGAAAAAAATCTGCATATAAGAGGACCTGCAGAGGTCAAACCTATGGTGTTCAAGGGTCAACTATGTGTGTGTGTGTATGTGTGTGCACACATGCACATATGTATATATGTACATACATAGATAAATATCCATTGAAAAGTAGATATATATGTCCACTTTGCTATGTAACAGACAACCTCAAACTCTCAGAAGCTTATCATAAGAAACATTTATTTCAAGTTCAGAAAGGGCCAGCTGGAACTTGGCTAGATCTGGCCTGGGTTGGATCCAGATTTCTGTGCAAGTCTGTTTATCGTCTCTCATTCTGGAGCCCAGGGTTGGCCAAGGAAGCTATCAGGAGTACAAGAGAGTAAGCTTCTGAAAACTTTTGCTCTCAACTGGCATTTCTACCCAACTCAACATGTTATTTCTTCCCACATTTCAGAGGCCACAGGAAATCCTTGGCCAAGCCCAAATTCAGTGAGGCGGGAGCTATACTGGGAACTAATCCAATATGCCAATGTGGGATCTTGAATAATGTTTATTTTTTTAATTATATTTCCCCCCGTTTTTAAAATTAAAGATGTATTAGTTTAATACTCAGAAAAATATATAACTTAAAACAAAACTGAAGTCCTATTAACAATATCTTACTTTTAAGCAAATGAAATCAAACAAAAGAGATGACTCTTTATGTTAAGTGGAAGGTGTGGGAAATCAACAATAAAAATTAAATGGTATTAGAAACACCATCTGAATTTGGAAAGAAGCTATAATACTTTGTGCAGAGATGGGCATGTGTGTGTTCCAGGGATGTGGCAGTGTGTTAGTTTTAAGTTCCTTAGTTAAGGTAAAAGAGGACAGCCTGGGAAAATTTTCATTCACAGAAGAGAGAAAAAGTCATAGGAAGATGCTCTGTTCTCCAGGGACTTGACAGAGACTAGAAAGCAATCATTATTATTATTTTGTTGTTTGAGAATTCTCTGGTGAAAGTATCCAGACTCATTTTTATGATTTAAAACTCTTTAGTAGCAGCAAGTATCACTGGTTTAAAGATTCATTTCTGCTTTAAAAAATGAGTGATCCTCATCTTTCCCAAGCAACTCAGCCAATATGAAGAATATGTTTGGGGGGAGGTGGAAATCAGTCATAAAAAAATTCTTATAGCACCCAAAGTGCCACTTCTACCCATCCGCTCATTTATAATTGTTAGGCAAACAATAATAAAGAATTTGGCCCCTGACAGAGCATTTTAGCAATTAAACTTCTAATGTGTCAGGCTGCCAGCTGTGGAAATGGGCTTCTTGGCTTCTATTTTTTAGTTACTTATAACAATTTGTTTAATTACTGAACCATAAAAGAGACAAAACTAATTAAGAGATTGGGATGCTAGGGTAGTAGTGCAGGTGCACATTAGTCGTGGCCACCACCTGTGGCAAGTCTTTCCAGCTCACTTTAGCAAAAGCACTTGGGATTTGTTCAATGACAGTGAGTCTGAATAGGCCACTTGTGTGCAAGCTAGAAACTGGGCTGCATCCACCTCCCAGAGACCCATGTGCCTTTTTGTATGAGGTAGTGTGTGGAATACACAGTCACTATGGGAAATCCCAAGGAAATTGTCCCTCATTACCTCCCCGAGAATATGGAAAGACGAGTGAAAAGGATGGATATAATATACAGTGGGTCTACTTGGCCATATTTTTATCTGTTAAAAACTAAAACATTTAGGTTTTTTTTCTGGTGAATGGATATATTTATTCATCAAAGTAAAGTACCAGCTATGGGTCACATTGATAATTCCATGTTGGAAATGCAATTAAAAAAAGAAACTTTTTAAAACGGCAAAATCAAGATTTACATGCAACATTTTGCCTAATTTATGTGCATTGGCTCATCTGATTCTAACTGTACCACTGTGAGGTGAGTCAAAGCAGGTATTTTGTATTTAACTTACTTCATCGATGAGGACACAAAAGCTGTTTTTAAAGGGAAAAAAAAATCACATGTTGCAGGAAACAAGAAATTTTCCTGGGTGGGACTTGATTACTTATCTTTGGTTTGTGGCTTAATGGAAATACAATGGTTTAATGTTAAGAGCCCAGGCTTTTTGAGTTTGAAGCTCAACTCAGTACTCGCCAGGTTGGACACATCAGTGAAATTATCTAAACTTTATGCTATTCAGATTCCTTGTAAGCCCCTTAAGGGTTTAAGACTATTAAATGAAACCAAAGTCTAGTACACAGTGCAGTATCTGGCACCTAAGAGAATGGCTGGAATTGTTCATTTTCTTTATTTTCAGTAAGTTATTTATGCATTCACTTCTTCATTTATCTGTATCATGACTTATTCTTAGAAATGCATAATTTATATATATTGATTAGAGCCATGTCAAAAGTGAAAAGTGAATTTTTTTCTTTCATATTGCCAGACACCAGTTTCCCCTTAACACATCTTTCCCTATCCAAAGTCTTCTGTATGTCTTGTATGTCCTGACATAGTGAATGCAATGTTGTAATGCAAAGCTGGTGTGTGTGTGTGTGTGTGTGTGTGTGTACATATATATTTATGTGTATATACATATACATAAATATATATACACACATATATTTAAACTATATAAAAGTTATGCATAATAACTTATAACATATATATAGATATATAACTTTTATATAGTTTAAATAATGGTAATCAATCATTTATACTTGTACTAGCCACTCAGTTTCAAATAAAAGATCCTCAATGTTTTAAAGACCCTTTTGAATATCTGCATATTTAGGATTCCCAGGTCCTCAGGTAACTGTTATCCTAAACAGTCACTAATCATTTTTTTTTTTTGCTATTTTTAAATAACTTTACCATGTGTGTCTTTATCTCTTAAGTATATCATGTTTTATTTTACCTGTTTAAAAAAGTTAAAATAGGATTATGCATATTCGTTGGTGATTTACATTTTCTCTTGATTTTTGATATCCAAATAGAGCAATGCATGTAGCAATAATTCATTATTTTCACTGCCATGTTTTATATCATATAGGCATGCCAAAATATGCATTGATCATATATTAAGTATGTAATCTCTCTTTTTTTAAGATTTTATTTATTTATTTGACAGAGAGAGAGAGATTACAAGTAGTCAGAGAGGCAGGTAGAGAGGAGAAAGCAGGCTCCCTGCTGAGCAGAGAGCCCGATGTGGGCCTCGATCCCAGAACCCTGAGATCATGACCTGAGCCAAAGGCAGAGGCTTTAACCCACTGAGCCACCCAGGTGCCCCAAGTATGTAATCTCTTAAGATTGTTATTACATCTCATAAAATGGTTTAATGTTATGTAAGGTTAACTTGTAATAGGTTAAAGATGTATACTATAAACCCTAAAGCAACTACTAAAAAATTGGGACAGCAAATAAAGCAACAAATGAAATAAAATAGGCTCAATAAAAAACTCAATAATAAAATTCAGTAAAGACTAAAAAAGAAAAAAAATTTCTTTTTTATCTGATAAAAAATTAGTAGAAAGATGATGAACTTTATATATAACCATATAAACAAATACATTAAGTGCAAATGGTCTAAAGAACTTAATTAAAAGGCAGACTGTCAAATTGGGTAAAAACCAAGAGTCACTCACTATATGCTGCCTATAAGAAATATACTTTAAATAAAAAGACAGAAAATGTTAAAAAAAATAAATAAAAGGATAGAAAAAATTTTACCATGCTAACATAAACCTAATTAAAGCTGGAGTGGCTGTGTTGACATCAGAAAACTTTAGAGCACAGAATATTTCCAAGGATAATAAACTCATTTCATGATGCTAAATTAGCCAAATTATTGAGAAATCCTCACAATCATAAAAGATTATTCACAAAATAACAAATCCTCAAAATAAATAAAAACTGTTAAAATGGCAAAGATGAATCTACAAAAATACAATTATATTTTAGCATCCCTCTCTTAATGACCAATAGAACAAGTACAGAAAATCACCAATAATGTAAAAGATGTGTACAATATCATCAGACAAACTGACCTACTGGACATATGTATATCCCTCTACTTAATGTAGCAGAATATACATATTATTCCAGCACATGCGGAATATTTAAAAACTAAACCATGCATAATCTGAGTCATAAAAGAAGTCTCAAATAATTCAACGTTTGTATCACACAAAATATGATCTTTGAACACAATGAAATTAAATTAGATAATGACAGAAAGACCTCTGTAAAATATCCAAATATTTGGAAACTAAGTAAACCACTTCTAAGTAACTGACAGGTAAAAGAAGAAACTGAATGGAAATTAGGATATCATTGGTTTTAATGAAATTATAAATACAACATGTCAATATTCTCCGTCCGTCTCCCTCTGTCGCTCCTCCCGTTCTCGCTCACTCTCTCTCTCTCTCTCTAAAAAATAAATAAACAAAACTTAAAAACATTTTAAAAATAAGCTACGACTTGAACTTTTTTCTTGGCATGAATTTTAAAAAAAAATTTAGAACCCCCCAAAAAACACCTGTCCAAACCTAAACCAAACTTTAATTGTGTTTTAGCTTACACCTTCAAATATCAAGCTTGAGGACATTGGGGAAAAAAAATCACAGGAATGCTGTGATTAGTGAGTGAGTCCCCTCCTTAAGCAAGGTGTAAAAATATTATATAAACTTATTCCATAATAAAAATGATTGACAATTAAGATAAATATCTAGACCTTGAAACAAGACATTTAAGAAACTCTGATGAAGTTAGTGAATATAACCAAGGGGGAAACCATTCAATGGCATAGGGTAACCTTTGCATGATTTACGTTAGTGTGATGGTGGACATCTGCCAAGTAAGTTGCTTGTTATTCCCTGGAGCTTTTCTTTTTTTCTTTTCCCCCCAAATTCTCAAATTATAATTAATGAAGAACACTTTCTGCTCCTTACTCAGTCGTGCAGTCATTGACTAAAATTGAGCTCGACTACTTTTTAATGTATACATATATACAGATGCATTTTAGTTCTCAGTTTCTTTGATTTTTGCCATTTTATATAGATCCTAGACTATTCCAGTAATTATTTTAAACTAAAAAAAAAGAACCCACTACTTCTTGTTAATGATGTTCTTAGTAAAATGAAAAATGAACTAGTAATAGAAGTGTTTATATGGCTATTTCACACCTCTTTTACAATAATGCTTGGTTTATTCTTAGATGAATACTACCATTTGGAATCATTTCAAAACATAATTAAGAACTTTTATATAATGCTTGATCTAGTGTTCTAAACTATTCCGGAATGTCTTATTTCCTGAGTTAGAAGACAGTAATGGAAGAACAGAGCACGTATATATTGAAGATTAGCAATTGAAAGTAAGCACAAAACAAAGAAAAGTAACTGATCTTTATTTAGCAAAAATAAGTTGAATTCACATACCAAAAATTGTGTATTAACACGACCCAGAAATATAATTAAATTGACTGGCCTATAGCCTTAATGTTATAAAATTTTTGAGTGAGCAGTGTGGTGGACAGATTCTGTATCTAGTGAGATGGCAGGGAATTTAATGACATGATTAGACAAAGAAACAAACTGTTTAATGGAATCTAATGGAGAAGGTTTTATTTAAAATTTTGTCAGATCAAAAACAGTTCCAAAAGGCAGAAGCAAGAAAAGCAAGCTAAGGTTTTGGTATTAAAGGACAGAGTGGTTCCATCTGCTTAAAGTAATTTACCCTACATAATTCAAATATATTCCCTGTACATAACATATTTTTAATATTATCTTTGTCAGCTCTTTAGACCAAAGGCATTAAACCACAAACACTAAACTAACAATGTTTGGGCAGCGTTTAAGTACTTTCTTTTATCTGGATGTAACCCAAAAATCATTTGTCAGAAGACATTTCTTGATTTGGGGTTTGGGAAGTATAATTATCATAACCATGTAAATAAATTACATACATTTTCTCTGTTTAAATAAGACAATAAAAATCTCTTTACACCAAAATAATTCTGAATATAGTTTGAGCATCATTTTAATTACACTAAAAATCTTTTGAGGTCACAGCATCATTCTGAGTAAATTGGCTATCATAATATTTATGCACAGTAGGGCTGGCCAGTGGATAGAAAATTCTAATTGATAGAATAACAAGTAAACAAGGTGAAACTTCTTTTAAGTGTTCTTAACCATTATCTGATACATTTAATGGTTGGAGAGTTAAACGGTGCACATCAAAAACTAATTCGTGTTTATTCAGGAAATGGAAAATTGTTTCTTCAGCACAAACCAATACAATTCTCAGTTTTCAGAGAAAGAAGAAGCAACTTATGGAAATTATGCCAGTGGATCCAATATATTTATTGAACTTAGTGGAGTGTGAACAAAAAGTCATTTTGTTTGCTCTCACATTTATTCTCTTGGAACACATTCTGTGGGCTTGTTCTTTCCTATTCCTGGATAAAATCTTGGGTAGATCCCACAGCTTTCTTTATGACTTACAGGTATAACAAGTACTCTCACTTTTTCAGGTATTAAAAAGTCCAGTCTCATCTGAGATATACTTCTTCCTGCCATTCAAAACTTCTCCACGCTCTGCACCCATCTTTACTCCCAACCCGACCATGTCTGCAATCAGATTCCACCTCAGGCCCGAAGCTGGCAGTGGGTGCAGGGAGGTGGAGATCAGTTTGCTCCCTCTTCCCAGCTACACACATCCTTCACCTGTAGCCATTGCACTTCCTTCAGGATTAGGTCTGAGAAGAAGGACAAGCTTTGAAAACTCAAACCTTACATGGCTTAGGAGACCGTGAAGCAGTGTCAGAATGTCCTCCTTGACAGAATGTCCAATTATTGGCTCTTTCACTCACAAAGTCCTCCTCCCTCCTACACTGCCCCCTACCCCTCTTCTTTCCCTTATTTTTAGAAATCACCTGCTCTAAACAGGATAGTCCATCGGCAGGTTCCTAGTTTCAGGTGAAGCCTCGTCCAAGTATGGTTTATCACTACCCTATCAACTCCTTGCTAGGGGGGATCCACCTTCATTTAAAATCACTTTTTTCAGATGCACCACTATCCATGAATACACTATTTCGCAAATTAGAAAGAGGCACAAGTACTCCAAACTGACAAGGTTCTGTTGGCATAACGGTTATAGGCTGGATTTCAACCCCAACTTGAACCTCTGAGCAGGTCACCAACTGGAGCACCAGAAACCATGGCCGTGATTCTGCCTTTCCAAGGTGTTTAGAATGATCTGTCCTACTATATACTGTAAGGCGTCAGCTTTATATCCACTGATTTTAGGATAGACTACTGGCTCTACAGTTTTATACTGTATATGCAAAGGGGCATTGCTCATGACCAAAAACAAAATCAGAGCTAAAGTATAATTAGAATGAGGACTTTGGTGTTAGGATCATCTCACAGTAATAAACAAAATTAAATACATTCTGGAAGCTAAAAACTAAAATTACAAAAAGCGTTTTACTATTCTTGGTATCTTGACCTTTTCAAGGCATGATATATTATTTTCCAGCCAATCAAAGAGAAATTTTTTGAATGCCAATTCTAAGCATCATCCAAAACTAGGCAGTAGAGGAACATCGAGTTAGAAGTTTGGCCAAGGTTACACAGCAAAGAGGGAAAGCTTCAGTATATTTCACTGAAATGTACATTGTGTGCCGAAATCACAAAAAGAAAAAAAAATTGAAATCTTTATCAGCAATCCTAAATTTAATATGCCTGCCTTTTTATAATCAAAGGCAAGGTGTATTTTCCTGTTCTCCTAATAATTTTATATTGTTTTAATGTGCAGAGTTCCAACTAAATGTGCATTAAGTAGCACACTTTAATTATTTCAATATGCATTCACAAAAGCATGTGCTTGAAGATGCTAGCACATATGAAAGCTTATCAGTAGATACAAACTTTATTTTTAGAATAGAGTAACTAATTGAATTTTGTGATGTAGCCAGTAACATGATTATCGGAATGTATGGTATTTGCAAACAAAGTGCTTTATTATCTACAATGTTGAGAGAGATCACCTCAAAGACTTAAATCTTCTTCCATCAAAGTGCTTTCTTTATAATGGCTAATGGAGAATAGATATGCTCTAATGCTTTTGATATAAATATCTTAAATGGCATTTTTCCTTCTAGCTTTTTCTTTGTACCTCGTATATAAGTTACTGCTGAATTTTAGTGATCAGACCATACTTGAAGTCATGTTTGGCTGTTTTTATTAGGTGGGAATTGGAAGTGATTAGATAAAAGCCTATACTAGTTCCTGTATGCCATGGTTTAAGAAGTAAACCATAAATTGGATCAGATGAAAAAACTATTGTTTACGGAGGCAGGAAGTGAGGAGGCAAATTTATGATATGCACACATATGTTACATTCAATTGCAAAACATGTATATAGGTTCAATACTATCAAGCAATAGCTTTGTTGAACAATTTTTTTATTCTTGCTCTTTGAAGTAACAGAAACAAGAAACTCAAATTCAAATTCAAATCCAACTCAGATTATGTTAAACTAAACAGAAACTTCAAAGGATGTTATTTTCTCTCTCTCTCTCAGTCTCCATCGCTGGATTTTCTCATTCTCTTTGCTGGCTTTCTCTGTCCTCCATATTGGGGTAAGAAGGACACTGAGGACTCTAAGATTACCTTCTCCTTGGGCTCATTGATCTCACAGAAAACATGATTATCTTTCACCCAACATCCAGATTAATCCAAGGTTCTTGGAGAGGTTTCAGTGTTCCCATCTTTAGCTAGAGAATCAGCATCCCCACAAACACATGTAATTAAGAGGATGGTTCTTTTGCCTATGAATGGAGGTTTTCTTATCAGATAAAATAGAAAATAAAGTTGCCAAACACTAAAAGAAAACAAACAGCAGCAGCAATAACAAAAACAAAAAACAAAACCAGAAAAACAAATGTATCCTCTACAAAACTGTTTCCCTTCCCATACTTCTGTAAGGGGTTAAAAGAAAAGAAAAGAAAAAAATTACCTACACTCCCAAAAAACATATAAGTCAAAAACATATAAACATAAAAGGTAGAGAAATAAAGGGAAATGACAATCAACATGTGGTTGTACCTGTAATTTTTCATAAACTAATCATTCTACAAAAGGTTTTGAAAATAAGTCCTGGGTCTTAAAGCCCCCGAGTTAGAAAGAGTTTTATATGTCTGAGATTCTGAAGAGAGACAGAAATGACTAAAAGAGGTTGCAGTACCAATTTCACCACAAAAATTCTCATAACCAATTTCACCACAAAAATTCTCATAGACTATCAGGAGACTGGTCCAAATGCAATGGTAGGGGAATTAAGTCTCCTATTCAAAATCACATATTTATATTTGTTTTGAAATCTATATCAACCAATATTGTGCAGTCTGGTTTTGTCTCCCTGAAAATGGTTGCCGTATGTATAATTATATTTCTTTTAAGATAAGCATTCAAAGATGACAATATTAGAAGTTTACATATCAGTTAAATTACATGAAACAATGGAATGTGCCACAAAGTGTCATAGAGAACACTCATATTTATTAATTTTCACATTCTATATATCAGAGCACATTTAGAAGCACTTACTTGGGATTGGAAATCCCAAACTCTGAATTGTTTTGACAAAAACAAGGCTTCTTATTTATTGTTCACATTTCATGATTTTTTTGTGTGACAAAGAGGCAAAGTTGGAGAATTTCAAATAGAAATTAACCTAATTGCAAAATAGATATGAAACTTACAAAGCTTGGAATAATTTTCTCTACAGGGAAACAACTTTTTAGCATCCACTCATAAATCAAGAACTGCAGTGTTAGCTGCATTAAATTCATTTTATAGTCTAGTTTTCAAGAAAATGTGTGCTTGGAATATATTTGGTAATAATATATCTTCTAACCTGAAATGACATTCAAAGACAAAATTTTTAATATTAAATCTAAGACTACTTCCAACTTTTCCTTAGTATAAAAACCCAATATATTTTGATTGAATTTGTTTTATAGTCAGCTTATCTTTCCTACTTTTTATTAACAAATGTTGCCACTTTTCAAATATTCCATACTTATTATATCTAACAAAACCGTAACACATGAGCTGTCACATCAAATCTCATTCTATGTATAGAAAAATAGACTGTGAATGACTTCTTTTTCTATACTACATAGTCAAAAGATCAGTTATTCTTTTTTTCCATATCAAAATAATTTTTGAAATACAATTCTAATAAGCCATTTCTACCAACTTCTTCAATCTTAAAATTCCTTTCTATAAGAATAACTAAGATTATAAGAGTCTATAAGAGTCTCTATAAGAGACTATAACTATAAGAGACTATAAGAGTCTCTTCCCTCTTCCTTTTGATTTAATGCATAGCTATAGCTCCTTTAACCGGTTTTACTTTTTGAAGGTTAATATAGACTCATCCAATTAAAAAATATAAACATTTATTTGGAATGCAAATTTCATAATGTAATAATCTCTCATAGTTATTGCCATCAAGTTACTTTTGTTGAATGATCTGTAGCATGGACTTAAGTTGTAGTTGCCTTTGTTTTTGTTGATGATGTTTCTTTTTAAAAATGTTCTTTTCATCAAATTACAGATTCTTGAGTGTTACAATGGTATCTTATACTATGAGTGCCATTATATCTATTACAAGGCCTGATATATAGAGGGATTTCAATACTTGCTCAAGAGAGGTTATTAGCAATTTTAAAGAATATTTAATTTAGGCAGCTACCATGTAAATACCCTAGATTAATAACATCAGACTTCTATTTTATCTTACTTTAACAAACTGCATTTAGAAGCTAATTCCCATTATGTCTCATTTCTTAGGTGATTTCTTGAAGTGTAAATATATGAAAACAATACATTTCCAGAAATAGGAGTTTCCTTGTACTGGAATGCAGAAATTTGTTTTGTGGTGGTGTTGGTGTTGTTGAGAATATTTAGATGTTTGTTTCTAACTTCTTAAGAGAAATGTCATCAAAATTTAACTACAAATCAAATCTAGTATCCCATATGTCACCTCTTTTTTTTTTAACTTTTTAAGTTTATTTATTTATTTGTCAGAAAGAGAGAGAGCACAAGTGAGCACAATCAGGGGGAGCAGCAGGCAGAGGGAGAAGCAGCTCCCCGCTGAGCAAGGAGCCTGATGTGGGACTCGATCCCAGGACGCTGGGATCATGACAGGAGCCATAGGCAGACACTTAACAGACTGTGCCACCCAGGCATCCCTCACCTCTTAATAAAGCATACTACAGTGAAACATACAGATTGAATAAATATGTATTTAAATTTAAAAATAATGGATAATAATCTCAGAGAGCAGATGTGGGATTATGAGAAGATTCCCTGATGGGCACCTGGGTAGCTCAGTTGGTTAAGTGCCAGATTCTTGATTTCAGTTCAGGTCATGATCTCGGAGTCCTAAGATCAAGCCCCCACATAGGACTTCATGCTGGGTGTGGAGCCTGCTTAAGATTCTCTCTTTCAGTCTCCCCCTGCACCCACCCCCCAATTAAAAAAAAAAAAAAAGATTCCTTGAGATCCAATAGTGAATGCTCTTACTCACATGGGGAAAGTGGGTAGGATAAGGACCCACATTGCTATCTCTTAGTGAGACTGAGCAGCAAGAGGTGGAATTAAATCAAGCTGCCAGAATAGTGCTTTGGTTGCTTCTTGGTCTTCTCAGGGTAGAAGGGGTAAGACCTATTATCATGACAGTAGTCTGCAAGCCCTACATTCTCATCTCAAACTCAGCATGGCTGTGGCTGCTGAGTCAAGTGGTATTTGATAATAAATAAATGGTATCAGCAACAAAGACCTTTATCATGTGGAACATCAGGTGAATCAAAAACATTGGAAATTGATTTGCTTGAAGCCAGTTAATGTGATGCTGGAAACCAAAAATAAATGTAAAACCTTGCTTACTAATACAACTGATCTCTCTTTTCACATATCTGCTTGTCTTTGTTTTCTTTTTGGTTTGTTTGTTTATTTTCAGACCCCACATTAAATATGAACTCTGTAAAAAAGTAAAAAATAAAAATATTAGATAAATGTGTTAATCCTTAAAAAAAGGGGGGAAGAATTCAGATTTATTCCTATGCTCTAGCTTCTTTTAATACATTATCTCATAGCATACTATACATAAAAATACAAGCTTCTATTTTACAGTTTAGATGTACCTTACACTTACCTTGCCTTCACTTATTCGAAATCTGGATTTGAATTATCACCTTTCCAATTGTTTTATATATATATATATAACATAATACTGTTTCCATTTCATTATCACCTGAACTGGGGTGGGGGTGAGGAGACTTAAAATTCATTTTGTTAAAATAATGTAAATGTTGATTTATTAGAAATGCAAAAGTAATAATAGGTAATAAAAGTTATAATAATTATTTTTGAACAAATTAGAAAATTGTTGCTTAGGGGATCATAACTCTTTCCTTCACTTTCAGAGATATTTTAAATTAGAATACTCATATAGAAGTTGTAATGCATTTGAAATTTAAAAAAAGGCAGACTTGTATTTACTTCTTTTAAGCAAATTGCTGAATTATTTTTTAATTTTCTCTGGCTTTTGTTACAGTTCCTATCAATAGTGCACCAGGCATGTTTTCATGTAGAGAATAATTTTTTAGCACTTCCTCCTCTATAGAACAAAGTTATTTTTAGTTATAATCCTACAATGAAATGAAACACAATGGGCAGAAAAGAAACACAATGAAACTTCTTATATTTTTCTTTATATATGATCATGTCAATAACAAAATAAATATTACTGTACAAAAAAGCAAAATGAATAGATTAATAATTTTAATACCATAATCCTATTTTCCCCCCAAAAGAAAATTATACTGAAATTTTGGTCTACCATAGTATGAGTAGTAACATTCAACATTTAACATTTCTGTTTAAGAGCCTGAATTTCTGCCAGATTTTGTCAAGGACTTTATTAAAATGGAAAGCTTTTGCATTTTCCTTTCAATAATCATTTTAACCATATTTGTCAACTGTCTTAATTCATAATTGAGAATATTTTTATAAACTTGAATTTCAAAATTTTTTTCATGATGCAACAGGTACACAAATAGTTAGAAAAGTCTTAAATATAAGAATAATTTTGAAAAAGAATTTCTCAACAAACTCCAGGAAATTTCACACAAACATTTCAAATGGTCTAGATAATGATGGAATTGAAGCAATTCAAGTTCTAGTTCCACACAACCATTAAACTATTGTTATTTATTCCAAATCTAATGTCTAAATGTAAGAATATGGAGTATGACGGAGGCCTAAAAACAGAAAATCTGCCCCCCGAAAAGCTCAAGCATTTTTAGAACATTATGAACCTCCCTGAGTGATAGTTGACAGTATCACTAGGATTTCTTCAAATTAACTTCCTCATGGGTTGTAATATTTCTTCAATATATGTAATAAAATATGCTAAAACTTAAAATATGAAGCTTAAAAATACACTATTAAAATTCAGCTATAACTCAGCAGCCATTTAGAGGTTATACAAAGTTTCAAGGAGAAATAGTGTACCTCCGATTGTTTAGAATCATGTAAATAATAAAAAGAAAATTGATGTTTAGTTAGTTTTATTGTTTTTCAGATCTCAAGAGACCATTTCTCATAGCACAGCCTGTTTCAGACACATTACTGGATCTTAGGGAATTCATAGTGTGATGGTGTTTGATATCACTCCAATGTTCAAGAAGGAAATTAAAATAATAAGAAAAATTAGAAACCAGTAAGAGGGGCACCTGGGTGGTTCAGTGGGTTAAGCCTCTGCCTTTAGCTCAGGTCATGATCTCAGGGTCCTGGGATCGAGCCCCTCATCATTCTCTCTGCTCAGCAGGGAGCCTGCTTCCTCCTGTCTCTCTGCCTGCCTCTCTGCCTACTTGTAATCTCTCTCTCTCTCTCTCTCTCTCTGTCAAATAAATAAATATTTAAACAAACAACAAAAAAAAGAAACAAAGAAATCAGTAAGAACTTCAAGGAGTATGATTAAGGAAATTCAAACAAATGTTTTTACCTTTTGTATTGGAGACTAAGACTTTCTAAAATATGTAAGAAAGGTTTAGATACATGAAAATAATTTGTGATATAAAAACCATTAAACATAGCAGTACAACTTTCTCTTACCACTTCTTTTCTCAATTTCAAGCTGATTTGGATGGCTAATGGTAAAAATTGAATTCATTTTTAAAACTTAAGTTTACTTTGAATGCCTTTTTTTCCCATAATAGACGCTAATAGCTGCCATTATTCATCTAAAACTAAGATCCAAGACTACTCATGTAGTTGGAATTCCTTAACACAATGCAATCTGGACCATTTAAAGTTGGTTTTGAAAATGTAAGCAAAGTGAAACATCCTCTGATTGCAAAGGTTGCTAAATTAATTCCAAATACTTTCTTTAAGTCAGATAGATTAAAGGAACATTGTCCCTGAGAAGCAGCTGATACAGACTTAGTTTATTTCATTCTGAGTCAGGGAACATGGCCTTTATAAGCACTATTATCAATGAATTTGAAATGACTCCAAAGTTCAAACATCAGTGAAGCATCACATCGTATGTTCAAATCAGATGACCATTTGGCTAGGCAAATGCCATTTATATTTCAGAAGACATCCATGTTATAATCAAAAATGAATTAGCAGACATGGAAACTTCAAGCACCATTTGTCATCTGGAACTCATGTGCATTAATATGCCTCGTATCTGTGACTCTGAGAAGAGCTAAGTCAACTCCAAAATTACCATAACATTCAAAACTAAACAGTAATGCATTTTAAAGTGAATGTATTGGAAATTGAATGCCAACTGAAAATAAATGATGATACCATTTAAAATTACATTACAAAGGCTTCTTCCTTGTCCTTTACCCTATTGTCATCCTCAGTTAGCACAGCCGTCACATTTCCACCACTCATATCCTATAACAAAAATGGTTTAGAATATAAAATGAAACAAAACACACACCTAATTCTACTTAAGTGAACACTTGATAGATAAACTTGGTTTCTTAAGAAGGAAAAATTCAATGCTATTCTATTAGTCGACTTGAATCTTCTACACAGGACTCCTTTGGTAGCCTATCTGGGTTTTATTTTTTATCATTATTACTTCCAATGTACAATATCCCCTGAGTATATTTGCACTTCAATAAAAAGAGGCAGAAGAAAACTAGCCATTAATGTTTTAAAATGTTTACTATACCAAGAGGGAACATACATTTTGTGGTAAAAATGAAGTTATGAAGTATTTATTTTTTATGCTTTTTAATACACCTGAAAAAATGAACACATAAAACTGAATTATATTTTAAGCCTAAAAGAAATAGAAATCAAAGAAAAGACAGCTTCGATGTGTTTTGCTAATAGATTATTCTCTCTTTGTATACAGATATGTGTATATGTACTATTACACAGAAAACACTGTGAGAAATCATGAATCATTCTAATTATGCTAGGAGGAAAATTGTAAAAGCAAAAACATAAAATCCTAAACATCAAATACCATTAACTAAAACTAATTTACAGAATTCCACAATTTTTTATGAACTAAAGGGATAATACTGAAACTTCCAAAGATAGTAACCCTTTTCCCATCTCAAAACATTTTATTATCATGCTTTGGTCACGGTGCAGTATAAATAGTTACTTAATATGTACACACATATAATTATATATATATTAATAGAATATAATTATATCTAATACATATAATATGCTTATGTGTATTATAATCAACACGTTTAATGTATTTAATACATATATAATTATATATAGTATATATACATACCTTTGTAAATAGATATAATAGTTGCATTGTGTGTTCCTTGAGGGCAATAGTCATACCGTGCTTCATTTTATTTCCCCCCTAAAGTAAGCATACTTCCTGAAATAGTGCACATACTCAACATCTGTTTATTGCATGTCTGAAATTTTCCAAATGAATTAATCCCAGACTATAAGAGACGGTTCTTAAATCATAATAGCTACCATTTAGAGAACACTTCCTCTGTATCAGGCACTGTACTAGACATTGTACATATATGGTTTTCCATTCTCAAGCAACCTGTCATCAGAGCATCATTATGCCCTGTTTATATAACAATAGCTACAATTATATTTTGAAGACTGTGTTAGGATTTTATATATCTAATTTAATCGTCATAATGACATTATGAACTTAATTAGGGTTATCCATATTTTAGGATAATGAAACAAGCATTCAGAGAGGTTTAACATCTTTCTCAGAATCAGGTGCTGTTATCCCAGCTAAACAAACAAACAGAGTCCCAGTTTAGTTTGAAATTATGATTAGAGTCTATGTTCTGTTATACAGTGCTACATCTCTCATGATTATATAGGTAGTACACAAGGCAGAATAAAGTGCCATTTGTACCCAGAATGAGATTTACACTGATTTACATCTATGCATGTGCACGCACATGCACGCGTGTGTATGTGCGTGCGTGTGTGTACAATGAATGAGATTAACCACGTCTTAAAGTAAAGTAAGAGATTATCAGTAAGTGCGTGACTGAGGAACTGGCAATACCCAAGTCCAGTCAAAATGTCTTAAGTTGTAGTCTCAGTGTACAGGTACCTAAATGGAAATCTAAAGCAAAACAAAACAAAACAAAAACTGTATAGTATACCACGTTTCAAGAAAGGCAGGCGAAACGCAAAACAAAACAAAAGTGATCCAACCAAAATATAAAAATTGAAAGTCTCAAGTTATAAAAATAGGTATAAAAGAAAAGTAACCCAGGCTGGTTATCTTAAATACCTGATTATAGTGTAAGCCAGTTAAAAAGTAGGGACTTTTGAGTCAGCTAGAACTGATTGGTGTCTAAGCTCTGCCACTACCTGGTTAGTTGGCAAAACTTAGCTGGTGGTTGAACATGTATAAGACTTGAATTCCTCATCTCTAAAATGCAGAGAATAATACATACCTTACACGGCTGTCCTGAAGATTGAATGTGATTGTTCAAAACACTAAAGCTTTACGTTGTTTTGGAAGAGAAGAATAATGGAAAGGAATCTCTCTTCAACTTCCCACTGAAAAGAAAAATATCAAATCTGTAAAAAATGAAAGTTCTTGACTCTCAGAAGTTTTGACATTATTACTGTGCAATCATTGTGTGACAGTATAAAAATAGCAAAATTTCATCAAGATAGAAAAAAATAATTTTTTCAAGTGAGCAGTAGTGGAGTTTTTTTTTTAATCTAAATGAGTTTCTGTGCGGAGGAATGATTATGGAGATGTTAGCTAGCATATGGTGGTCGTCATTTTATGATATATAAGTATCCAATCAACATGTTATACATTTAAACTTACACAATGTTATATGTTAATACATCTCAATAAAGCTGGAAAATGTTTTTTTTTTTTAAATTGCTAGGGTTTTAATGAGGTGGGTGCAAACTTTCCAGAATTTCTATTGATTACTGTCAGTGTAGGTAGTTCAGAATACAGCATTTGTGAATATAATGGCATTATAAATTTGGTAAAGGACTAATTTCAAAGGTTGTATTATGCTGATAAAAATAAGAATTTAATGAATGGCTTTTCATTAGGTTCACATTATCATCTGACAAAAATGTGTCATTTTTGATATGTCACATATTTTCATTGATTCTAACAACTCGAACAAAGTAGTTTTTAAACAGTTATATCTATTGCAGACATGGCAAACATTAATCATTTATTTATTGATTTAGTCAATATTTATGACCTGCATACTGTACTATGTTTATATATTTACACTACATATATATACACTACATATATATATACACTACATATATATACATCCTTACAGCTACTTATAACCATACTGGATATCAAATCCCATAATAACCTATATTCATATCATACTTGTATAAGCTCCAATTTGGTTTTCTAAGATTTTAACTCAAACATTACTACAGACAATTTGATTTTTCAGCTAGTTACATTGATCCGCATCTCAAATGACAAGGATGTTTAGAGTCTTTCACATGTCTGTTAATAAAGGAACAGATACCGTCCAAGTATGATGTCATGTCCTTCCGCTTGTATTTTAAGAAGTAAAATTATGTGTTTACGACCACAGCAAAAAAAATTTGAGATGAGTTCATATTTTTTCAATCAATGATGCCACTTACATATAGCAACTGTGTTTGTTTCAGGTTGCTTTTTTTTACACAATTAGTGACATTATTATTTATGATCAGACATTTTACACTTCAGAGTGCATGACATGTCTGAGAGTAATAGGGTTCCTGCTTTGAGGGGATTCTAATTCATCATCCCTTAATTGCCTGCTTGGAGCAAAGTCAAACCAATTCCCTTCTTGCCTGACCAAAGTAGCATTCCTTTTGGCCTTGAACACCTGACTCTCACTTCTCTTTGTAACAAAACTCATGCCATTTTGAAAACATTGACCAAAAAAGATGGTGAGGGTATAAAACATGTTGAAGTGATTCTTATTTATGTCATTGTTACTACCCTGTTTTCAGGGTTATAAAGCTTATGAAATTAGACTTCATCATATCCTCAGACATCTTTAAAGTCTTGCCTGCAGTACTAAGATTGATTTGGGCCTAAAATCACCATTAACTAATGAAAAGTAGAATTAGAACTTAGAAAAAGAATTTTTTTTAATATTTTATTTTTTTATTTGACAGAAAGAGAGAGAAAGCACAAGCATAGGCAGCAGCAGAGGGAGAGGGAGAAGCAGACTCCCCACTGAGCAAGGAGTCCTACGTGGGGCTCGATCCCAGGACCCTGGGTTCATGACCTGAGCTGAAGGCAGATAGTTAACAGACTGAGCCACCCAGGTGCCCCCAAAAAGAATTTTTCTATGATAATATTTCATAAGTTCCAACTCAGTCATCATTGTGGGCATTGATCCAGTATCTTTGATTTTTTTTTTTTTTTACCTCAAAAGACAATATAACTTCTTTATTTGTTTGCTTTTTGTTTATGGGGTGACTAAAAAAAGGTTTTGGTAGTTTTGAAACATTTCAGTTTTTACCAAAAATCTTAAAGTGAGGAGAGCTTGAGAAATAAAATAATGAAAGATTTTTTTCTAGGAAAAATATAAAAGAAGTTCAACAAATTGTTTACATGTCCATCTTCAGCAAAGTTGATTTTCTTGTAACATTTGCTTTCTGTTCTCTCTGCTCAGTTTCTTTCCCCTCCTGTGACTATATTCCTGCTGAAAAAGTAAAGATATTCATCAGATCTCTAAGGTTTGCAGAAGCCCCCAAACTTATGTCAGTTAGGTCAATATTTCTAAGGTTAGAAGGAACTCTCCCCTCAGTGCTCCAAATATGCTTTGACAAAACATCTCCATTTTTTTTATTCTATATCCCAAGATTCTTTTCTCCAGTTTTTGCCTCATTGGAACGCATAAATTAAGCTAACTCAGATTACTCTATTTTGGTTACTGCATCTGGATTATTACATTACACAAGGAATAAGCCTTGCACAAAAGTAATTCATTTATTAATGACTGATAAACTATTATATATTTCTAATGTTATACAGGATGGCCACCTGATGTCCCTGAAATCCTATGACATAATCACTTGACCTGTCAATACAGACCTGGTTACTTATTTTGAGTTTCAGTCCACAAGACTTGGTATATTGTTGCTCCAATATTGCATGGCATTTTAACCAGTAACGCAGAAAAGTGAGCATTTAAAATGTCAGGAGCCTGCACCAAAACGCCAGATTGCCTGCTCATGGGGTCTGGCTGCATTCACTGACCCTCTTCACTAGAACAAGGATGGCTCATTAAAACAGAGGTCAGCAAACCGAACAACAGCCTCTGGGCCAAAAATGGATTGGGGCCTATTTTTGTATAACCCATGAGATAAGAATAATTTCTGTACTTAGAAAGAGGAATAAAAAAGAAAGAAATAAACATAAGATAGATTTTTGGCAACTAGAAAGACTAAAATGTTCTTCCTGGCCTTTTTTTTTTTTTCCACAGAAGAGTTTGCCTACTTTTGTCTTAAAAAAAAAAAGACAGTTTCCCAAACCTAAGACAATGGAAGGAATACCATCATCATACCAGAACACATCAGCTCTTTGACTATACAAGAGATAGAGCATATGACTTGCAGCATTCAACATTCATTTCAGAGTGTAGGCTAAGTTTCATTTAGCCAGGAAAAATGTTCCTTCTTGATGTTACAAAAACCAAACAAGAACTAATCTAATATTATAAACAAACAAACAGACATGCACAAAAACCACTAACAGAAGCATATTGTCTTTTTTGATACTTAATTATAAAATACATTGATTACAATGTCTTCCTGATACTCATTGATTGAAAAAACCACTGGGGCTGAACATTCTTTATGTTCACCAGAACTTACTTCATGCCAAATGGATGTGGATGAATTATATGTTTATTACCCCTAAATAAATCAATGCATATTTTAAATATGCTTGAAAAGTTTGCCTAATGATCAGTCTCCTGCTAGTAGGAACAATTTAATTGACATACCATGCAAGTTTATATTTTAATATACAGGTAGGTTATCCGTAGTAACAGAATGCCAGGATAATTTTGCTAGTAGTCCTGTGAAACAGGTGCAAATTGCAAATTGTAGTAAATCAGTGAGATTGACAAAGTCATGTTTAAGTAAAATAAAATTCGAAGATTAATTAGAATACAGCATTGATACAGTAGCCCAGTAATTCCCAGCTGTTAAAAAAAGTGTTATCCATTTAAATATAAAATAATGTTTCTAACTCATGACTAATAGAACTTATGTCATGTTGTTATTTTGTAGTAGTTCATGACCTACCACCTCTTAGAAGGGTGATGCAGAAAATGCATCTGTAATAGATGATTAGGGCTATTGGTCCACAGCCAAGACCCAAGACCATTGGGTTAATTGTTTGGGCCTTTTTAGCAGCATCCTCCATTACATCCCTATTGGTATCAATCTTACTAATAACTGAGTGCCAACCTGTTCCAGGAGAGTCCACATTTCTTCACGTACCACTATCTTAGTTCATCATCAGCACTCTATAATCCAAGTATTCATGAAAGAAGTTGTGTATATCAGGAGTTGACATACCTTTTTTCTGTCAAAGTTCAAATGGTATTTTCTGCTTTGTGGACCATACTACCTCTCACTACTACTCAGCTCAACTGCATGTAGACTAATGGATATTGCTGAGTTACAATGAAGCTTTATTTACAAAGACGAGCAGCAGGCTGGATTTGGCCTCAAGGCTGCAACATGCCAAATCCTGATATGGATCATAGAGCTGGGTCTGACTAATTCCAAAGTTTACAACCGTAGATACAGAGAAACCACTTAAGATTGATACTCTTATTTTCTCAGTTACCAAATGAAAGTAAATTACCTCCGTAAAAATCCCCCACATACACATGTAATTTTTAATTCATGAAATTACATTCACTCTGTTTTTTCCTCACTTCAGTAGAATGGATTAGTACCATCCATTTGGGAACCTGAGAGAAAAGAAAAGATATAAAGATTCTGAGCACCAACTGGAACAAAAAAATAATGAACTTTTTAAAAAAATGTCTTCCTTTATGGGAAAAGCGGTACTGTTACATCCATTGTTGACAGAGAAAGGGAATTGGCCAAAGAGATTTATAGAAATAAAAGATGGCTTAACAGCAAGTGCTGTGTGAAGGGAAAGTCAATCCAGTAATACTGTTGACAAAGGTTAACCACAAAAGAAACCTCGCATCTGTGTTCAATATGAGGGCAATTAGAAGGGAAACCACAATACATCTCTTACCCTAAGGATTTGATCCGTTTAATTGACAAGATGTGCTTTAAATAGGAAACTTCTACTCATAAGAACTTTTTTGTAGTAACATGTCTTATTACATGGACTAATAGTCTCAACAGGCAGGAAGAACCCACATAAGAAACTTAGCCTACACTCTGAAATGAATATTGAATGCTGCAAGTCATATGCTCTGTCTCTCTTGCCTTCCGACGAATAGTATCTCCTGGAGATACTCTTTTCATCTTTTCTTGAAAGAGAGAAGACATATCTTAAAGACACACTTTGATTGGTCAACTTACTTATTTTGTGGATTCACAACTCATATTAAAAAGGCATTTGGTGGGACGCCTGGGTGGCTCAGTGGGTTAAGGCCTCTGCCTTCAGCTCAGGTCATGATCCCAGGGTCCTGAGATCGAGGCCCACATCGGGCTCCCTGCTCGGCCGGGAGCCTGCCTCCTCCTCTCTCTCTGCCTGCTTCTTGGCCTGCTTGTGATCTCTCTCTCTGTGTCAAATAAATAAATAAAATCTTAAAAATAAAATAAATAACATCTTTAAAAAAAATCATTTGATGTGCCTGGGTGGCTCAGTTAAGCATCAGACTCTTGATTTCGGCTCAATCGTGATCTCAAGCTCCTGGGATCAGAGCCCCACCTTGGGCTCCACGCTGAGTGGGGAGTCTGTTTCTCCCTCTGCCCCTCCCCCTGTTTGTGCACACTCTCTCTCTTTCTTTTTCTCTCTCAAATAAATAAAATCTTTTAAAAAATGCATTTGATAATATAAAATCAGGTGGTCCCAGTAAATGATCCTATTCTTTATTCTAATTCAGTTCTTTATGTCATTGCTATTTAGTAATGTTTTCTCTGAGACTACATCCCACTTATATTTGTATTTCTTTGTGTGTTTATGGGAAGCATTTTTTTTATAACGAGGGGATTAAAAACTCAATTGCTACCAAATCTATAATTCCCTAGTTGTATGATCTTGAATAAACAATAATTACTTTTATGAAAAATGGGAATAGTTGGGCCACTTGCTTTAGAGAGAGAATGGTAATAACTACTGATAAATAGATAATTACAGGGGTGCCTGGGTGGCTCAGTGGGTTAAAGCCTCTGCCTTCGGCTCAGGTCATGATCTCAGGGTCCTGGGATCAAGCCCCTCATTGGGCTCCCTGCTCAGCAGGGAGCCTGCTTCCCCCCTCTCCCTCTGCCTGCCTCTCTGCCAACTTGTGATCTCTCTCTCTCTCTCTCTGTGTCAAATAAATAAATAAAAATCTTTAAAAATAAATAAGTAGATAGATAGATAGATAATTACTAAAGAAGTTCAAATTATGTCCCTATCACCTCATGCTTCGTGATAGCAGCTGTCATTTAACTGATTTTGATGCCACTCTTGCTTCTCATTCAATCTACTATCTGAGCAACAAAGAAACTAATCTTTTACATGTCGATCAAAATATGACATTCCTCTGCTCAACACAAAAGCTCAAATGGCTTGAGATCATACTTAAAATAAAATCCGAAAAATTCTATTCATGACCCTACCACGTCTCCAGATTTTTTGCCACTGAACCCCTTGCTCACTCTACTAAAGCCACAGTTTTCTTGTTTTGCTAAAGCACAACAAGCTTTTGTCCACGTTATGACATTTGTTCTTCCCTTAGTCATTCATCTGATCATCTCTACTCCTTCTAAGTCTCTGCTCAAATGTCACTTTATTATGGAGCCTAATATCCTGCCCCAAATAACTCAACCCCTGTGCACGTTTTGGTCCCTCTCTCTTCTCTTCACAGTCCCCACAATTATGTCCTGTTGGTCTGGCTTCCTTCCTACACCTTCTAGTCTCAGTGAACTTTTTTCGATTATCTTTATTTTTTTCAAGTTATTATCTAAATTTCAGTGAGCTAACAGTGTAATATGTTTCAACTTAGAATTTAGTGATTCATCACCTACATACAACATCCAGTGCTCAACACAGCAAGTGCCCTCCTTTATACCTATCACCCATTTAGCCCATTTCCCTGCCCACCTCCCTTCCAGCAACCCTTGTTGTTCTCTATAGTTACGAATCTATTTTATGGTTAACCTCCCCCCTTTTTTTTCTCCCTATGTTCATCTGCTTTTTTTTTTCCCCCCCTGAAATTCCACATGAGTGGAAATCATATGGTATTTGTCTTTCTCTGGCTGAGTTATTTCAGTTAGTGGAATATTTTGAGCTCATCCATGTTGTTGAAAATGAAAAGATTTCATTGTTTTGGTGGCTAATATTCCATACCACATCTTCTTTATCCATTCATCAGTTAATGGATATTTAGGCTGTTTCCATAATTTGGCTATTATTGATAAAGCTGCTATAAACATCAGGTGTATGTATCCCTTTGAATCAGTATTTTGTATCCTTTGGGTAAATACTTAGTAGTGCAATTGCTGGGTTGTAGGGTATCTGTTTTTGGCTTTTCGAGGAAAATGTTTTAGGTGTTTTCCAGAGTGGCCGCTCCAATTTGCATTCCCACCAACAGTGTAAAAGCATTCCTCTTTCTCCACATCCTTGCCAACACCTGTTGTTTCCAGTGTTGTTAATTTTGACCATTCTGACAAGTGGGAAGTGATATCTTATTGCAGATTTGATTTGTATTTCCCTGATAATGAGTGATGTTGAGCATCATTTCATGCATCTGCTAGCCATCTGTGTGTCTTCTTTGGAAAAATGTCCATGTCTTCTGCACATTTTTTTTAACTGGATTATTTGGTTTTTGGGGTGTTGAGTCTGATAAGTTCTTTACAGATTTTGGATACCCTTTATCAGATATGTCACTGCAAATATCTTCTCCCATTCTAAAGGTTGCCTTTTAGTTTTGTGTATTGTTTCCTTCCCTGTGCAGAAGCTTTTTATCTTGATGAAGTTAGAATAGTTTATTTTTGCTTTTGTTTCCATTGCCTCAAGAAACATATCAAGTAAGACGTTAACCCATGGGCGCCTGGGTGGCTCAGTGGGTTAAAGCCTCTGCTTTCGGCTCAGGTCATGATCTCAGGGTCCTGGGATCGAGGCCCGCATCGGGCTCTCTGCTC
>LNAC01000246.1:2181721-2217961 GCA_002007465.1 Ailurus styani
AAAAAGATTGAGATCATATCATGCATATTTTTCTGTCCATAATGCCATGAAGCCTGAAGTCAACCACAAGAAAAAATTTGGAAAGGCCACAAATACATGGAAGTTAAAAAAATGCTACTAAAGAATGAATGAGTCAACTGGGAAATTCAAGAAGAAATTTTTAAAAAATACATGGAAACAGAGCAAAAACATAATGGTCTAAAACCCTTGTGATGCAGCAAAAGCGGCCATAAAAGGGAAGTAGAGAAAAATCTCAGATAAACACTTAACCTTATACCTAAAGGACCTAGAAAAAGAACAACAAATGAAGCTTAAAGCTTAAAGAAGAAGGGAAATAATAAAGATTACACCAGAAGTAAATGATACAGAAATGAAAAAACAACAACAACAAAAAAATAGAACATATCAATGAAACCAGGAGCTGGTTCTTTGAAAGAATTAATAAACTGACAAATCCCTAGCCAGACTTATCAAAAAGAAGAGAGAAAGAAATCAAATAAAAGGAGAGGAGAAATAATAGGCAATACCACAAAGATACAATCAATTATAAGAGAATATTATGAAAAATTATACACCTACAAATTGGACAATCTGGAAGAAATAGATATATTCCTAGAAACATATAAACTACCAAAACTGAAACAGGAAGAAATAGAAAACATGAATAGACTGATAACCAGCAAAGAAATTGAATTACTGATCAAAAATTTCCCAAAAAATGAAAGTCCAGTGCCAAATAGCCTCACAGGGGAAATTCTACCAAACATTTATTTTTTTTAAGGTTTTATTTATTTATTTGACAGAGAGATCACAAGTAGGCAGAGAGGCAGGCAGAGAGAGAGAGGAGGAAGCAGGCTCCCCGCCGAGCAGAGAGCCCGATGTGGGACTCGATCCCAGGACCCTAAGATCATGACCTGAGCCGAAGGCAGAGGCTTTAACCCACTGAGCCACCCAGGCACCCTCTACCAAACATTTAAAGAAGCATTATTACCTATTCTTCTCAAACTACTCCAAAAAATAGAAATGGAAAGAAAACTTCCACACTCATTCTATGAGGCCAGCATACCTTGATTCCAAAACCAGACAAAGATTGCACAAAAAAAAAGACCTACAGGNGATCATGACCTGAGCCGAAGGCAGAGGCTTTAACCCACTGAGCCACCCAGGCACCCTCTACCAAACATTTAAAGAAGCATTATTACCTATTCTTCTCAAACTACTCCAAAAAATAGAAATGGAAAGAAAACTTCCACACTCATTCTATGAGGCCAGCATACCTTGATTCCAAAACCAGACAAAGATTGCACAAAAAAAAGACCTACAGGCTAATATCCCTGATGAATATGGATGCAAAAATTCTCAACAAGATACTAGTGAATTGAATCCAACAGTACATTAAAAGAATTAGTCACCACAATCAAGTGGGATTTATTCCTGGGCTATAAGGGTGGTTTAATATTTGCAAATCAATCAATTCAATACACTACATTAATAAAAGAAAGGATAAGAACCATATGGTCCTCTCAAAAGATACAGAAAAAGCATTTGACAAAGTACAATATCCATTCATGATAAAAATCCTCAATGAAGTAGTGATAAAGGGAACATACCTCAATATCATGAAGGCCATACATGAAAAACCCACAGGTAATATCATCCTCAAAGGGGAAAAATTGAGAGCTTTTTCTCTACAGTCAGGAACACGACAGGGTTCTCACCACTGTTATTTAACATAGTCCTGGAGGTCCTAGCCTCAGCAATCAGACACCAAAAAGAAATAAAAACATCCAAAATCAGGGGAATCTGGGTGGTTCAGTCATTAAGTGTCTTCCTTCAGCTCAGGTCATGCTCCCAGGGTCCTGGGAGTCCTGGGATCGAGCCCCACATTGGGCTTCCAGCTCAGCCGGGAGTCTGTTTCTCCCTCTCCCACTCCTCCTGCTGGTGTTCCCTCTCTCGCTGTGCCTCTCTCTGTCAAATAAATAAAATCTTAAAAAAAAAAGTCATCCAAATCAGCAAGGAAGAAGTAGTCAAACTTTCACTATTTGCAGATGACCTAATACTCTATATAGAAAACACAAAAGACTTCATCAAAAAAAAAATGCTAGGGCGCCTGGGTGGCTCAGTGGGTTATAGCCTCTGCTTTCGGCTCAGGTCATGATCTCAGCGTCCTGGGATCGAGGCCCGCATCGGGCTCTCTGCTCAGCAGGGAGCCTGCTTCCTCCTCTCCCTGTCTCTCTGCCTGTCTCTCTGCCTGCCTCTCTGCCTACTTGTAATCTCTCTCTCTGTGTCAAATAAATAAATAAAATCTTTAAAAAAAAAATGCTAGAACTGATATATGAATTCAGTAAAGTCACAGGATACAAAATCAATATACAGAAATGAGTTGCAGCAGGAAAAGAAATCAAGGAATCCATCCCATTTATAATTGCACCAATTACCTTCATACTTGCTTCCAATCAGAGGGTGACAAGAGGCCAATCTCAACCCAGTTTTAGTAAGTGATGTGAGGTATGAAGCTAGATATGGGTATGAAAATACAGATATTCAAGAAATGCATTTTTTAAAGATTTCACTTATCTATTTGAGAGAGAGAGAGAGAGAGCATGAGTGGTGGGGCAGGGCAGAGGGAGAGGGAGAAGTAGACTCCCCACTGAGCAGAGAGCCAGACACGGGGCTGGATCCCAGGACTCGAGGATCATGAACTGAGCCGAAGGCAGATGCTTAACCGACTGAGTCACCCAGGAACCCCTCAAGAAATAATTTTGAAAAGAAATTTTTTTCCTCATGAATTATATCAATGCCTTTGTCAAAGGAAATTTAACTATGTATGTGTGGTTTGATTTTTTTGGACATTTACTCGGTTCTGTGATGTATTTGCCTATGCTTTGCCAACACCGTGCTGTCTTGATTTCTGTCCTTTATACCAGGAATTGGCAATTTGTTTCTGTAAAAGTCAGATAAAAAGTATTTTATCCTTTAGTGGCCTACATATTCTTTTTTCTTTCTTTTTACATCTCTTTAAAGTGTAAAAACCGTTTTAGCTTTTAGACCCTCAAAAAGAAGCCATAATACGAATTGGGCCACATTCTTTTGATTTCAGTTATAGATATTCAATTATTATACTAATAATTAAATCGGGTAACATAAATTCTCTAATTTTTTTCTTTCAAAATTTGTTCAATACTTCAACTTTGTATCTAAAATTGAGTATCATATTATCAATATTTATTTAAAAAAACAGGATTTTGATTATAATTACATTGAATTTACAGATTAATTGGAGAATAATATCTTTATTGTTCTAAAACCATATACTTGAATGGCTATTCCAATTAATTTCATAACTGAAAATGATAAAATAATTGAATATTCAGCCTACCGAAACAACTCACTGAGATAATTTGCTCACTTGGTAATGTCACAGTCTTGCTTTAAAATGTGTGTTTGGTTGGTTGTTTTGTGTGGTGATAAATGCATTATTCCATAACCCTGTGAGATGAAACGCTGGGCTTTTTCCACTTTTTATCACCAATTAGAAAGTGGCAAAGTGTCTTAGATGATTTTTACCTAAAAATCGGAAGAAAGAGTAGATAAACTGTGGTTATGATCCATAGCTTTTCAGAATGGAAAACACCAATCTTCTGTAACAACAAATTCAGGAACTTGGCGGCTAATCATATACCACAAAAATGACTGAATGGCAGCACAGTCAAATGGTTCACTTTATTTCTCTTAGTGATAAAATATGAATGATTATAAGCTCAATATGGACACTGAGATTTATATTAGTCACAGAGACCACAGTTTAATTGAGAAGCTCCTAAATGACAAGACCCCTATGGTCATGACATGCAGGCTGCTTAAAATAAATAAATAAACAAATAAATAATCACTCATGAGTTTTTATGGATTCTGTGGCTGACCTTTCTGCAGGTGTCTTGTTATGCTTTCACACTCATTTTATGTTCCTTACATTCATGTTATCTTGTCTTTTCCCCAAAGTACAAATTCGGGTTAGTTTAGTATAATTCTGAACCATTAAAAAAGGAGTTATTTTAAAATTTTTCCTCAGCTCATTAGTCTGCATTCAGCTTCCCAGTACTGCATTTGTCATCTATTAGCCTTATTATTGACCACATTGTTCCTAATTATTTACTGATCCTCTTAATTTAGAATCACAAGGAATCATACTTTCAGGAACATTTTCTGATTCAGTTATTGCAGAGATTTGAGAATAACACAGTAGCTAATTGGAAGTTCTCAGTGGCTCAGTGGGTTAAAGCCTCTGCCTTCAGCTCAGGTCATGATCTCAGGGTCCTGGGATTGAGGCTGGGCATCGGGCTCTCTGCTCAGCGGGGAGCCTGCTTCCTCCTTTCTCTCTGCCTGCCTTTCTGCCTACTTGTGATCTCTCTGTCAAATAAATAAATAAATAAATAAATAAGCAAAAAAGGAAGTTCTCTTCCACTTTTATGCCAAACATTTCCACTATTATATTTTATCCTTTGAAAAATATCTAGGGACACCTGGGACTCAGTTGGTTAAGCATCTGCCTTCAGCTCAGGTCATGATCCCAGGGTCCTGGGATCAAGTCCCAAATCACATTCCTTGCTCCTCAGGGAGCCTGCTTCTCACTCTGCCTGCCACTCCTCCCACTCATGCTCTTTCTCTCTCTCTCTCTCTCTCTCTCTCTCTCTGTGACAAATAAATAAATGAAATCTTTAATAAAAATGAATAAAAAATAAATGGGATGCCTGGGTGACTCAGTTGGTTAAGCCTCTGACTCTTGATTTTGGCTCAGGTCATGATCTCAGGGTTGTGGTATCTAGCCTGACAAAACAAGGTTCAAAAATATGTCAAATACCTGAGCATTTTAAAGAACTTAAACAAAAATAGGTATTTATGCATTTTAATTAATTTCTTATAACTGTATATTTTCTAATATAATATTTTCTTTTCATATAGACTTTTTATGGAATTGCCTACAAATCTGCCTTAAGGTTGTCTTTTTAGTTAATAAATTTAAAAATGTTTACTCTTTCAACTCACTTTTCTATATATCATGAAAGCTTTAACTGAGAAAGGAATCACTCTACTGGTATTAAGGACTCTGGCAAATTCAACAAATCTATTATCACAGTGGTATTTTTTTTAATATTGAAATATGTAAATAGCACAAATATTCCATACTCTTATTTTAAGTAATATTTTATAAGACAAAACTAATCACATAAATTATCTCTATTAATAATTCTCCTGAATATGTTAACAAATATATATATACAAAATCATAGGCCTTATTAATTTTAGTCAGCATGTATCAGAACATAAATTTACCCAGTTAAAAATTAAAGGTTCGGGCGCCTGGGTGGCTCAGTGGGTTAAAGCCTCTGCTTTCGGCTCAGGTCATGATCTCAGGGTCCTGGGATCGAGGCCCGCATCGGACTCTCTGCTCAGCGGGGAGCCTGCTTCCTCCTCTCCCTCTCTGCCTGCCTCTCTGCCTACTTGTAATCTCTCTCTCTGTGTCAAATAAATAAATAAAATCTTTAAAAAAAAAAAATTAAAGGTTCATTGAAAGAGTCTTCCCATTAGTTGTGATATTACAAAGTACAATAAAAGAATTCAAAAGTAAGTCTTTCATGCCAATTAATTTTTCATCATTTAGTTTCTTCTGTTCCCCTTGCTTACAGAAGGATGCATTTTAATATCTTCTTATTTTATAGTAAATAAATACAATTCACTAAATGCTGAGTTTTGTAGCACTTCATTGACTAAATATTTTAAATAAATATTTTAAACATATTTTGAATTAAAAGATACTACAATTTATATATTTCACTTACAAAAAAGTTTAATATCATTGTAAGACACTTTTTGATCTAAGCACAATAAAGCTTCAAAATTTCTAAAATACTATAATCAGCAAAAAACTGTATTACAAGGCTAATTTTAGCCAACATCAGCTATATCACAAAACTTTATAGTTCAGTTACTTTAAATATACATAAAAATACTGTAAATGTTGCCAAATATAGCTTCTATTTCAATAGGTACATTAGTGTAGCTTATTTGGACAAAAAATGAATGCTACATGGGCCACAAACAATTCCCAGTATACTTTTGCTCCATTGATTTCTTAATTTGGTTAGAACGTTGTTTTACCAAGTTGCTGTCCCTCTGTAATATTTGTATTCATATTGTCACCACAAAACCAAATACTTTTCTCTTATATTTGAACATTTTGACTGAATTTGCAATAGCAAATTTACTTAAAAATAGAAAATCTTAAAAAATTAAAATAAAATTTTCATTTGCTTCTTTTAGTAGGATTTTAATTTCTCTACTGAAATTCTTCATCCTTCCCACTTTAAGTCCAACTTTTCCTCATATATATATATATATATATATATATATATATATACTAATCACAAAAGTCATTTTAAACTTTTATTACTCAATATTTTTCTTTAGTATGGATTCTATTTCTTTGTTTCTTTATATATCTCAAATATTTTTTTTCTATCATAAAGAGTATGGAAGAGACTATGATACATAATATTTATCTCAGAGAAGAACTACCCCTTCTTCTGTAAGCCTTCATGTATGAAGATCTTATTTTACAGCTTAATCCAGAGTTGAGCTTTAGTTAATGTCAGCTCAGCACTGGCTTCGTACAATATAAAGGTAGTATCAATTCCTTCTCTTCCAAAGGGAATACAATCACCACTAGATTCCAGAGAGATCTCTCTGCTTTACAGCCCTTCCCTGTGTACTGTCACATCTCCCTGAAAAGCCAGTGGAGAACAAAAGTGGGAAAGGAAGACTTTTGTCTCTGCTTCTGGGCTTTTCCACAATTCAGTCTGTTACTCTAGTCTACAGGTTCTGAAATTTGGCAGGTAACTAATACCAACATCACCAATATTGGGCCAAAGTGACGTCATTTGCCTTCTGATACGATGTATTCTGAAGAATTGTTTAACTTGATCCTAATCATGAGGAAATATCAGACAAGGCTAAATAGAAATTATGCAAAACAAACAAACAAACAAACAAAAACTTGGTCTGTACTCTTAATAAAATATCAAGCTAAGAAACACAAAGGAAGGCAGAGATTATTCTGGATTAGAGAAGAATATAAGGACATGACAACTAAAGGCAATGCATATCATGGGCCAGGGATGAAAAGAGCTATAAAGGACATAATTGAGACTACTTGACAAAATTTGAATATGGACTATGGATTAGGTAATAAAATTTTATCAAAGCTACTTTTTATAAAAATTTTGATTATTTAAGAGAATGTTCGTATTATCCACAAATACACACTAAAACATGTAGGGTTGTCTATAACTTGTTCTAAAATAGCTCAGGAAAATACATGTGTTGATAGGTCAGTGGATCAGTAGGATAGAGAGCAGATGTTAAAGCCAATGGGGCAAAGTATAAACAAATAATCAGAGAAAGAAGGATATAGACTCTCTTTGTACTATTCTTGCAACTTTTCTATAAATTTGAAAATACATCAAAATAAAAAAGTGACAAAAATAAACCTTTCTTTGTGGTGCCTGGGTGGTTCAGTCAGTTAAGCATCCAACTCTTGATTTCAGCTAAGGTCATGATCTCAGGGTCATGGGACTGAGCCCCCCGTTGGGCCCTGTGCTCAGCGGCGTGCAGTCTGCTTGAGATTCCCTCTGTCCCTCTGCCCCCACCCCGTGCTGTCTGTTCCTTTCAAATAAATAAATAATTTTTTTTAAAAAAATAAACCTTTCTTTGACTGTTTTCCTTACTCCTGTCATATCTCCTGACAGGGTTGATTCAGTTTCCGTCACGCCTCCCCAGGGGAAAAAGAGATCATTGATCTTGTCTCTCCTAAGGTTTGCGCTTGGAATTTAGTTCATTTAGACTGTTTTCAGCTGTAACTCTGAATGGTTTAAAAATGTTTACTGGCTTTCTCCTGTTTGAGTAGAAGTGATGATCTTTTGCAAGCTCCTTTGCCCTAATCTGAAACAGTTAGGTTTCTACACACGGTCTTCTTATAATAACTATTAACTATAAGAATAGATGCTAATGTTTTTCTAACAGATTTATGTCTTTGGGACTTTAATGTAAGAAATTTAGACATATGGCCACTCCAATTATTAAGAATGATAATTTTCCCTATGGCTGGCTTTAAAATTGTGTTCTTCTTTATCATCATTAGAAAAATTTTTCCTACTGCTTCACAATGATCTTGAGATCCATGGTTCTGCATTTTATTCCTTACATGGTTATGCAATTTTATTCTATAGTTCCTAAAAAACCAAGAAAAGTTTTATAATGATTTTTATCCAAGAATAAAATTATAGTTAAATTGTAAGTTCTCAATTACTTTTATAAAAAGTACTTCAATAATTCTGAAGTCATTCTGTGATCTGATTATGATGTTTGGTGTTATGCACCGTTATCTTAGCTTCCTAGGTAACCAAGTTTCTTTAAATTTCCTGAACTGTAGCATTGCTATGAATTCTGTACAAAAATATTTTAAAAGGAAAAGTTTTATTTTTTCTTTTATAAAATTATTATAGAATAAAATACACAAATTTCAAATAAACTTTTATTCAGTCATTGGTTCATTGAGAAGTTACTGTGTACCAGGTACTGCTCCGCTAAGAAAATATATCCGTAAATAAAATAAATTTCCTCCCTTTGAAGTTTATACTTACATTCTACTATTCTAATAGGGTGGAGAAAAACAATAAAAAGTAAATAAAGTAGGGGCACCTGGGTGGCCCAGTCATTAAGCGTCTGCCTTCAGCTCGGGTCATGATCCCGGGGTCCTGGGATCGAGCCCCACTTCGGGCTCCCTGCTCCGCAGGAGTCCTGCTTCTCCCTCTCACACTGCCCCTGCTTGTGTTCCCTCTCTCACTGTGTCTATCTCTGTCAAATAAATAAATAAAATCTTTTTTAAAAAGTAAATAAAATAAATTAGTCATAAAAAAATAAAAAAATAAATTAGTCATATAGCAAAATAGAATTACTACAGGGAAAATGAAAAAATAAAGCAGATTCTAGGGGGTCAGGAAGAGTGACATATATGCCTTTTGAAATAGGCTTCTCTGGGAAGGCCTGCCTGTGAAGATGCCACTTGAGGAAGAATTGAATGTAAATATTTGCTGAGAAAAAAAGTCAACTCTAACACATAACTACTATTAAATTTGTTCAGTCTTTTTTCTGTAGATATTAATATGTTTATGTTTCTTATAACTTGTGATTTGTGTGTTACTTAACCACATGTTTTTTTAAAAAATTGTTAAAACTTATTAAATAGTGTTCTGGAACAGTGATTCTCCAA
This sequence comes from Ailurus styani, assembly GCA_002007465.1. Taxonomy (NCBI): domain Eukaryota; kingdom Metazoa; phylum Chordata; class Mammalia; order Carnivora; family Ailuridae; genus Ailurus; species Ailurus styani. The sequence continues at coordinate 2,191,050 of LNAC01000246.1, forward strand.
GAGTTCCAGGGTGCCTCTAAATTCCATAGAAGTACCTCACAGGATACAATTGATGGTCAGGAGAAACTAAGTAACATCCTTAGCTGCCTTACTCCTTGATCAGAGAATTGAGCACCATATACATTTCATCTGGGAGAAAAATATGCAAGTTTGGGAAAGTATGTTTTCTGTACTTTAAGCTAGCCTATGATGTAATTTTATGACTTTCTGAATTAGTCCCATATGGTTATGTTCCCGTATATATGTGTGTTTATGTATGTGTGTTTATACATGTACACACACACACACACATACCCTCAATATGATGATGGATAGTTGGAACGCAGGAAGGCAGGGACAAGGGGTCCCCACCCTAAGAGGAAACCACCCTTAAAAGGATTTTATACCACCTGGGAAGGAGGCCTCCACTCCTTCCCATGTGACTGATAGGTGACAAAAACCTGATTGGATGACAGGCACAGGGAGGGTTAATCAGATTAAAACAGCCCATAAAACCTCCTAGACTTAGAAACTTTGGTGGTAACCCTCTCGGGTCCCCTCCCTCCTCGGAAGCTTTGTACTGTAACTTTGCTATCGCTCAATAAACATTGCTTTGCTGCCCACCACTCGATCTAATCTACCTCTTCATTCTTTGAAGGGTGTGACCAAGAACCTGGGGCATCCAAGAAAAAAATCCTGTAACAAATAGGCATCTCTGCAACTCTGTATGTTCAACAATAGAATGGAATTATGTATGTAAATACTATGTATAATTGAAACATGTTTTGTGAAATTATTCTATAGCAAGACTATTTATATTTCTACAATCATTACTTAAATGTAGCCATTTATCCGACCACTTCTTTATACAGTATTTTATTTTTAATTGTGAGTCTAGTTGGAAAGGAATAGTATCATTAGTATTTTTTATATTTATATATTTTTTGGCTGTTTTTCAAAGAATGTTGATATCCCCATCATGTAATTAGATGCACAAAATAAATACTGTTGAATGTTTGGAAAAGTAAATTCCATTCCAGTTTCAAAGATCTGTAAAAGATATTGTTGCATTTCAGTTAGTTGGTGGAATACTGGACTTGAAATTGCTTACTGTGCTTTAGCTCCTCCTCTTTCTAGTCCATCGTTGTAAGCTAATTAATATTATCTGTCCAAGAGATGGTTGGGTGTCCTAGGTTGTAGGGTTGATGCTGAGATTGGCCTTTGTGCATACACCAGTAGATCTCTATGAGATAAAGATGAAGCTTTTCCTGTAAGCACTTCAATGCTTATGCATGTGCTGTGTCGGCAAGACTAAGAAGTAAGAGGGGAAATATGTTTAGCAAAAATAATATACTGCACTTGGAAAATGCTTGTTTTGCCTTATTAACAAAGATAAATCTGTGAAAAAAAATCATTTGGCTGATTTAGTTGGTTGGGGAATTCATTTGTTCCCAGAGAAGTTATATTAGGATTCCATCCAGTTCCTCATAATGTATCCAGATGCAAGAAATTTAATTTATGTTTTAAATACAGTAAATGTTCTAGATTAAGGACTGAGTGCCCTGCCAAGTTTTAAGCTCAGCTGTTTTATTTTTCGCTTAAGATACGAAAAAAAAGTATTGAACTATATAAAACCAAATTATTTGCTTCTTAATTTTTTTAATTTGCTGATTTGTATCAAACTTTGGAGAGACCTTGCCAGGCTGAGTGCCTATATACTAGAATAGAGCCTGAAGGATGTTTTAAAAAATCAATTTTTATGGGATTAAAACTTAACATACTGCCATGTGCATCTAACTTTGCTTTGTAAATTGTCTTGGAAAAGTGCTTGTTTTTTAATTTGCTGAGAGTTTTGAATGTTAATAATAGTAAGTTTGATATAGAAGAAAAGACGATATATGACAAATGTTTGAGGAAACTAAGTGACACATTGTTTTCTATTCTGTTATAGTCACACAAATTATTAGTCTTTTAAATACCACAAATCCAATAATAAACTTTCTGCCTCGTGGCTATTACCTACCATCCATCACCTTTTCCTTGATCCTAATTGTTCATGACTTGTCTTTTTTTTTTTAAATAAGTTAACATACGGTTGTAATATTCAATTACAGTTGTAATAGTTTCAGGCGTACAGTATAGTGATTCAGGTTTCAAAGCCTTAGATTTCAGTGATGACTGCTATTTCTCAGGTAGACTGGGGCTAAGATAGGTAAGAGTGAAATTTTAATGTTTCCTGTTCCATGAGGAATTATGAAAGCTTGGAATAAAGAGCAGTTATGTGTCTAATTTTAGGGGCACCTGGGTGGTTCAGTTGGTTCAGCATCTGACCCTTGGTTTCAGCTTAGGTCATGATTCTCAGGGTCCTGGGATTGACCCCTGGGTCAGCCTCTGCACTCAGCGGGGATTCTGCTTGATGTTCTCCTCTCTCTCTGCCTCTCTCCTGCTCTCTCTCTCTTTTTCAAATAAATAAATGGATCTTTAAAATATGTGTGTGTGTGTGTGTGTGTGTGTGTGTGTGTGTGTGTGTGTGTGTGTCTAATTCTAAAGGTCTTTGGTTCTCTTCCAAAGAATCAACTCTTTTATTCATTAGGAAAAATAAAATCATACAAAAATTAATAGAGTAATAATAAATGTATATTTGAGGACTAATTAATACAAATAAGTTACCAATTAGATTGTATAAATAGCAAGGTATCTGAGAGAAGAAAGATTTGAGACTGCAAGGTTTTTTTGTTTTTGTTTTTGTTTTTTCTTTTTTTTTTTTTTGACTGCAAGGTTTTTGGCTTGAGTGTTATACAGTAAAACTGTATGCTATTAATTCAAAAAAGTATATAGAAAGTCATTCCCCACACTAAAAAGAATTCCACTCAATTCTGATACTATCTACCCAGAGATGGCTTCAGACTCCACAGTAATCAGCTCTGTCCCACATGACCACCTTCCACTTCAGATGCTAATCACAAGGTTGTTACTTGTGCTTCTGAGCAACCTGCTGCAAACTGAAAGTTCCAAAGACCTTTCCCAACTTAGGATACTAATCGCAAGTCCAGGTTGTTACCTGTACTTCTGAACAACTGGCCATAAATCAAAGTTTCCCACAACCCTCTCCTTGGGTTAAATTAATTTACTAGAAGAGGGCACCTGGGTGGCTCAGTGGGTTAAAGCCTCTGCCTTCGGCTCAGGTCATGATCTCAGGGTCCTGGGATCCAGCCCCACAGCCGGCTCCCTGCTCAGCGGGGAGCCTGCTTCCTCCTCTCTCTCTGCCTGCCTCTCTGCCTACTTGTGATCTCTCTCTCTGTGTCAAATAAATAAATAAAATCTTTAAAGAATAAAATAAATAATTTTCTAGAAGAGATCATAGAACTCAAGAAACCCATTTAATCAATGGATTACCAATTTATTACAATGGATACTAAGGGATGCAAATCAAAAGCCAGATGAAGAGATACATATGGTGAGGTCCCTCACAGAATCAGCTTCTGTCTTTATGGAGCTTAGAGCCCGTTATGGTGGCATGTGGGAAGCATTTTGGCTCCCCAACTTGGAAGATCTCTAAATTTCCTTCTTTCATCATTTTTTGTGGAGCTTCATTACATAGGCATGATTGATTATATTATTGGCCATTGATCATTGCTAATTGATTCAACCTCTAGCCCCATTCTCTCCCTATCCCCACCTCTCTTACCCCTGAAATCAGAGGGTGGGACTGAAAGTTCCAACCCTCTATTCATGGTTGGTTCCCTGGGCAAACAGCTCCATCCCTAAGTGCTGTCCGAATGTTACCTCATTAACATAAACCAGTTGTGGTGGAATGTGTCTTATTATTCGTAACAAGACACTCCTTTAATTTTTATGTCTCTGAACATCTTCAGAGACCAAATATAACAAAAGGTGTTCAGGGGTCCTGAGTGGCTCAGTCGGTTGAGCATCTGCCTTTGGCTCAGGTCATAATCCCAGGGTCCTAGGATTGAGTCCAGCATTGGGCTCCCTGTTCAGTAGGGAGTCTGCTTCTCCCTCTGCCTGCTGCTCTGCCTGCTTGTGCTCTCTCCCACTCTCTCTCTCTGACAAATAAACAAATAAAGTCTTTAAAAAAAAAAGATACAGCAGCTTCTGACTGCTCAAAAAAAACAAAAACAAAAGATGGTCCCATTGCTCTTATGATCAGGAAATTCCAAGGGACTTGTAGGCCAGGAACTATGGACGAAGATCAGCTTTATATGAGAAATTTATTTTTGTCATCTGAATGACCAAATATTTATATTTCTTGTAAATCACAATATTGCAGAGGTCAATTTAAAACATGTAGAATTTAACATGTCACATGACATATGTGAGATTTAAAACATATGCAAAAGTGCTCAAAGGGTAGTTATATGTTCATAGCTATGGAAAGAGTCATTGGCTACTATATAGGGGCAAGTTAAATTTGACAATGTGAAGTAATGCTGAAGCACAAAGAATAATAATGGGTGTTGATCTTTCCATGTTCTTGATCTTAGTAATAGAGACTGACAATAATAAATAGATTGAAATTTTTATTGGTAGTAATATAAAGATAACTTTGCATTTAAACTCAGTTGCATTCCAGATTTAAATGAATCTATTATTTCATGTATTGGAACTGACACCTCCAGTTATCTCCACGCATAAGAGAATATCTTTGGGTTTAAACACATCCTTTATGGTTATTTCCTGCCGGTAGATTGAGTACACATGCAGTTGTGTTTGATTTCTTAGCTTATAATTATTACGTTATATCTTCTTTTCCAGAAATTCATGTAAAAATATTCTGGCTAGGATGACTCAAGAGGGAAGGGCTGTTCTGGGGATGAAAAACCAACCATTCTACCTGAATGATGGCTCTGTATATAAGTTCTATGTCCCTAAAAATCAAACTACCACACAAAATTTAACTTCTTAAATATTCTACATTCCTCTATTTTTCAGAATTTCATAGTAGGAAAGGGGTGGAGAGCTTAGATGACTATCTACCAGTTACTCTCTTTAGTATGACTGGGTTTAGAGTTCGAGTGAGGATGTTAAGCTGACAGCCAAACAAAACACCTGTGAATGCAATGAATCATGTGCATCTCTTCTTTCTCTTTATAAGTGTTTTAGATATATAAAACTGAAAAATTCTATCTCCATACTTTTCTTGATACTGGTTTTACTGTTTGCAAATTTTATTTATTAAGAAGTGTCCCCCAAAGATATAGGAAAGTAGAGAAAAATAAGCATTTATTTATTGAAATAACATCCACTGAATCTTCTGACATCAAATCTGTAAGCAGACTTAGCAGAGGAACAATTTCGAGTCTAACTGATCAGTTAGCTATTGCTACAAATTGCAGCACCATAAACCGTGCTCAAACTCAGTAGCTTAAAACATTTGGCTTTGTTCTTACATTGGCAAAATAGCTGTGTTTCAGTTGATCTAATCTGGGTGTGAATGTGTAGTTCTGTTTTAGGTTGTGGGGCGGAGATGTCTGGGTCCCGCCTCATTCTCCTTCTCTCATTTTTTCTGTGAACAGAAACCTTTGTGCTTCCTATTGCAATGCTAGAGATTCAAGAATGGGTAGGGGTGCCCGAGTGGCTCAATGGGTTAAAGCCTCTGCCTTCGGCTCAGGTCATGATCTCAGGGCCTGGGATCCAGCCGCGCATCGGGCTCTCTGCTCGGCAGGGAGTCTGCTTCCCTCTCTCTCTGCCTGCCTCTCTGCCTACAGAGACAGTGATCTCTCTCTCTGTGTCAAATAAATAAATAAAATCCTAAAAAAAAAAAAAAGGTATAAATGCACGGCTTTTAGCTAGCCTTGTAACCAGCCTACTGGTGCTTCTGCCCACATGCCCTGGGTTAAAGAAGCCACAGGCTATCATGTGTTGAATTGCATCTTCCCAAAACACGTCAATATCCTAACTCTCAGTACCTAAAATATGACCTTAATTAGAAATGGGGTGTTCGCACATGATCACGTTAAGCTGAAGTCATTAGGATGGGCCTTAATCCAATATAAAGCACTTAATTCTTATAAATTAAGACAAACCTGAAGGTACCAGAAGCTAGGAGAGAGGCATACAACTAATTCTCCCTCACAGCCTCACAAGGAAACCAGCTCTCCCAACTCTTTGATTTCAGAATTCTGGAGTCTAGCCTTGTGAGACAATCATGTTTCTTTGGGATATGGTAAGACATATTTTTTGTGTGTACATGCTAACATATAGATAAATTATTGCTATTTTCCTGCTATTCACTTTTCATAATTTTGTATCCTGAATGAGAAACCCCAGTGACATTCTTCACACCTAAGCAAGGTCAACATCATAACCTAAACCTTCTTATATGTTTTTATTTAATTTCATAGATGGCAACATTTAAAATATGGTATATCTCTAAAGAGTAAAAACCATTTTCTTCAGCTATACTTAGCTTTCAAGAAGGTTAAAAAAGAAAGTGGCGGGGGGAGTGGTGAGTTAATCACCCAAAGAAACAAAAGCTTTTCCGATTCATTAAAAAAAAAAAAAAAGGAAATAGCATTATTCACAAAGTTCCACAGATAGTTCTGAATATAGCTCTCTAAATGAATAGCATGTACACTGGGCAAATGGAACCAATGAGTTCAATAAAGCAGAAAATCTATTAAAAACCTGCTACAAACAACAGCTTGTTATGGATGTTACAGAAATTTCTTTAGAAAATGTCCTTCCAGTTGCTTTTTCCATTTAGTTACTCTGTCAATATTTATTGCATACTTGTTGGATACAAACTGCATAATACTTATGGAATACCACCTTCTAAGTGCAGAAACTTAGAAAATACACACTTAATATTCTGTGCATGTAGGAACTTAAACTCTGGAGTATATATAAAATAAATACTTATAACTAAATAATTATTTGCCTTGTAAATATATGTTCCAGGTATAATAAAAATATTAAAACAAATCAGCAGTAAAGTTTTTATCACAGACTACAAACAACAGAGCTAATACCTAGAAAATATTACAAACTCTTTATTCAGGAATAAGTAGATTTACCATGACAATATAAATCTTATATGTCAGGACCTCAGCTACATAAGCCCTTCCAAAGGCAGGAAGGTCCCTGTCAGTGTGGTTACATGATCACATATATTTAGAATATTTCACAAGTAAAAAACAAAAGAAAAATCTTAGACAAAATTATGTAAATCCTTCTTCCTTTACAGTAGAAAGTGCTTGCTCTCACCATTCCCCTCTGAAGCATTGCTTTGGAGTGGTCATGCACCTCTTCGGAATATTGCTAAAGGGATGTTGAGTTGAGACACGTTCCTTTTGGGTTGAATAGAACATTTTTGTGTATACATTTGCATATACAGATAAGTTATTGCTATTTTCCCACCACTCACTTTCATTCCTAAGGTATTCTGAATTTCTTATTGTATAAATTTCAATACAGAGAGCTTAGAGTTTCCAACATTTTTTCCTAATTCGCTTAAAAAAAATCAGTTTCTCTGATAAACTATAGTTGCTAATCAACAAGGCAGAGAAACCTGTTATTTCCTCTCCTCCTCTTACCTGAAGTTGATGATAGAATCCTTTGAACCCCTGAAGGAAGTTTGTCTAATTCCCTGTCACACTGCTCGAACAGTTAGAGTAGCCAACCCAGAGCTGAGAAGGGTATGAAATCGATTAAACTGTTTTCCTTCCAGGTCGACCATGCATATGATCATTGACATTAGCAGATGTCATTATAAACATAATATTTATATGTGGAAGGCAACTTTAATCCATACCTTAGGGCAACTCAGCATTTGAAAAAACTAGAATCCACAATGCAAACGTGGTTATGGAAACATTTGAAATATTATCCTTGAAATGTGTATCAGAATTTTTGGGGAGTGATTTTGGTTTTGGTTTTGTTTCTAGTTAGTATACAGATGTCAGAACTAATTTTCTTCAGCAAAACGAGTGGCATCCAGAAGCTGTGTTTACTCAGAAGCACTGTGTAGGTGCCACCAACTTTGCATCATCTGATGGCCAAGATCATCCGAACAGCACTTCTATTCTGTTTGGGCCTGTGTATCCCTACTTGGCTCAGTGTGCTTCATTTTGTGGAGAACTGTTACCTAACCCTTGTTGGCTGATCCTGCCCTCAGATCAAGCACCAATCTTGAGGTACACCTCCCTGAGTGTCTGTGGAAAGAGAGTGAGTAATTTAGAAAATTACTTTTTAAATGTGTGAACACAGCTGATAAATGTGTGGATGTTTGGCAGGATCACCAAGTAGTGAAGAAGCTATTGCAGGGAGATGTAAATCCTCCATTTACGTTTAGCTATCAGAGGCTACTGAGATTTACTGGACAACAGCAATAAAGAAAATTTCCTTAGTTCAGCTTACACATGAGCCACCCATCTGACAATTATCTGAAGGACAGTCAAGAAGGGGTGTTGGGGTGGGGGGAGACAGAGAAAGGGAGAGGAGAGGGAAAAGGGGAGGAGGAGAGACAGACAGAGAGGTGAACTTTGTCTGAAATCTTACAAAGGAGGGGAGGTGAAGGAGGAAGTCATGTTATGGTCCTGCCTTCTCATTGCAATTCCCATTCCCATCAACCCTAGTAAATCAAAGCATAGTCTCTCTTTTGCATTCTTTGTGTATGCTCTCTGATGGTGGGGATGCTTTTATATTCTTGTATCTGTAGGGCCTAACACAATTCTGGGCACATAGTGAGTATTCAATAAATGTCTGGTACATTAAAAGGTAAATGAATGAATCGCATTTCCCAGTTTTCAAAAAAAAAAATCATTAACCTATCTTATTTCTCCATTTATCTCTAAGTAGCTCTCTATTTTAGCAAGAAACAGTAAGTGATACGATCATTAAATTTTTTAATATTCTACAACAACCATGCTTAACCTCTGTGCCTCATTCTTTTTCATCTTTAAAACAGAACTAATATTAGTACTTGGCTCACAGGTGTGTCATGCATGGATTCAGTGCATGCGAATTGCATTGAGCTATGCTTGCTGCATAGTAAACACTCAATAAATCTTTGCAATTATTACAATCCCATTTTGTCAATATGGGTGGGATATTGCTCAAATGTCATGGTAAAGGTACAGTTATTAAAGCTGATATATTTTATGTTGTTTTCAATCCTTTCATCTTTTTAAATGCACTGCCAAAGTTTCTGGCATATAAACTATGCCACAAGCACTGAAAATATTTGAATCTAATTCAGAAGATCAGAATAACATAGTTAACATTATTAATTTAATAGTAATATACTCAGATTTGTATTTATAAGCTAAGGATGTTCTTTATTCCCCAGCGTCTATAGAACATCTACAAAATTATACTATTTTGCAAGCCACAAAAAAATTCTCAACAAATTTTGAAAGTAGAAATAGCAGAGGTCACATTTTATGACCACCAAACTATAAAACTAGAAATTAACATTTTAAAATTTAAAACTTGAAATCCTGGGTTAAAACAGAAATAAAAGTGTGATGTGATTATAGTCTACTTAGAAATTAATTACAGGGGCGCCTGGGTGGCTCAGTGGGTTAAAGCCGCTGCCTTCGGCTCAGGTCATGATCCCAGGGTCCTGGGATCGAGGCCCGCATCGGGCTCTCTGCTCGGCGGGGAGCCTGCTTCCTCCTCTCCCTGTCTCTCTGCCTGCCTCTCTGCCTACTTGTAGTCTCTCTCTGTGTGTCAAATAAATAAATAAAATCTTTAAAAAAAAAATAAATAAATAATTACAGTACAAACACTATATTTTATTTGATGGTGTTTAGCCAATACTGTATTTGGCAGAAAATGTGGTGTGTCTTAAATGTTCCCACAGTTTTGCAAGTAAAAGGAAAATAATAAATTGTGTAGTTAACTCAAGAAATTAGAAATATAATGTCAAATAAAACAAAAGAGCAAAAAAAGTAGGAATTAAGACTCTGAATAGCAGAAACTAAGTATTTAGGAAACAGTGACGCCTAAGTACTTACTGATGAAGACATTTAATATTTTCTCTGAAGAGAGTAATACCATCCACATATACATAGCAGGTGTAATCAAAACAAAAATAAATTGTAAAAAGATAATATTAGAAACAAGGAAGGTTTTTTAAAAGAAAAGTAACAGAAAAAGATAAACATATTTGAAAGATATTTTAAATATGAAATAAAAATCTTCAGGCCTATATGTTAATACACTTAAAAATCTAGAAAAAAAGAGGATTTAGTATGAAATATGAATGAACAAAATAAGCTTGTGAAGTAGAACACCTGAGGACTCAATTATAGAAGACCTTGAAAATTCTATCAAAGAACTACTTCCAAAACAATGTCAGTTTTTTTTCAAAGGTTAAAGAGCCAACTAACTTCTATTTTAAACGTTTGAGAATTTTTTTTCAGATTCATGTTTTAAGATAATACTTAACAAAGTTAACATAGAATAGTAGAAAGTGAAAATCATAGCCAATCTCAAAAATGAACATGCAAAAATTAAAAAATTATATTGTTGGGTGTTCATAATTATTATTTTCTATTTCCTTCATAAAGAATCTGATGAAATATAATTTTTCCTTTTAATTAGGTGAGTGATTAGTGTACAAGGTTTCCTATTTTTCATTCTACATTCTTGAGTCATATCTTTTATAATATAATATTTTGAAAGAAAATATCTGTTATGTTGAGAATAGATTCTGAAAGCAGAAAACCAGAGGATAACATGGTGGTCCACATCTGTGGATGATAGTGACTTGGACAAGATGATAATGACTTGGACTCTGGCAGGAGTCACCAGGTAAAAAATGATTTGCTTGAGAATATTTCTTAACGTTATAGTTAACAGAATTTTCTGATAAGAACTGATGAATGAAAAACATCTCCTTTGTTTTGGGGCATACATTTGATGGGAGAATGTTAAGACTTTGATCTAGTTAGGAGTGCAACTAAGAGTTAATATTTTGAATATTTCAGTACTTTAAGGTATCTATTAGGTCTCCAAGAGAATATTTCAAGTGGGCAATTGGATATATCAATTAGAGGTCAAGTGAGTGGTCAGGTCTGGAAATAAGAATTGGGAAATACAATGATATTTAAAGCCATGTGGCTTCAAATGATATCCCTTCGGGAGAGAAGGGAGATGAAGAAAAGAGGAGACTCAAGGACTGTTTCTCGGGGGCTTTTCAGAATTATAGTGTCTCAAGGAGGTCTGCAAAGAAGAGGAGTCAGGCGAGTGCATTAGAAAGAGTGACCATTTCATGAAGAAAAATGGTAGGAGAGAACAAGTTCTAAAAATTAAATTGAGAGAGGCTTGCATGAAATAAAACAGATGATGCAAATGCTGTAGGTAGTTGAATAATGTGAGACCTATGGGTTGAATTAAAAGTGATAAAAATAGGCAAAGTGGATGAGAATTATTTTTAAGTTGGAACTTCTTACAGGAAATGTATATTCTAATGGGAACTCCTCAATAGAGAAGAATATATGGATGCTGAAGATGGAGGGTGGCATACATATTGGAGCAAAAGCCTTGAATGAAGATGTGAATGGATCAAGAACACAAGTGGAGGAGCTGTCCATGGCATAGTTGCCCATCATAGCAGAAGGAAGGAAGATGAGGAAGATGTAGGTACAGATGCAGAGGTTTTTTATTAGATTTGGACATGAAAAGATGACTGGTTTCTCATCCAGTTGCTTCTGTTTTCTTGGGGAAATAAGATGCAAGATTATCGACTGAGACTGGGAATAGAGAAGGTGGCAGTGGAAGTTTATGAAGAGAAGAACTGAGGTAGAAATCTCAGAAACTGGAATAGTGAATTCGGCAGGGAAATTCACCCTGGTCTGCTATACTATCTAATAAAGAGTGGTGGGGCCGATGGATTGGAGGGAAGTGAAGGAAAGAATTTAAACAAGAACCTGGCAAGTGAGAGTGGAGGTGGTGTCAGGCACAATTGAGGTGGCTGAACGAGATGGACTAGATGGGTAGAGATGCAGCGGATTAAATCTCTGAGTGGGGAGGGAGACTTGAAAGGCTTGGAGCTCTGCTCAACACTGAAGAAAGAAATATTTACCTCATATGGGGATATGTACTAATGGTCACTTAGTGGAAGGTGGCTATCAACCTGAATTATGAATTGCCTACTCTGAGTGAGCTCCTTGATAGAGAGTTCCATTCGGGGGTGAGCACGTGGGAGAGGAACAATGGTTTTACCCAGTACACGAGGATCTTTAGGACTTCTCTTAAATCCTGCTGTGGGGTTAGGGTTCTATATTCAAACTGGTGTAAATACAGCTCCTGATCTTTCAATGCGTATAGTCTAAATCACAGTTCAGATCAAATGTTTATTTAACTTAGAAATAAACATTTTAAAAATAATAACTCTCACAAATATTTTATATGTATTAATTTGTGCCAAGCTAGAGGAGGGTGATTTTCCTATCTGCTGGGCTGCTTTCTCCTTAGCTCTTCTATTTTTTTCTTAATGATTCACTCCAAACAGGCATTTTTGAGACTCATTGTTCATTGAGGTAATTCACTTGCATATGATTAAAAGTGGATATTAGTTTAGGAAAAATACAAGTTCTTTTCTATTACCGAACAGTAGTCCTATATCCAATTTCTCCAACTAGAAGTTTACGCAAGTGGATTATTCTGGCTCCTAGTAGAAATATGTGCAAAAATATGAACACCTACTTCACTATAATCACAATCACATAAGAAATGGACAGCAAAATCATCTCTGCTTATTTGTCATAGATTCAGTCTAGAAATGGACCCCTCTATTTTTCCCTGCTCCCTAATATTTCTATAAAGATATAAAAATACCATATTTCAATTTTGCTTTATATTTCTATATGCATCTTGGCATTCAGTGCTTAGGGTGGGGTAATCTCTCATTATTAAACAATGAAGTCCTATTTCCCCTTTAGCTAAGGTACTTAGGAAACTCAAGCTAATTCAGATGTCAGCGTGGGATCATTTATCATGAGCTACTCCTTTGTTTCTGTGTGTAACCATTTTTAGCCAGCAATGGCTCTTTCTCTTCTTCTTTTTGGCCTTAGTTCAATGGGTCACTTGTACTGATCCTATTTATTATAAGCTTCTTGTGGTCCTTTTGGATGTAGTCAGGGAAAAAGTGCTCAGCATTTATTTTTATTTTCACATTATTTAGAGTTTCTTACTATACTAACTCTACTTCCTCTCTTGCCTTATCTGGAAAATGGCAACCTTGAAAAGATCCCTTTACTTCCCGACACTCAACTCTCCTAACTGAGCTCTTACCCATTCAAATTTAAATTCACCTCTCCTTTATCAGGTCCTTGAATGCACTGAGCTTACCTGGGACCTTTCTTTTGTTTTCAACATTCTCTCCACTTCCTCCTCCTCTATTTAATTATTGCTCTTCCTTCAAATATCCCTTTAGGGATCAATTATTGACCTGTTGGCCAATTTCTTCCCTGTGCTCTTATTCTCCAACCAGATCTGACTAAGTGCTCCCTCCTCTGTTCCCAACATCCTCCCGATCACAGTCTCCACAAAGCTGTATTTTAATTATTTGTTTATATAACAGTATTCCTCATTATTCCAGCAGTTCCATGAGACTAAAGACTGTACATTTTGCTTATAGCAGCATCCTCCAAAACTGCATATGCTCAATTAACATGTCTTGAATGCATGTCTATGTATTTCTTCTGACTCAATATATTAGAAATATTTTGACCTAGATCTTGAAATATATACTTTTTATATTTTTATTTGAATATGAATTTCATAATTGAATATTCCATCCAAAATAGCATGGATGGTTATGAAATTATTCATTGAACATTTTCTTTTTCTTTATTATGGAGATAATTTCCTACCTTTCTGTTATGTTTTAATTGCAAGGATTTGAAGGCCAGCAATATATAGGAAATTTTATTGGTCAGATTACTATGCTGGATTTATTCAATTTTGTTTTACTTAACTGTGATATAAAGAGTTTCAATTAGCACACTGGCAGCAATAAAATCCTTTGTCAATACATTATAGCAATATTCTAAGCATGAATGCGCTTTAGTAGGGACACAAATCATTAGTAATGAAGTGGTCCTTTGACAGATTAAAAAAATCTAACTAAGCAGAATGACCTAACATGCATTTTGCTTATCCAGTGAAGATTGAAGATGAGTTGCATCACCAGGCAGGCTACAGATTATAGAAGTCAGTAGTGTCCCAAACTTTTCTGAATATAAAATTCTGAATTCTGTGGTGACATCATTCTCCTTTCCTAGCTTATGAATTAACACCTCAACATTTTCACTTTTAAAAAGTAATGAATTGGGCCCCTGGGTGGCTCAGTGGGTTAAAGCCTCTGCCTTCGGCTCAGGTCATGATCTCAGGGTCCTGGGATTGAGCCCTGCATCAGGCTCTCTGCTCAGCAGGGAGCCTGCTTCCTCCTCTCTCTCTGCCTGCCTCTCTGCCTACTTGTGATCTCCCTCTCTCTGTGTCAAATAAATAAAAATAAGAATAAATTTTAAAAAGTGATGAATTGACAAAATCATAGAAAAAAAAAATATCTAATTTTAGTTTGATGCTCTTGTTTATTAGATAAAACGAGAAAGCTAAAAACTCAGTTGATGAAGCAATTTACCCAAGGTGCTATATAGCTTGTAAATAACACAAATGTACATAGTATACAAATGTTCTGACTTACAATGATTTATGTCTACATAGAAGTCCCTATCTGGATTATTGGCTCCAGAATGTATGTTTCAGACTACTAAGTGGAAGTTTACAAAATTATTCTTCTGCTGCTTGCTTGCTTCATCCTTTCCTGCAGAAATACCTGAACGTGGATCACTATTCTTGGTATATGTCCGCTGAGGCCATGTAGGCATTAAAAACACACCCTACTATGCTGCAGTGAAACAGAACTGATCATTAAATAAAATTTTCATAATATGAGCACTGTTTTCTTGCAGAGAGACAAGAATTATTGCATGTTAATCTCATTGTAGAATATAAAATGCTTGTAATTAAATTTTTCTGAGTCAATAAAAACCTTGGATTACATATTGCCAAGGAGACAGGGTTGTTTGCTTCACTATTACATACACAGAGGGATTTAAACAAATGGAGAGAGACAAAGAAGTGACAGAGTAGTGGAGGTTCTGACATAGCAGCTATCCTGACCAGCATAAGAATTGGGGGTAAGGGGACATAAATCTTCAATCATTGCACAAAATAATCGGAAGGAAGGAAATAATAAAGGTTAAAGAGGAAATCGGGGAACAAGAAAACAGAACGACAGAAAAAGTACATGAAACCAAGAACTAGTTTTTTGAGAAGATGCATAAACTTAAAACTTAAGCCAAACTTGTCAGAAAAAGAAAGAAAGAAAGAGAGAGAGAGAGACTGAGAGAGGAAGGAAGGAAGGAAGGAAGGAAGGAAGGAAGGAAGGAAGGAAGGAAAAGAAAGAAGGGAAGAAAGAACACTATGAGGAAGGATAGAAGTGGCATCACTAGAGATTCCACAAATATTAACAGTATAATAGGAAAATATTATTAATACTTACAAGCAAATAACTTTGATATCTTAGATGAAATGCACAAATTTATTGAAAGACACAAACTACCAAAGCTCACTCAAGAAGAAACAGACAAACTATGAAAGGAATTGAATTGGTAGTGAAAAACATTCTCACAAATAGAAAGCCAAGCTCAAATGGCTTCTTTACTGAATTCTATCCAATATTTAAGGAAGAGATAGTACAAATTCTGTCAAACATGTACAGAATATTGAAGAGGAAGAAATGCTTTCTAGATCAGTTTCTGAGGCAAATATTGCCCTTATTTAAAACACACACACACACACACACACACACACACACACACACACACACACACACACCAGACACTACAAGAATACAATACTATCGAGCTGCTTCTGTCATGACTATACACTTTATTTATAAACTTCTAAATAAAATTTAAGCAAATTAAGTATAATATATATATATATATATATATATATATATATATATATATATATATATATATATAAAGACTAATGCATCATAATCAAATAAGGCATATCCTAGAAATGCGAGGTTGTTTTGACATTTAAAAATCAATATAGGGCACCTGGGTGGCTCAGTGGGTTAAAGCCTCTGCTTTCGGCTCAGGTCATGATCTCAGGGTCCTGGGATTGAGGCCCGCATCGGGCTCTCTGCTCAGCAGGGAGCCTGCTTCCCCCTCTCTCTCTGCCTGCCTCTCTGCCTCCTTGTGATCTCTCTCCTGCTGTGAAATAAATAAATAAAATCTTTAAAAAAAAATAAAATAAAAATCAATATAATAAATGATAAACAATTCACCATATTAACAAATTAAAAAGAAAAATTATATGATTATTTCAAAGACACAGGAAAAGAATTTGACGAAGTCCAACATCTGTATTTAATGAATAATCATAATATGTAAGAATCAGAAGGAACATGCATAATTTGATAAAGGCCACATGTGAAAAAAAGACAGTTAACATCTACTTAATGGGTGAGAGACGAAATGTTTCCCCTTAACATCAGAACAAGTTAAAGGTATCCACTCTCACCACTTGTATTCATCATTCTGCTGGAGATGAGAGCTGGTTCAATTGTTTTATTGAAAAAGATATGGAAGGCATGGTTGGCAAGGAAATTTTTAGTAAGGAAATGGAGCAAATGGACTTCTCTCACACCCTGTTGGTGGGAATGTAAAGTGGAATAATCTTTTTTGAAAAGAGGTTGACCATTTCTGAAAAAGTTCCAGGTTAAAGCCACCATGTGACCAAACTGTTCCACTTCTAGATATTTGCCTAAGAAGAATGAAACTGTATGTATACAAAGACACATGTTCATAGCAGTTCTGTTTGTAATAGCCAACAACTAAAAAACTACCTGATTGCATTAAGAGGCAGAGGGATTAAATTGTGTACTTTATGCAAGGAAACATCACACAACAATAAAAAGGAAATAAAATACTGATAGATGCAACAATGTGTGTTAATCTGAAAATAATTAAGCTGAGTGAAAGGACACAAAAATAATACATGATAAATGATTCTACTTATATAACAATAAAATGCCACTTTACCTCTAGTGAGAGAAGATCAGCTGTTACCCAGGAACGGAGGAGGAGAGGGAAGTTGGGATGGGAGTGTTTGTAATGAGGCATAAACCTTTGGTGATGATAAAAATGTTCTTTATCTTGATTATGATAATGCTTTCCAAGATTATACATATATAAAAATTCATCAAGTTTTATACTTTATATATGTACAGTTTAATGTGTATCAATTATATTATAGTGAAGTAATTTTTTAAAACTACTATTCTGAAAAATATTTATATTAATTGGTGGTTTCTCTTACTAAGATCTGAGTGTTCATCTTAAGGTACTAGAACCCTATGTAAAATGCCAGAAGGAATAGAGGGAGAGAACTGAAAAATGCAAACTTAAGTTGTGGTGGTAATTAGATTTTAACGTGAGAACTGGAAAACAAGAGACGGTAAATAGTCTATGGCCACATATGAAAATTGTTTATGAATACCATGGCGGAGATTTAGAAAAGCGCTATGGCTCTCCGAAGAGTTTTGTGTTTCTGCCAAAGGCCCTTATGGCTCTAGTGGAGATTTGGGGGAAATAAATCTAGTGAGGGGAATAAATGAAATGGGGTCCCATTCTTCTCAGCTGCTTGATTCTTACCGTCCATTTTCATTGAACCACTGGAAACTGCTGCACAGTGAGCAGAGATGAATCACATTCATCTGATAAGAATCCAAAGCAGAAAATGATAAAGGAATGAAAAGGATATACATACAGGGCTTAACGTTTTTTTTTTTCCCCTGATGAAATTCTTTGTTAAAAAATAACAGAGAGATTGAGAAAAAGAGAGAGCTGCTAGGGTATCCTCACCCCTGTATTTTCAGGGCAGTCTCCTTCACTCTGCAATTTGAACCTAAGAGATCCTTTTAGACTCATAATGTGAACCAAGTAGTTTTTGTTTTTCATTTTATTTGACAGAGAGAGAGAGACACCGAGAGAGGGAATACAAGCAGGGGAAGAGGGAGAAGCAGGCTTCCCGCGGAGCAGGGAGCCCGATGCAGGGCTTGATCCCAGGACCCTGGGATCATGACCTGAGCCAAAGGCAGAGGCATTAACCCACTGAGCCACCCAGGCATCCCGCAATAGGTGTAATTAACAAACCTATTTGTATGGCAGCAGTATTGTGCTCTTCTTTAACTTTTAATTTTCAAAAATCCAAATCCAAAAAGTTCATAAAAAATGCATTGAAGACCCATATACCCTTCATCGAGATGGCACATTGTTAATATTATTATTTCATGACCCAGCTTAAGTAACTGGCAGGTATCATATACCCTTCATCTCTAAAACTTAGAACAAGGAGGAAAATTAGAGGAACATATGTAAGAAAAATATTATTGTTATTTTTACCTTGTCAGAATTTACTGAGCCCAATACAATGATCAAATTCAACAAATTTAACATTAATAATACATTGTTTAATATAATCCATATTCACATTTTCACAAATGTTCTCTTAGGTAATTTATAAGTTTTTTTCTTTCTCTTTCTCTTTCTGAGCCAGGATCCAATCCAGGACCATAAATTGCTTTTTTTTTTCCCTTAAAGATTTTATTTATTTATTTGACACACAGAGAGAGAGAGATAGAGCACAGCACAGCGGGGAGAGCAGCAGGAAGAGGGAGAGGGAGAAGCAATATCAGGAGCAAGGAGCCCAATGTGGGGCTCGATCCCAGGACCTTGGGATCATGACTTGAGCCAAAGGCAGACGCTTAGTGACTGAGCCATCCAGGCACCTCAAATTGCATTTATTTTTTATGTCTCTTAAGTCTTTCTTTCTCTAAAACTGTTTCCTTGCCTTTCTTGAGTTATTCTTAAGAGAACAGGCCAATATGTTTTAGAAAATGTTCCTCTGTTTTTCTCTGATTATTTTGTCAGGATTAGATTCAGGTCAAGCATTTTTGGCAGGAGTACCACAAAAGTGTCATTGTGTCTTCAGAGCATCAGGTCACCCTCATTTTGTCTCATTATTGTTCATTAAAATGTTGATCACTTGATTAACGTGATGTCTACCAAATGTGATACTGTAAAGGCACTTTTTCCCTTTTTAATTAACATTTAACCTATGGGGAAATACTTTGAGATTATCTATCTTTTTAACCCACTAGTTTTAATATCCATTGTCTGAATCAATTAATTACTATAGAGATAGTTATCTTTTAATTTCTTTAAAGATTTATGTATTTATTTGAGGGGGGGAGGAGCAGAGAGAGAGAAAGAGAAAAATCTCAAGCAGACTCCCTGTTGAGCATGGAGCTCCACCCCAAGGCTGGATCTCATGACCTTGAGATCATGACCTGAGCCAAAACCAAAAGTCTGATGTTTAACCAACTAGGTGCCCCTAAAAAAAAAAAAATTACTTATTTATTAGAGAGAGTTATATTTTAATTTAATTTTTTATGTGCTTTCACCTTGCCATGAACTTCTGAAGGAAAGACTGAAATCTCTGGTCTCTTACAAAATCTTTCACCTTCCTTTTGATTTCTCCACCTCTTAGATGTGGCCTCAATATGTACCCTGCTGCTTTCTCTCTAGGGGTGATGTTTATCTGCATTCTCCTACTGCTCAGTAATGGCTCCATTCTTCTCCTCACTCAGTTTCTGGTTAATGTTTTGTTCTGGCATGGGTTCCAGAGCTGGCTCTAGGGATTTGAGCTCTTTCCCCCTTGCATGTGAACTAAATCTTGCACTATTTTGTTTCCTAGTAATCTTCTATGTCTGAGGCATGGATGGTTTTCTTTTGTATCTAAAGGAGGATGTGTGGACATAATTCCAATTTAGGTAACTGCTATTTTCCTGCGAGAACTGGAAAGTTTCTTGTGTTTACAGTGTAAAGTAACCAAGAATAACTTCAAACATCTTAAATGAGATGTCCTAGCTGAAGGACATGGAATACCTCCTGAGGGTGTGAATGGATTTGAGAATATTTTTTCTGTAGAAAATGGAGAGGGTGGGAGGAGTCACACAGAGAGAGATATAAATTAGGGACAAATATGGAAATTTGAAAGAATTTGAAAGATAAAGTAACAAAAACAGAGAAAGGGAGAAACAGTGATTAAGATGAACAAAAGATCAAAGGGAAATAAAAGGAGTGTATAGGAGTGTATATATTTTTTTAATTTTACTTCCTGTTTAGATCAGAATTTACTGAATACCTGACAATTTCAATAACTTAATCTGGCAAAAATATCACCACGAACAACAGTGGCTGTTTCTATAAGTCACAGATGATTTTTTTTTTTTTGCCATCTTAACACTACAGATCTTTACTTGACAAATTGTACAAAGATCCAGAATTTAAAATTATTGATGAATCTGAGTATATAAAGGAAAAAATATTACACCAAGTAGTTTACATTAACAAGCTGCCAGAAATTTGGAATGGACAAACAAAAACAAAAACAAAAACAAATCCTTACTTTGGTTTCAAGGTGTTTCCCAATTGCTATGTAAAACTAAAAGTGCTGTTTATAGCCAATATATGGAGTTTTAGGGGCTTCTCAAGAGGGGCATTTAGGCTCCTCTGATCTTTATTCACCCTTACACTCTCACACTTAAGGAATTTTTCTGTGTGTATTAAACTTAATGTTTTATCCAATGCATTGAATCCAACTTGTTTAAATGGTTCGATGACATAAAAATATTAAGAGTTTGGGAGTTGATGGCTTTTCTCTTAAAATCTTTTGCAATAAATGAACTGTGACAATCAAGTTTCCAAATTTTGTTAAGCATAAAATGTAAAGCTTGACTATTTTAACCTAGGCAATAAGTTTAGGCTTTTTTATTTTACAATTGTGAGATAGTATCAAAATGGCCCAGTATAACAGTTCACTTAATTTGCCATGTGAAAAATACATTTAATATCTCTGATGAAAAGCAGCTCTATTAAACTGAATGGCCTTTTTCCTATTTTAAAATGTCTTAGGATCTTACATGAACTTCTAAAAATATCCCCATGCTACTGAATTGCTAGTGCATTAAGTGAACATTTCATTTAGCATTCCACAGATAAATATACACATAAACCATGTTTTATTTAAGACACTTAGCTGGAGTGTGAAACATGGTTAAATGAGAAATATTTAATGACCCAATTTCAAAAGGTCAGCTTTCTATTTTAATTCCTCAGAATACATAAATTCTTGACATTGCCAGTATTTAATGAAAAACTTACTGAATACTGTGAATAAATTAATGAATGATCTTGTTACTACAGCACATTAAAACATCAATTGTCTCTCAGGCAAACCCTAAAATTAGAGTCTATATTATGTTAGATAGTGCTGTAGCTCTGGCCCTCAAAGAGATTTTAATCCCTATTTGAATAATTTCTTGCCTGGTCTCTCTGTTTTTAGTCACCCCTGAGTTCAAACCATTCTGCATGTTTCGGCAAGCTAAATAAGTAATCAGATCACTTTGGTTATTTACAAATGACAGCTTTGTACTTGCTCTAGACTACCTTCCTTATGATAAGTTTTATTGAGACATCCAATCATAGAGCTGTCCCTCTTTCTGATAACCCCCGATCTAGAGTGAACTTTTACTTCCATAAACCCTCAAAATAGCCCAATCCTATTATAGGCTTTTCCTAACACCTCTTACTGAGATGACCACAGTCCCCATGGTTTGTGTCCCCCCACCCCCATTGCAACAACACACCTAGCTTGTCAACTGCAGGTGTATTCCTGGTGTTCTTTGGCTGGAGGGCATTGGTGCTCCTTCAGTGATTGTCTTCTGCCTGAGTTCATGGAGTCCTTTGAGCACGGCTTACAAGATTCTTCATGAATGGGTCTCTTTCTATTGGACAAGCTCATTTGCTGTTTCTTTCCTCCATAGATAACCATTACCTCTCCCCATCACCTTTCCTATTCCTCAAATGGCCATGCTCGATATTGATTAAAAAACTAAGTAACAAGAAAGAGTAAAGATTTTGGAAGAGAAAAGAGAGGTTAAAAAATATATAGGATTCCAGAGTCACCATGCAGTCTTGTTTGAAAAAGAAGGAGGAGATTGGGACTGAATGCATCATGGCCTTAGTATTATTTTTTCATAATGGAATTTGAGGAGAGTCAAGTCAGAGAATCTTACACTGTTTGTCTGTTACTTACATAAAGCTCTCATGAACCAAAGCTTTGTGTGAAAAATGATATTATCCCATCAGTTAGCCACCAAATATGAAGACTGTACTCTAAACCAATAAAATCAGAATCATGAGGGTGGATCCCAAGAATCATCATTATTTTTAGAGATCTCCAGGAAATTTCAATGTATAGCTAAGATTCAGTACCACTACTGTAAAGAGAAGCAAGAGAGTAATAAAGAGAATATTCAGTTTAGTGGTTGCTTCTGGTAGAGAGAGACAGAGATGCATCCAAACAAGGACAGTCAGAAGCATTTATGTACCTTAGCAATGTTCCACTGCAAAGGTAGGCAATGATATGTGAGGTTTTATTAATCTTACTATTTTAATTGTCATGATTATGGCTTATATACATTCTATTTTTGAATGAGGTGATTTAAAAAATAATTGATCAAATTCAAAGACTATAGATGCACATTTTATTTTCAATAATCTACTTAAGAGCAGTTGTCTCAACCATCATTGATAACATACATTTAATCACTCAAATGCCACTAACCTAATATATGCCCTGGATATAAACAGCAAAATTCTAAAAAAACAAAACAAAACTCCGAAGTAGAACACAAAATGAGTTTTCTTTTTAAGATAATATGTTGGATAGAGATAAATAAATTCCCATAATGAATATGATGGTCTTTTAAAAAAGAAAAAAGCTTTATGCAATAAACAGCATCTCGTCTTTTCTTGAAATGAAAGGAAATTTAGCATTTCAGGAATTTAGACATTCTACTATTTATGAGTGGCTTTGATTACACCAGGTAATCAAAGGCTCATTCCTCAAGCTACTGGAGACCCTGCTAAGGAACAACTGGGATTTCATTCTTTACCCACAGGATACCAATATAAACACAGGGAACACGGATTCCCTGGCTTTTCTACTGCCTGGCAAAGTACTGTTAAAAATTTGCAGCCAAACCTTATGATCAGGGGAACACTGAGTCCCTTTTTATATCTCACAGAAAGTACTTCAAATAAAAAAAGGCAGGTGTGTCAGGAAAATTTTTGAGGGATTTGCTGATTATGTCAAAACATTGTGAGTAATTGAGATAAATCTAGTGACATTGAAGCGATTATTCTTATTTTGACAGTGATGGCTGGGAAAATTGCTCCTAACGTAGAAGTTACCACTTACTTATTTAAATTGCCATATTATTCCAATAAAGTAAAGCATTTAAAAGATTACATATAATTACCACAAGGATGCTGTTGCTATTGTTATGCTGTTCTGTTTTTTATTTTTTTTATTTTTTATTTTTTTAGATTTTATTTATTTATTTGACAGAGAGAGAGAGAGAGATTACAAGTAGGCAGAGAGGCAGGCAGAGAGACAGGGAGAGGAGGAAGCAGGCTCCCCGCTGAGCAGAGAGCCTGATGCGGGCCTCGATCCCAGGACGCTGAGATCATGACCTGAGCCGAAAGCAGAGGCTTTAACCCACTGAGCCACCCAGGCGCCCCTGTTCTGTTTTTTAATGGGAAAATAATAATAAAAAAAGAAAGACCGTAACAAGGACATGAAGGAGAGCAGAATGCAATGATTGTCACTCCAGGGTTGGTTGAACTGATTGATTCAGCTTGATATGAGCATGAGAGTTGAAGCTCAATATCAAAGAGGATAAGATTCCAAGAGAGAGGGCGCCTGGGTGGCTCAGAGGGTTAAAGCCTCTGCTTTCGGCTCAGGTCATGATCTCAGGGTCCTGGGATTGAGCCCCGCATCGGGCTCCCTGCTCAGTGGGGAGCCTGCTTCCTCCTCTCTCTCTGCCTGCCTCTCTGCCTACTTGTGATCTCTCTCTCTGTGTCAAATAAATAAATAAAATCTTAAAAAAAAAAAAAGATTCCAAGAGAGAGAAATTCTGTTCCACATTCAAGAGCTTGCAGCCGCCTATGTCCCAGCAAAAACATACAGACAGACTCTCAATAGTAAATAGAAATAAAAAAGAAGGCTGAGGTGAATATGCTTAATGTTGTCTGTATCAGTCTACAGAGGCATCCCTAGGCAGTATAGGGTTCCTCACACTGCACTCCATCTGGTTTATAGTGTATGTTTATAAATAAAGTTTTATTGGAACACAGCCATGACCATTTGTTTATGTAGTATCTATGCCAGCTTTCATGCTCCAAGGATGGGCAGAATTAAGTAGTTGCAACAGAGAAGTTTATGCCCTCTAAGCCTAAAATAATTACTGTCTAACCCTTTATAGGAAACATTTACCAATCTCTAAAGTAGTAGATGAGAGCAAAGATTTGATTTGAATTCTGGCAGCATTACTTAAAACTGTTTAACTTTGAACAAGCTCCTTATCTCTCCCTGCCTTAGTTCCCTCTTCTCGACTATTCTAAGGCATATAGTGCAGTGCCTGGTACATAGTAAACTCTGTAAATATTTAATCTTACTATGATTTTTGAAATTTGGATAACATGACCTATAATAGCCTGAGAAATTTACCAAGTTTATTTTAAGAATGCAAGATGCAAAGTGTCACTTGTTAATGAAATTTTATTAACCATCATTATTTTTATAGATTTTCTGGAAATGTGTGTTTTTCAAAAACAAAAAAACAAAAATCAGTGGTTTTCCATTCTAATACAGACCACCTAAGTTATGGGTTTGGCATATCTAATTTACCAGGAAGATGAGTTTTTTTAGGTTACATTTTATTAACCTTGTCCTTCTCTTACAGACACCTTCTCATGCTTTTCAGCTAATGAGACTCTTCCCTAGCCCACAAAGGTTCAACTGAATCTTTCTTACTATTTTCCTGTGTTATATTTTTACTGTATTAAAAAAAAAAAGAGTATCGATGTACCAAGGATTATGGTGTTTACTCCTTAGGATTTTTTTCTTTTTCACTTTGTCCCTTTCTAGATAGAGAAGAAATATATTCTGTTAGGAACTTTACTGTTTAGATAGGGCCACATTTATATGATGGACTGATTCAGCCAGTGGGAGTTAATGGCGCAGGACTGTCCACACACTCCTTTCCACTGGACCCGTTCTCTATGGCCCTCCTTGCTGATAAAAGAGCACTTGGCAATGACACAGTAAATGGCAAGATTTTAACACTGCCAAGGGACTGTGTGAGTGCTTAATGAGCCATTTCACTTTGTTAATGTCTTACTCTTTGCTCTATGGTGTTAGGTCAGTGGGCAAATTGGAACTATAAAGTCCAAAGCTGCCACACACATCTCTGGGAACAGAGTGTGGGGTTTTGTCTCTGTATCCTTATTTTGGAAAGCATTTCCCATATCAGTTTTCAGGAGACGATGCACTATCCTATCAGAATGGTGAACACTGTCTTACATTAATGGTTTAGCTGACCCATTTCTGGGATTTGGGCACTGAATTACTTTCATTTTACAGCTTTACTCTGTACTCAAATTCCATTATTCTTCATATCCCTCAGCTCTTTGTGAATACCTTGTGATTTTCATATGTCAACTACGTAATAGTATTAGCAAAAATGAGATCCATTGTTCTCTATCTTTTGGGCTACACTAGTAATAATTTGAATAGAAAGGGGGACCGGGATGCCTTTGTCAGTTAGTTGTCTGCCTTTGGCTCCGGTCATGATCGCAGGGCCCTGGGATGGAGCCCCACGTTGGGCTCCTTGCTCAACAGGGAATCTCTCTCTCCCCTGCCCCTCCACCCCGCTCTTCCTCTCTCTCTGGCTCACTCTCTCTCAAATAAATAAATAAAATCTTAAAAAATAATAACTTGCATAGAAAATAATAAAAAGGAAAGATTCCAGATTTTCAAACCTGATGAAGTTGTAACAAAAGTAAGGATAAAACCATATGATCCAATATCAGAATCTAATCATAGTGCTTGCATTTTTTCCACTGTCATCTCACATACACAAAAAAGCATCAGTCTATAGTTCCTTCTTGTCTCTTAGCTATTTCATTATCTTCACAAAGTATACTATTTTATGTTGAGACAGTATGGCATACTGATTAAGAACAATGGNATTTTCAAACCTGATGAAGTTGTAACAAAAGTAAGGATAAAACCATATGATCCAATATCAGAATCTAATCATAGTGCTTGCATTTTTTCCACTGTCATCTCACATACACAAAAAAGCATCAGTCTATAGTTCCTTCTTGTCTCTTAGCTATTTCATTATCTTCACAAAGTATACTATTTCATGTTGAGACAGTATGGCATACTGATTAAGAACAATGGACTTCAGAGTCAGACTTCCTGGTTTGAAATATTTACACTATTTAGTAGCAGTATTAACATAAGACATGCTCTTAGTTTCTATGAACAAAAGTTTTGTAAAATAAAGACAACACTGACATGTACTTCATAGAATAACATGAATATTAAATGAGATGAACCATACACATTGCTTATTACAGCACCTTGAACACAAGAAGTAATACCACAATTATCATTTAGAATATAAAGGGAACATTTGAACTAAAGCTCTTTCAACTTACTTCTATTTCTCCTACACATGGTCAGTCCACTCTCAATAAACAGAAGTCTAGCTGGTTGGGTGAGTGCTTCGCTTGAGTGATCTCATATTCTCCTTAAAAGTCAAGCCCTTCACAAAATATTTCTTTAATACCTATCATTAATATCCAGATAAATCCTCCCCCAAATACATAAAGCATATTTGAGAGTAATTTCTCTAAAATTAAAAATAGGGGGCGCCTGGGTGGCTCAGTGGGTTAAAGCCTCTG